>CM055901.1:8810596-9410596 GCA_029582155.1 Panopea generosa | reverse complement strand
TGTTAAATAATGAACATTTCATAAAAATTCCATTTTTTTTTTCAATATGAAATAATTGATAATTAAAAACAGTCAACATTTTTGTCAGCTTTACTTTGGTACCAAAACTATTAAATTTTGACAAAGGTTTAGAGAGTTATTAAAAAAAACAACTAAACGTGCAATCCGGAATTTCAGCCGCGTACACTGTTACAAGTACATAGTGGCTGTCACTATTGGTATATACATAAATGAATTAAATAATCATGGTGGCTCCAGCTGTAGCTAGACTACAGAATAACATTTTCTTAATCAATACTTATAATCGTATTCCATGGTGAATTGCTGTACAAATTACTAGTCATTAGTTTTATGATAGATTAATGACTAGAGGTTATTATACAGTCATCTATATAGTCTGTACAATATGTTTTTTATTATACGAATCTATAGTGTTGTGAAAATTTGTATTGGACGAAATGGTGATAGAGTCCAATACAAAGTTTTCTCACAACATGGACGAGTACAATAATAGAATGTTATTATATAGTAAACTGTACAATATAGATCTTTATTGTACGAGAGTTCACACTGTGGTGTAAATCTGTATTAGACGAGAGACACCGCATGCACCGAGCCTTTTGCCATAATATGGACGAGTACAATAAAATCAATATTGTACAAGTAACTGCATGATGACCTTTTTATTAGTCACCTCTAGTTCTTATATAACAAAATACAACATAAAATTAGCAGAAGCAAAATATTAGGTTTGAAATATTTTTTTATTAATGAATTAAATATGCTAAATTAAGATAAATGTTTGCGGCAAGAAATTTAGTAAGATGAGGTTCCTTCTGATGTAAATTCTTGATAAATAAAATACAATGTAATGGAAAGCTATACAAATGTATTAATCCATACCAGCACCCCACTATGTTAGTTTTGTTTTAATCTAAATACGAAGCGTAGATGGTAAGATTATTATAAGTAATCACATAGATTATGCCGACAATTCATATCACAGCGATTATTCTGAGTTAACAAAATAAAAGTTTAAAAAGGTCCTCGACGTCCAATACAGAATGATTATCCACTTTCAGGACATTATAACATCAAATATGAAAAAAAAAATTGGGACACTTCCAGTTTGAAATGCACAATACGATAGTTTACTCACAATCACGTGGTATAAATGCTTGAAGCTAATGGGAAGAGGTACATCGGGTGGATAATAAATTGCTATCTAAGAGAATGTTAAAACATCAACATAGCTAACATTAACAATGGTTACATCACTCAGTAACAATATAATATGTAGTAAAAATAAAGTTCAAAGTTTATATAGACTAGTCTATTTATTCATGTATAAATATAAATTTATTATCACAGACTGACTCAAAGTCATTCGCCATGTGGCACGTTTTCCATATATTGGTGGGTCAAAGGTCATCAAGCATCAGAGTGAGCTGGCACATGTGGCTGAAATAACAAATAGTGTATGTCTAGATTAAACTTATTTATTTTACATCGATTGTGAAACAAGTTCTTACAATTACACAAATCACGCTCAAAGTATTCCTGGGTAGAACAAGTAAAGCAAAAGTGTCTTGCTACAAACACCACACATAGCTATGGGGGTGGATCGAACCCAAGACGCTTTGATCATGGGTTCAGTGCTCTTCCACTGGACCACACCCTCCAAGTGTAGGTCAGTAGTGTACATGTTCTTGGCAGTTAGTACATAACAAGTTGTTATAATATAAATGTTCATATAACTAACATATAATTAAGTTTTATCTATAGAACATTTTAAATACAAAAACCATCCCTTAGTTTTCTCAAGGAATTTGACAACTGATTGAGACTTTATGAACGCTTGCATATTCACGCAAAATTTTGTTTTCAATTAAACTCAGGGATTCAAATTTTAATTCTTCCTTTGCACAATGAAATTTTCTACAAAACGATACCATTCCCAGCAAATTGTGTTTAGAATTGTTGAAGTACTTATGATTACAAAATGTGTATACTGCAACTTAGAAAATAGCACAAAATCATTTAAAATTTCACTTTAAACTTAATGATTTTAATTCAAAATAACTTTGCATAATTAAAACATTATATAACTTCTACTAAGGTTAATACAGCTTACAGTTCATGTACAAAAATCCAATTTCCTGTGAAACATGAGTGATTAATTTGTCAAATTATCAATTCTTTGTGTGCTATTTTATCAACATTTAGTCGAGAGATGAAAGTTTCCTATCCTTCTCTATATGATTCCTTGCTTTTCCAATAAAGCAATTAAAAAGATTAAGTGTGAGTACATACTCAAGTAGAGATGTATCAAAAATGATATGGGTGAACTGGGTCATCTCAAGGAATCTGGGACAGTAATTCCTAGAAAATAATTATAATCTAATCTATCCACAATTAGTTTCTCAGAAATCTCCTTCACTGTTTCTTAGAAATTCAGTTGTGTGGTTGAGGTCAGCATATCACTTCTCCACTAGAATAGATAGCAGGATGTTTTGCTTGTAAAGCATTTTTTTTAATGGGTTTTACTCCATTTTCAATGCCAAAAATTTTGGGTGGCACCTTTAGTATCTCTTTAATAACTTTTTGAATCTTGTCCAAGTTTAATAACTTTGGTACTAAAGTAAACCTGATAAAAATGATGACTGTTTCTAAATATCAATTATTTAAATTTTTTTCTTCTGAATTTAAGTTATTACCGATTGAAAAAAGAAAATATTGGATTTTTTTCGAAATATTTTTTTTTTTACAAAATTTGGTAGCATAATTTATTTAACAAAAACATTTCAACTATACTCACAATAGAAATTTTATGTATAAAGATGAAGAAATAATTTTCAATCATTGACGAAAATTTGATAGTGGTAAAATTCCCCCTCCCCCTCACCAACCACTGCATGGTTCCAAGTTGGCACATGAGTGATGGCAAGAATACCATCATAGCAGCTTATGCATTATTGTAAGATTTTCCATGGGATCAAATGCCATTTTCAACACATGACATGACAGGTTATATAAGGCATATCCAGTTTTATTGGTGTGGGAAGATCTCAGAATGAATCTGAGTAGAACCACCATATTTTTGCTGGCAAAATTTCTCATATAAAACCCACTGAGAAGTTGTGAGAAGTAGGTGAGGGCTGCAAGGGAGATGAGTGACTGCTGTATTATACTAATTGTAACACTCATGAAATAAAGCCTTTATTATTATTATTATTATTATTATTATTACCATTAATATTATTATCATTATTAGTATTATCATCATCATCAATCATCATCATCACCACCACCAACATCATCATCATCATCATTATAATCATTATCATTATTACCATTATCAGTATTAATATCATTATCATTATTATTATTATCATTTATATCATCATCATCATCATCACCATTATTATCATTATTATTATTATTATTACTATCATTATCATTATTATCATTATTAATATCATTATCATCATCATCATCATCATCATCATCATCATCATCATCATCATCATCATCATCACTATTATTGTTATTATTATTATTATTATTATTATTATTATTATTATTATTTTTTTTTTTTTTTTTTTTTTTTTTTTTTTTTTTTTTTTTATTATTATTATTATAGGATATCATTAGACAACAGCACATTGTTGTAAGAAGTGACAAATTAAATATCAGACAGCATTTTCTGAAACAGGTATCAAGGTTCTAGGCACATTTTGCTTATTTATTTGTTCATGTGTTATAGTTTTATCTGTATAATAATTTGTTCTTTTTCATTTTCATGTTTTTTCTGGTATTAAGCCATAAAAAAACAATTTGTGCATTCATTCATTCATCCATTACTACATTCATTATTTCTCTAAAATTTATCTTGTATTTGGCAAGAAAGATCATCAAATGCAGTTTTCATTATTTTAAACAAGAGAACCAAGAGGGCCTGAGGATGCTCTACTGACTCATAGTGACCACAGCACTTTTTGAAATTTCACAATATTAACCCTCTTTGTGGGGGTCGTCTTAACAACTTATTAAGATTACCCCCACCACAACCATACTGAGCAAAAAGTTAATTGCTATAAAAAGGGAATACTTTAAATTCCCATACCATTTATCTGTAAAATAAAATATAGTCCCTGTACAGAACCCTTATACATCCCAGCCCCTTGATTTGTCAAAACTTCAATCACCCACTCTTAGGGATTTGTTATGAGCAGAAATGCTTTATTTTAAATAGTATCTTTTTTTTTGTACACATGGATGCAAACATTCCCAATATATCCCAGCCCCTTGATTTGCAGAATCTTCAATCCCTTGCCAATGTAAGGATAATATATATCATACATGAACAAGTTTGACTAAAAGGTTATTGAGAGGAAGATTTATAAAAATTCTCAATTTTAACCATATTGCCCACCAGCCCCCTCGCCCTTTATGGAAATTCGGTCCTCTTTTTTAATGAACAAAATCAAATTTACTGTTACTAGACAATGCTTTAGATCTCAAATTGAACAACATATTTACACAAATGGACAAAATAATGAGAATTTTCCATTTTCCCATAGTATTCCTATGTAAAACCTAAAGTCCCATTACAGGACCTCTATACATCCCAGTGTCCCTTAATTTTTTAAAAACTTAGAACTATTAAGTGTAGGGATAATTCATATCAAATATGAACAAATTTGACTGACTGGCTGTTGAGAATAAGATTTATGAAAATTTTGACCATTTTGTGACCCCACCTGGCCCATTTTGGAAAGTCAATTCTACTTATTGAACAAAATCTTATTTGTTGTGACTAGAAGATGCTTCAGAACTCAAACTGAATAAAAATAAAATTATAAATGATGAAAAACCTAGAATTTTCCGTTTTCCCATAGTATTCCTTTATAAAACTCAAAGTCCTCTTACAAGGGCTCTATAAATACAAGCCCCTTCATTTGTACAAACTTTAAACCCATACTCATTTGGATAATCTATATCAATTATGAACATACATGTATTTGACTGACCGGTTGTTGAGAAGAAGATTTTTGAAAATTTTCTATTTTAACCCTTTTTTTTACCCCCCCCCCCCCCCACCCCCGGCCCCTTATGGAAAATGAGTTATCCTTTTTTAACCATATCTTATTTACTATGACAAGATGATGCTTCAGATCTCAAACTGAATAATAATTTTGCCCAAATGGATGGAAAAAATAAAATTTTCAGTTTTCCCATAGTATTCCTATACAAAACTGAAAGTCCCCTTATAGGGCCCCTACTAATACAAGCCCCTTCAATTTCATATCGAAAAAAATCAAAGCACTACAGTGCTGATGGGGGCGGAGCATAATAGATGTAAAATGTCGCTATTGTTTTAGACAAACAGGTCAGTTTGCATACATTGAAGCAGAATAATCCCGATTACATTTGATTCTTATACATGGTACAGAATCTACATGTTCTATGCTTAACGTTGATTTTTTTCTCGAATATGTCAGAAACGTTACTGAATGCTTTGCCTTTGAAAGTGTATTTCTGCTATAGTAAGAATATTAACTCTTAAATTTGGCAAATGTCCAACTTCAAGATATTAGTTCAACTCAATGATATGAGATTTGTATCTTCAACTCAACTCGTGATATTTTCAGAAATATCAAGATTTCTATCATGTATGCATGTATATACAGTATATATAAAATATCAAAGTGCTCTGAATCTAGCATGATGAATTCCACTTTGAGTATATTCATTTACTATTTTCTTTATTGATTTCTCTAGCGCAACAGTGAAACAATTCGTTTAAAGACGAAAAGTAGAAATGTGTATTTCGACATTAATATTTGATTCTTACATTTATATTTTCAAGGGCCCTATATCACCCCGTAAACGGTACCGCACTTACCAAAATGTTATAGCGCCGATTTTTAGACACATCTGGATGTTTGAGTATTTTCGCTACGGAAACACAAATACTTTTTATATGTTAAAGTAGAAATTATCTACCATTCCAATTATTGGAAATATTTACTAAATAATAAAAAAACAGCACTGACATTATTCAATCTCGAATTCTTTTTAGGAATACAAGTCTATTTTTAAACATTTGGGAGAAACCGCAAGTCACATGATCGACATTAGCATATCTCTATTTTTAGAACGAGTATTGATTGTTTATTGACATAAGCAAGGAGTATAGTTCCTTGGCATAAGGGACAGATCTAGAAAAGTTTCGTTACCGTACACATTTTTAAAATGATAGAAAAAAGCGAAATAAGACTCCCGAATCAAGTACTTATTATCTGAAGTCCTTGCCGAAATATACGACTCTTTCAATGTGCATGTTGGGGATATAGTTCGTGACCTGGAATTTGATTTACAAGATGGCGTAATCTTTTGGTCACGTGACCATAGTTCGGCGCGTCTGTATTCATGCGCTTTAATTCCTTTGTGCTGATTAATGCTACAGAATATAAACTTGGAATTTATACGATACGTAATTGTTTATAGGTATAAATCGTCGCAGTATGTTATAATATTAATGTCTTTGTTGAAATAGGCGAATCTACTGTTTATAGTGAGTTCGAGCGCTTATCAGGGGGTGGAACTATTTGATAAGTGGTTGTTAGGTTTGCATTAACATGAAACACGGTTGCAGATTTGCGGTATTGAAAATAAAATCATGTTAGCTCTGAGAGCGGCTGCTAAAGCACCACCCCCAAAAATTCTTCTGTGTAGTCTCCTATGCGATAGAAACATCCATGTGAGGTTTGAGTTTAATTGGCCCAGTGGTTTCAGAGAAAGTGCTGCTATTAAACAGACGATGTATGACAGACAACACCATTGCATAAGCCCTTTTGGCCTTTGGCCAGCACAGCTAAAAACAAAAATGGGACAAACATACCAATTCTCCAAAATTATGTATTTTTATGTTATCAAAATGAAGGAACAATGAATGCTGATTAACTGACACTAAAACAGACATAATGCACCCCAATCCATTGTTTTCCTCACCACCATCTTCAAACTGCCAAATATATATTTTAGGTCTTCTCTAAAAAATCATGAAATATTTATAAAATTTTACTCACAGAAATGTTTGTTACTGTCAACACATCTGTGAAGTAGGGATCATCAGGCAGGAAGTCCTGATTTAGCACTTCAACAACCGGCTGGCCAGCAAATGGGATTTGAGCAAAAACACCTGAAAGGACACGATAATTAGAATAATGGGAGCAAAGTAGTGCAAAGATTTGAAGCTAAATTTAAAATTTATCAATTATTAGATCTCAGTGCTCAGATTAGGTTTTAAAATCTGAAGAAACAATATAAACTAGTAATATGTTTGCTGACATGAACAACACCCCTCACCCACCTCCCCCTTTTGATCAGAAGCAAAGTTTTTTATTTATACAGGTACACACAAACTATTAATTAAATACATATCCCTTTCAGAAGTTATTGATTGGAAATGATAACCTTCTGAAATACTATGGAAATTGCTGAGGTAGTCTGATTGTTTAAATCAACCAATCAGAAACTTTATCAAGATATTGTCAAGATAAGTAACTGTAACTCTACCTGATATTGCTCTGCATTATGTCCCCTGGATAGAGGGAACCAGCATCTTGTAATAAATAACTGCAACTCTACCTTGAGTCTGTCTCTGCATTATGTCCCCTGGATGTATGTCCCCTGGATAAAGGGAACCAGCATCTTGTAATAAATAACTGTAACTCTACCTTGAGTCTAACTCTGCATTATGTCCCCTGGATATAGGGAACCAGCACCTTGTAATAAATAACTGTCCTGCATTATGTCCCTTAGATATAGGGAACCAGCATCTTGTAATAAATAACTGTAACTTTACCTTGAATCTGTTTCTGCATTATGTCCCCTGGATATTTGGAACCAGCATCTTATAATAAATAACTGTAACTCTACCTTGAGTTTGTCTCTGCATTATGTCCCCTGGATAGAGGGAACCAGCATCATGTAATAAATAACTGTATTTCTACCTTGAGCCTGTCTCTGCATTATGTCCCCTAAATAACTGTAACTCTACCTTGAGTCTGTCTCTGCATTATGTCCCCTGGATATAGAGAATCCGCATCTTGTAATAAATAACTATAACTCTACCTTGAGTCTGTCTCTGCATTATGTCCCCTGGATATAGAGAATCCGCATCTTGTAATAAATAACTATAACTCTACCTTGAGTCTGTCTCTGCATTATGTCCCCTGGATATAGGGAACCCACATCTTGTAATAAATAACTATAACTCTACCTTGAGTCTGTCTCTGCATTATGTCCCCTGGAGACATTGTGTCAGCATCCAATGGCTTTTTCTTCTTTTTCCGTCTGCCTGCAGATTTTGGTCTTGAACTTGAGCTATAAATATAGTATATAAATTGTCAACACATGTTAATAATAACTGTAAGACAATATCATAAACAGTATGGTTTATTCTGGGAGTTATCTTGAAAAATCTAATTTTAGTTGATTTATAATCATCTGCTTTAGCTTGATTGCATAATAAACTCAGGGCATTTATGAACTGCTATCAAATCAGATAGTACTTGGGTATCCTTGATCCTTGATCAGAGGTTATCAGGACAAATATTTGTACTTTTCCATTTAAACAACCTGACCAGTAAAAGGAAATTAAAGGCGAAACCTATAGTCAAAGGCCAAAAGATATTTATGAATACTTTGTTCCATTCTGGAAAATATTTTAACTTCATGGTTGTAAAAGAATTATTTTATATATTTTTATACAATCAAGCTTGACTTGTCAGCTGACCATGGTATTGTAAAGAAAAAATCTACAAACATAAGCATATAGATATACAATATAGTACACTAGCCAAGTCCAGCTAGCTAAGCTGGAAGCGCTGCATCAAACTATCAATCCAGGTGTCACCAGTTTTAATCCAAATCTGGCCGTGACTGATAAACGACATTCGTTTGGCTTGCATTCATCTCTCACTGCTGATTCTAGTGGGAAGGTTATGAGTTACTTGTGGACATGGCTGTGCTGAAGTTTTTGTTTTACCTTCCATGATCCCAGTAAAAAGTTGTTAGGTTAACTGATCATCTCTTAGCTCTCAATGGCATAGAAATGACACTAAATATTCGAATAAATAAATATGTTACACTAGCTAACACTCACCTTTCCATAGCGGTCATCCCTCCATCACCTTGCTGGTGATAGTACCCAGTATACAGGTTATTGGGTTCCATTGGGGCAACCATGGTCATATCTCCACCAGCCCCCATCTGTGACCCTGGGCCTGAACCGTGACCTCCATGACCTCCTTGACCCCCATTTCCTTGACCTGACAAGTCCAGCAATAATGACTTCACCACCTTCATGTCCTGCTTAAACTTGTTCATCATAACAGTCTGCTCTTTCTGCAGTTCAATAAGTCCGAGACGAACTTCATCACGCAGTCCGTCAATCTCAGCTTGGAATTTCTGTGCTGTCACCATTTTTCCACCTCTGTCAGTCAAGCCTGTTCTAGGGCTTTCCTCCTCCCTAAGTTCCTCCTGAAGTGTAAAACAACCGTTTTCTTTGTTTTCATGACAAACAACCATGGTTGAATTTCTCACTTTTTTAAAGTCAACTATGTTTTCATCTCAAACAACCATGGTTGAAATTTATACATTTTTTTTCAGTCACTCTTTTTTTTAGCCTATCATCTTAAATATAAAGGATGAGGTTCAAGTATAAAGTCTGTTTAATAAAAATACACCAAGCTTTACTGAAAATTAAGAATTTAAAAGGAATGTATTTTACAGTGCAATTATTGGGGCTTTGTGAACCTAGAAATAAGGCCATTTTTAAAAAATAATTTGTTTGCTGTGCTCCTACCTAGTCACTGAAAACTGCAGCTACTGAAACTTTTATATTGACTTTCAAACTATTGAAACTTTTTTTTTTTCATGACTTCAGTCGATTTTTGTTTAAAACGACTATGTAAAATCAAAATCTGGCATTAAAAAAAATTAGCTACTTACCAACACACGTGAAAAAAACTGGGCAAACAAACATTTTTTAAGGATGGCCTAATGTAAAAGATGGTAATGTAATTTTTCAAAAAATTCGCATTTTTTAGTTACATAAAGTACAACCAAAAACTCCGGTCTTGTCAATTACTGGTACTATCTGTTATATGCCTATACTTTCTTTTTTCAGCTGTTTAAGAATATATTTTTTTCTGGTCACTTTCTTATGACTGTATGTATTCATGTATATAATTTTTAAAAGTTTTTTTATAAAAAGGCAACATTTATTTGTAATAAAAATTACTAGCTATTACCCGTGCTGCGCACGGAGTTGAGGCAGGTGTTTGGTGGAGCATGGTTTGGTTGACTGTGGCAAAATTATTCTCAAGCAATGACCCGTGCTGCGCACGGTGTTGAGGATGTGGCTTTTTATGGGGGGTGAACCATTCACAGGGTGTTGGAGTGGAGAGGGTGTTTAGCGTGATGTTAGAATTTTTTTTGTAATTTCCAGGGCCTATAAAATTATTTGGCTCTGTTTGGCAAGTGCCTATTAAGCTGTGAGCACCCCCATTTTACCGGTCACCCATTTGTGGATAAGCATACTTGGCATACTATTCAACATGCATTGTCATGCTTCCACTCGTCATTGGCACCTATTTCCGGACAGGGATTTGCACATTTAATCAAGCTTTAAAATTCTTAAAAATTGGCTCCGTTTGGTGCGGGCCTTATTAAGCTGTGAGCACACCTATTGTACCGATCACCTATTTCTGGACAGTCGTACTGATTCATGTATTTGTCATGCTAACGTTATACATAGGCGGCACCTATTTTCGAACAGGGAATCGCACATTCAATCAAGCTTTATAAACCGCATAAACATATTGACGGTAGGGTGTAACTGTTATTGCGTTTCCCTAAATTGCGTTTCCCTAACCTTTTCCGCGTTCCCCTTACCTTAATAAGTGATGTGAACTCTATAAAAAACATGAAAAACATAGAAAACTGTCTGATAGAAATAATGATAGCGGCTGAATGTCGAAATGCTGGCGAGCGAGAGGAGCATTCATTGCATGGTACCGGGAGCATACAGTAGCAGGCAGGAGAAGCAAGTGCACTTTCATCACGTACCACTTCTGTCCCATAAAATACAAATATTCTTCCTAACATAGCTTTATTACTTAATCCTTACGCATCATACTTTTTATCATCACAATTTTCATGTGTTATCATTCAGTTGTAGTGCAATGATTGCTCCCTTCGTTGTGTGGCAGCACGTGATAGCGGCAGATTGTCGAACTACTGGCTTGCATTGGGAGCATGCATTGCATGGCACCGGGAGCATACGGTAGCAGGCGGGAGAAGCAAGAACATTTTCATCAGGTTCCAGTTCTGTTCAATAAAATACAAAAATTCTTCCTAACTTAGCTTTATTACTTAATCTTTACGCATCACACTTATTATTATCACAATTTTTTTGTTGCAATGCAACGATTGCTCCCTACGTAGTGTGTTTCACCATTGACAGGTGGCAGCAAATACCGATTGCTCCCTACGTAGTGTGTTTCACCATTGACAGGTGGCAGCAAATACCGGCACCCTATTGGTGTGTTTCACCATTCACAGGTGGCAGCAAATACCGGCAAGTTCCATGGCGATAGTGACTGAATCTGCGATCGTGGTGATTGAAAATCTTTCCTGAAGCTACGTTGATACATTATCCACTTTGCCACATAGCTTATCTTCTTCGCCACATTTATAAAGCCCCACATACGAAAAATTAGCACGTTCCTTCAAGCGGTTTCGGAGGAGATACGTCAATTTACAGACGGCTGCTTACAGAAATAATATATAGATAACCATTTCATTTTAAACAGAAGTATATCGGGATTTTTCAAAATTTTAAAATTGGCTTAAACATTTGTTTCCAATATATTGTGCCAATAAAAACTCACTGATTTGATGCCATAATCACAATGATAGAGATTGGATGGAAAAAAGCTACTAAATAGTGCAGCTGTGGTCAATGAATGTAGATTAAAGGGCCATAACTCTGCCAATAATCAGTTCAAGAAACAATTTGACAAATGTATGGTTACATGCAGCTGTACACAACATAAAAGACAGACACAAAGTGATGGCAAAGACTAACTTTTAGTCTTTGACATTGGTAAACTTAAAACTGGACAACTTATATTTATGGTTTTATGCCGAGATATTATTTGTGGTGTTTCATGTTCCCAAAAATTTTACAAGTGATTAGGACACACGACAATGTTGATATCCAATTTACCTATGAGTAAGTATTAAATCAATCTTTACAAAACCATGTTGAAATATTAATCTCAAAACCATGTGGAAATATTAATCTCAAAATGATGTGGAAATATTAATCTCAAAACCATGTGGAAATATTAATCTCAAAAACATGTGGAGATATTAATCTAAAACCAAAACAATCATGAAATTGGCCTTTCTTTCCTTATAGTCAATGTTATAAAGATTTTGTAATATCTTTTTTAGCCATTTTCAAGGAAATCAAGCTATGTATAGGATAGTGTTGTCTATAGAATATGGACAACGCCAGTGCGGACCAGGGTTTGGTTGTCATGACGATCTAAGTAATGAGACCTGCTTTCAAGCTTCATCATAGTAAGTTTAGAAGGAGTCGCACAGACGAATCTTACAGTTAAAATTATCAAAGATCAAAGATCAATAACTCTACCAAAAATTGATGGACCAGAACACAATTGATAATTACATACCAAAACTCCCTAGCATGTTTGGCAAAAATTGGTTGCAAAGTTTAGGAGGAACTGGAGCTTATCTGCTTTTTCAACACATTTCAGGTACTACATATCCAGTTTTATTGCTGGAGGAAGAACTCAAAATGAATCTGAGTAGAACAACCATCCTTATGCAAGTAATGCATGCAAGTAATCAGCAAATTCAGCAAAGTTTTTGGACTGAGCCTGACTTGAACCTACAACCTCAGCAAGTTTGGTATGAGTAATGCTAACAAGACTTACCATTTAACATAAAGAAAGGGCCTATACTACTGTATATAAAAAGTCAATGGACCGGAACAAGTTCGCAACCAGACTTCATACTGAGACTTCCTAGCAAGTTTGGCAAAAATCTGCACACAAGTTTAGGAGTAGTGAAACTGTCAAGAATGTGTGAGATATACAATAAGAAATAAATAAAGCACCATATTATATAACTGTACCAATGGACAGGAACGGAATAACTATAGGCATAACTTGACTTCAAACTAATAGTTTAATTTAAACATATTTTATTTCAAATATTTTTTGAAATGGTGTTGGGTCACAAGTTCTTCCAACTTAGATTCGGCCTTCTTGCACTTCATACTAACACTTCCTAGTAAGTTTGGTGAAAATAAATTTAGATGTTAAGGAGGAGTAGAGCATGACAAGAATTACCAATAATAATATTTAAAGGGTCATAACTCTGCCAAAGTTGATGGACCAGAATGCAAAGACAATTATAATGCATCACTAAACTTCGTACAGATATTTCTTACCAAAGTTTGAGGAAAGTCAGCAGAGAAATTTAGGAGTAGAGCTGACAAGATTGATTTTTACCATTATAACGCTGGCTGTGAGGGTATTATTGGAACTGATGGATGCTCCCCAAACAAGTGCTTGACTGAGTATTAGATAAATTGTATGTAAAGGGAAGGGGGTGTAAAATGAAGATAATTCTGAGAATAGATTTTTTTGTTCTTGCACTCTGCACTTCCACATATGACCTCTATCCATGTTCCAATTCTCGTTAGATTCCCTTCCAGGGAGATATGACCCCTCAAAAAATACAAAAGGGGAGATAATTCTGATATTATTCAAGATGAGTCATGAAATGTGTTCTCCGTTCACTTTCACACATTGCTTTCTATCCATGTTCTGAGCAAAATTTGATTCCTTTCCATTCCATCTTTTTCAAGATATGCTCTGGCCAAGCAAAAATGAAATAAAACTGGGGAGATAATTCTGTCATCATTCTAGACATAGTTCACTCTGCACTTCCACACAAAACCCTCTATCCAGGTTTCAAGTCACATTGGATTTTCTTCCATACTTTTAAAGACATGGTCCAAACAATAAAAAAAATTAAAAAACAAGGATTTTGTTATGGACATAATCAAAGGGCCACAACTCTGTTAAACCACAATACAAGACAATATCTTCACTTTGTAGTGGTGCACCCTAGCAAATTTTATAAAATTTCCAACAAGATGTTGAGGAGAAATAGCGCAGGCAACGATTTGGTAATGGATGAAATAAAAGAGCCACAACTCTGTGAAAAATCATCAAATCAAAATACATCTCTATTTGGTTGTGATGCATCGTAAAATTCCAACTCAAGAGGTATCATGTAAAGAATGAATGCCAGCATGGATTTGGTAATTGACAGAATCAAAGTGCACTAACTCTGTGAAAAATTGCCAAACTTAAACACAAAGACGATGTGCTCATCACCATTTTTTAGTGATGCATCCTAGCAAGTGTCATAAAATTCCAGTTAGAGGTTGTAAAGAAAAAGAGTGGACAAGGATTTGGTGATGCATGGATGTACGTACGCATGAAATGGCAACTATATGCTTCCCCACCCCCCCCCCGCCCACCGAATAAAATTGACATCAATCTGTCAGCAAAGTTGAAAAATAATCTTGACATACTATATAATGAAAGCATGAGTACATTGTGCACTATAAAAGTGCAAGCATATTTTCTGTAAGCACTTGTTTGTAATAAGGTTACATTGTGTATACATTTTAACTTGCTCTTGACACATTCTCAGGTGTACCTTTCAGTTTCTTTGTACAACTATCATTAAATACGATAAAAAAATAGCACACCTTCCATTGCTTATGTGAACTGAGAGAATAAAGGATACTGAAATTGAATTTGTATTTTTACTAGCTCCCTCAGGTGTGAAAAGTAATTTACACTTTGAAAACAAAATTTTGGATATTTGGAGATTTTTTTTTTCAACTTGAAACCAGAATATCTAATTCATACAAACACACAGAAACACAATTATCAGAATGTGTATTAGTCATGTATTGTGAAATAACCATGGTTACAAATACATGTACATTTCCATTTTCAACAGTGAAATAATACATGATAGAAATGTGTCCGTCAAAATGAAAGCTCGCTGCTATTAATCAGACAAATTTTTACTAAAAAAAAAAAAATTTAGTTGAAAAGGGATCTTAACTTCCAGTGTTTTTTCTTTAACCAATTAAAAAAAAAGTGTGTTTCAGGTTCTGGGTTAAAAAATTTGGGTCGTAGGTAGTCCTTTTTCATATGATGCTGTTTTGTTTGTTATATACATCTGCAATAGCTTTTTTTATATGATAGCCATCCATGACTTTTAAAAGTTTGGTGAGTTTTAATTTAAAATCTGGTCCCGAGGTTAGACAACTGAGTGTAACTCAAATAAACCAATCAAAGTTCATGTTACAAGAAAAATCTCATGCGAAATCACAGTCATAAAGCTTATATTCTTGCATACTGGACATAAAGGCTTTCCAAATATTTATACCCTTCCTTGTTATGACATAACATCATAATATAATGTAGTATTCATTCATAATACTGCTTGCTATGACAAATATCACAAGATGCTTCAACTAATAATAATAATAATAATAATAATAATAATAATAATAATAATAATAATAATAATAATAATAATAATAATATGTACATGTTAGGTGAATGAAGAATAACATGGTACAAAAATCAAGCACATTAGAATACAAGTCAAATGTATACTTCATTAGTAACACTGGTGGATTTTATCCACTTCAGATAATTTGATTTAAAGTTAACTAAAGATGTAGAATTACTAAAAGAACCTGGAAGTGAGTTCTGCACATACATGGTTTTTTTTTGGCCTTATTTTCATTTTTGTAAATATAGGCACATCATCATTTTTATCAAATATATTATAATATTTACAGTTTGTTTAAATACAGCTCATCTCCAACTTTGTAAAAAAGATGACGTGACAAATTAATGGATCAACATTAATTTTGTTAATTGATATAAAAAATAAAATACAACACAATTAAGTAAAAATTGTCCTAGTACCACAATCATGTAAATTCAAAAGTGCAGCTATCAGACTATGTACTAATAACTTAGAAACAGAAATAATTTGATAGACATTTTCCTTACAGATCAGTTATAACTCACAGACACACAATGAATTTGTACCCCACCCCTCTCCTGTTGACCCCCTCAAAGTTTAGGAATGTTGATTTTCTTCTCTTTTTTTTAATGGGATTGAACACCATTTTCAACAAATTTCAGGTTATATATGGCATGTCAAGTTTTACTAATGGAGGAAGACCTTGAAATGAGTAGAACCACCATCCATCCGCAAGTAACTGGCAAACTTTCTTACATGAAGGTTTTGGAGTGATCAAAACTATGGCCTTAGCTGAGTGAGAGTTACCAGTGATCTTGAGACAACGCCTGTGACCGCTCGGCCAGGAGGACCCTATATGGTGGGTTTTCTTTAAATTCAGTGACGGAAAGGGAAGGAGGCGCTTCCCGTTCAAGGGGGACTTTTTCATCATTATTTAGTAAGTGCATTTTACTAATATTGAAAAATAAAGTATCTAAAATAAAAAGCAGAGATTGTGTGTTAATTCATGTGCATGTCATTTTCATCACTGTGAAAAGTGCTAAAAAAATAGACTGTTACCTAGAAGAATATGTCAATTGGAATAGTAGACGACAAATTTTACATTCAATGACATATTTTTCCTGTATTCTTTCAAGTTGGTAATGAAAAAATATGCATGCAAATAAATATGATAAAGATTTCTAGTATTAGATCAAACAGGAGCCTATCATTGAGATTTTATTTCTCTCCGTCTTTGAGCTAATTTGCTCTGTCTCAACCTACTTACACCTTTTGACAATAGGCATTCGACTTGTGACAGGTCCTCTCCAATGTTGTTTTCATAGCAGTTTAATAAAAACTGGTAATGCCAAAGCGATGACTAAATGACACCTCTCCCCAGGATTACCCCATGTTGTAAAGGGCATTGAATAGCACGTGTGAAATTACAGGTCACTCATTAAAACTCTCTCTCTCCCTCCCTCCCTCTCTCTCTCTTTCCGTTACTTGCGGAAGGACGATGGTTCTACTCAATCTGAGGTCTTCCTCCACCAGTAAAACTGGGTATGCTATATATAACCTGAAAATGGCGTTAACCCATTAAAAAAAAAGGTATCCGAAATTATTTATCTTAAAAAATATTTGAGCTTTTATAAAACAATGGCAACAAATAACAGAAGGATATTAAAGGACACGTCATGAGTTGTCACAATAGCTCACATATTTAAGCTTTCAGCTCAGCTGAGCTTAAATGCAATGGTGATAATGTTCATGCAGTTGTGATGTTTATAAATTATGTAGAGGTTAGAGGTGTTGTAATAATACACATTAAGATCAATCAATCTAAACTGGCAAATCAAAAAGGGAACCATTGCTTGTCTTTTCACAGCAAACCATTCAAACAGAACATAAGATACGACTTTACTTACCCCGTTACCTCCCTGATCAATTATACAATACAGAAGTTAAAAAATGCACAAACTCTATTTTTTATTTATAATTAAAAATTGATTTGTTAAAAGTAGTTTTTCAAAGTGAAAATTTTATGAAATAAAATTGCGATAAAATTTATGATTCATTATATTGAAAATTATAAATTATTGTAAGAAATCAAGAATTTTCAAAAAGCTTTTGTTCTTAATTGGTCCACAGTTATTGCAGAATTTGTCAATTTGAACTCTCTCAGAAACAAGAATTTTGAACACAATTTGTCCTATCAATGGCTGTAATGAATGAATGGAGTTTAACAGCACGTCAAAACAAAAACAGGTCAATTTCTGCATACATAAATGGCTGTTAAATATCCTACAACTGTTTCATTTTTTGACACAAAGTTACATAATGCTAGCCGCCGCTAGGAATGGTTGTGCTGGATGAAATTTAATGCTAACGCTGTAATCTAGGAATTATTTTACTATACCGTAAATTACCATATTAACCATATGTATTGGGACAGTAAAAAAAATAAAATAATAAGTGCTGGGACAGGGGAAAAAAAACATTTACAGTTAAGCAAAACTAATTTTGTGTGTATGATGGAGGAATGGGGGGGGTTATTAGGTTTTCAAACTTAATTGTAAAACTATGGTTCACATATTCATACACTTAACTATAAGTTTAGTAATAATAATTAGTGTTACTATTAGCACTGAATAAATACAAATTACTGAATTTATACAATTGGATATATTTATCCGATAAGTAAACCAAAACTGCACATTATGCATAATCAATTCATGTTATCAATGAAGACCACAGAACTACTTCATGTTTGGGTGGTGGGGCTTACTATCAGCAGTTATTAGGTTGGTAGTAAGGAAATGTGATTGTTAAAACAAGGTATAAGAAAATCATGTTAGCTCTGACGGCTCCCAAATATTATTTGTGGTAACGTCCCAATATATAGGGTAAATACGGTAATCAACATTTTACACATGACAACTTGACCTACCAGAGCTGACTGGCCCTCGTCATATCCAAACTGGTCGTGCCACTTCTCCTTCAGATCATCAAGTTCTTCCTGAAAGCAAATAAACCAGAATCAATTCAGTTTACATATCTAATCAATTTTGTGTCAAAATTTTGCTGGCAAACTAGTAGTAATGATATATAGATATATCTAAATGTATATGACATTATGGCACTGAAACAGTACACAACATAGTGTGATGTCACATTAGAGTCACATCATTTTGAATAACAACTTTGCGTTACATATTCTACGCAGTACACGATTAGAATAGTAAATGAAACTCATTATAAATTGATAATTGGTTTTGTACTTTTGAGTAGTTTTGTACCCCATAAAGGGGAACATCATATTTTGTGAACCTTTTGACAATTAAAATGATTTGTTCATACCTTAATCTGTATGGTGACCTTCTTTAAATCAGACCCATCATCTTCCGTCATGTCATCATCATAGTATTCAGAGAAGGGAGCGCAATTTAAATCTACATGGTCCAGAAACTTGTTTCTTGCATCAGAAGACATGCCATCCCAAAAGTACAGCATCAAGATGGCCTTCTGCATCACATTGTTAGCTTTCGCATTGTCATATACTCTAGAAATACATTGCTTACATTTTAAGGCATCATAAATTAATTGCAAGATTTTTATCCCAACCCACCCCTCTTGTTTTAACCCCACTCTGACATATTTTATTGTCATTCTCAATTTTTGTTATTTTAGACAATGAAACTGTCATTTGCCAAAATTGCGCCACATTTTAAACGTTTTGATTTTTTTTTTATTGCAACCCAGTCCCAATCTTGAAACAAATTTATGATGGCCTTATTGTATAATAGTTAACAATCATATAGAAAAAATACATTACACATACAAAATAGTTTACCAGAGCATTTAATTTTGCTATCAATGTATTATAAATCGTTCATATGTGCTCTATAAAAAGTTTGAAAAAATATCAACACATATATTTAAGCTATGCTATTTTCATACATCACTTTTCGGCTGTCTGAGATTTTTTTAGGATATACTAGTAATGTATAAAAATGACGTAATACAACTCACATAAAGCAAGAAAATAAGCATGTAACAATTATGAAAAAACTTAAGTCATAATATCATTGTTAGTTATAAATGAATTCCTATACATAATATATATAAAAAATATATGATATATATAAAAAAGATAAATAAACATTAATGATATTATGTTTCATTTTTTTTTAAAGTACAGTCAAACCTGCATAAGCCATCACCTCTACTGAGCACATTTGCTATTTCTCATTTCTATACTTGTTTAGAGAAAATATATATGTTTTAAGAAACAACCTGTCTTAAAAGGCCATTTTTCCTCCTTTCCTTGACTGGCAGCTTAAGACAGGTTTTCTGTACTCTAAAAATATTATTTCTATATCTCCTCAATTATAACACACTTTTTTTTTTAAATGTTTAAGCTAGGAAAGCATGTGTTTACAAGGGTATAGAAAAATTGTATTTTATTTTTCAAATGCTGTCAGATGTTTTCCCCAAACTTTTCAATTGTCTACAACAGCAGGCCTGGTTTCGTATTCACAAACCATTCTTGAGGATTTCCTTACGCTTAATTGAGCTTGAAAATCTAAATTTCAACTTCAGATATCTACTTTACGAAAGCAAATACATGCTTGCAAATATTGACTTCAAAAATGGTCTCAAAGTGTGTTTTTCAAAATTCATTGTTGAGTTCAAGTCTTTGAATATTCTTTAGCATTTGGAGAATATGACCTCTGGTAAATTCCCCAGTGAATGTACATACACAGCTTAAATTAAGTTTATACTAATTCATTTTAGCTCGAGTGTGAAGAAAACTTAAAACTTATTTTAACCGCTCTCGAATCCTGATTAAAATCAGTACTGTGTGTTGTTTTTTAGAGGTTTTGTTTGAGCTTGGGATCGAACCAGCAACCTCTGGCATAATCAGTGGCCAAGTCACTCTATTCACTACACTACCACTGTGCTTTAATTCGTACCACTTAAATATAGACAATCATTTAAGACCACATTCATAGACAAAAATTTAATTTTTGACAGTCTACAAAAAATTACATTTTACCTTTGGAATGTGTCAGATAAAAGAGCGATGAAGAGATTCAAACACAGAACTGCTGACAGGGCGAGCCACGTCCCAACCAAAATGTCAGTCATTACTGAGTCCACTGCTTTCATTTCCTGAAATATATAAAAATTAAAAAGAGTAAAACAAAAATCTGAAATGATCCCCCCGAGTCAAGTTCCAAAAATATGGAAAAGACACAGAAGTATGCGTATTAGGTTTGATCTTTGACCTTTAGATATGATGTTGACTTTAATCACAGGTGAATGTAAGTCAGTTACTGAACCCCATCTCAATGAGGTGAATGAGTTATATCAAATTCCTTCAAAGGGTTTAGAAGATATAAAGTGGATATGAAATATTATGTCTCTTTGACCTTTGGGCATAACTGTAAACTCAATTATACATTATTAGAATTAGCTGGATTCTGCTGTTGTCTTAATATGGGGAATGTTTGTGCCAATTTACATCAAGTTTCTTCAATGGGTTTAGATGATATGGAGCATACACATAATCATTCCTATTTGACCTTTGCCATATGACCTTGACTTCAATCACACATGGCTGAAAGTTAGGCTCTGCATATCAGCTCAATGTGATGAACATTCATTTATCATATTCCTTTTAGAGGTTGAGAAGATATGGAGTGGACATGAAACATTACAGACAGACAGACAGACAGATGGACAAACAGACAGAGGGAAACCATTCCTATATCCCCATCTGCTATGTGGTTGGGATAAAAAAAGACTAAGAGCAATGTTTAAATTCGACAGACATTTACCTCTGACCTTGACAGACACTAATTTACTTAGCTTGTTTGTAAAAAAATTTGAGATTTAGTGAATCCTTTTCATTTTCTGGAATTCAAATAATCAAAAGTCTATTTCATTACCTGCCAAATAAACTTCACTGTATCAGGTCATCCAATAAACAAAATCAAACAATGCATCATGATACAGTCTTTAGGATGTTATACTATACTAGAAATATCTGTTGACACCAATACCCAGTAATGATTAGAAACCAATATTTTCTGAAAATCAAGTAGAAAGGGGGCCACAACTCCTGTAAAATTTGACCGACATTGACAAATATTAACCTGTCCTGTATTTTATATTTACACAGGCACACACAAAATAAAAAGTAAATATATAAACTCCTTCAGAAGTTATTGATCAGTATTTCAACACACCTACACATTCTGGTAGGTGAACAAGTCTGTATTTATTCTAACATGTAGTGCTCAACAAAATGTAAATACATAAATTGAGACTTTTAAAAATCTGTTTCAAACATTTTCTACTTTCATGTTCTTTGATCTGCAAATTTTTTATAACTAGAAGGTTTAAAAATATAACTGAATTAAAACAACTATTTTTACTGCATACAATTCCATTTTTCTCTTTAGAAACTAAGGGTAAAACCCAAGTAATACACCTTTTTTCAACTAGCAATATCTCAGAAATGTTGGTGTTGTTTAGCAGTGGTCATCTGTTTGAGCCTGGGGTTGAACCTGCAACCTGTGGCATGACTGCCCAAAACCTAAGTACTGTCCCTCGCTCAGCCTTAGTCGTTGATAACATAAACACCATTTGCAAATTTACTCTTTACTTTTTATTGCTACAATTTTATGCTGAAAATAGATAAAAAATGGATGACCAATCAAATACTTACATCATATGCATATTCATCTACCAGTGTCATTCGGAAAAGAGTGAACAAGGCCTTATTGAAGTCTGTAAAGCCGTCCACCGTCACGATCTCTGTACCATTTCCAGGAGGTGCATTTTCGGCTATCTTGTTTCCACCAAATATCATCCAAAATGCACAAACTGAATATACAGTAAAAATACTAAATAAGGCTATAATAAATGAATTCCTAGATTTCTATCCTAGTTTGTTTAAGGAATGACAGAAAATCACTTAAAAATCAAAATATTTTAAATGAGGTGCCGTTTTGGCAAATTACAGTTATGTTGTTTAAAAAAAGAAAACAGGAATGAAAAATCTAGTAATTAATTCACTATGGCCTAAATTGGACTGATGTATAAATACAAAAAAAAGCTACGAGAAGGAATCAAAAGATAATCTCTAACATATTCAGAGGTGGGACATGCTAGGCAGTTAACCAGTACTAGACACATCTATATCAGCAAGCCACTGACTACTTCCCCACATATTCAGAGGTGGGACATGCTAGGCAGTTAACCAGTACTAGACACATCTATCTCAGCAAGCCAGACTACTTCCCCACATATTCAGAGGTGGGACATGCTAGTCGGTTAACCGGTACTAGACACATCTATCTCAGCAAGCCAGACTACTTCCCCACATATTCAGAGGTGGGACATGCTAGGCAGTTAACCGGTACTAGACACATCTATCTCAGCAAGCCACTGACTACTTCCCAACATATTCAGAGGTGGAACATGCTAGTCGGTTAACCAGTACTAGCCACATCTATCTCAGCAAGCCACTGACTACTTTCTAACATATTCAGAGGTGGGACATGCTAGTCCGTTAACCAGTACTAAACACATCGATCTCAGCAAGCCATGGACTACTTTCTAACATATTCAGAGGTGGGACATGCTAGGCAGTTAACCAGTACTAGACACATCTATCTCAGCAAGCCATGGACTACTTTCTAACATATTCAGAGGTGGGACATGCTAGGCAGTTAACCAGTACTAAACACATCTATCTCAGCAAGCCACTGACCACTTTTTAACATATTCAGAGGTGGGACTTGCTAGTTGGTTAACCAGTACTAGACACATCGATCTCAGCAAACCAGACTACTTCCCCACATATTCAGAGGTGGGATATGCTAGTCGGTTAACCAGTACTAGACACATCTATATCTCAGCAAGCCACTGACTACTTCCCAACATATTCAGAGGTGGGACATGCTAGTCGGTTAACCAGTACTAGACACATCTATATCTCAGCAAGCCACTGACTACTTCCCAACATATTCAGAGGTGGGACATGCTAGTCGGTTAACCAGTACTAGACACATCTATATCTCAGCAAGCCAGACTACTTCCCCACATATTCAGAGGTGGGACATGCTAGTCGGTTAACCAGTACTAGAAACATCTATCTCAGTAAGCCACTGACTTTTTTCTAACATATTCAGAGGTGGGACATGCTAGTCGGTTAACCAGTACTAGACACATCTATCTCAGCAAGCCATGTACTACTTTCTAACATATTCAGAGGCAGGACATGCTAGTCGGTTAACCAGTACTAGACACATCTATCTCAGCAAGCCACTGACTATTTTTTAACATAATTAGAGGTGGGACATACTAGTCGGTTAACCAGTACTAGACACATCTATCTCAGCAAGCCACTGAATACTTTCTAACATATTCAGAGGTGGGACATGCTAGTCGGTTAACCAGTACTAGACACATCTATCTCAGCAAGCCACTGACTACTTTCTAACATATTCAGAGGTGGAACATGCTAGGCAGTTAACCAGTACTAGACACATCTATCTCAGCAAGCCAGACTACTTCCCCACATATTCAGAGGTCGGACATGCTAGTCGGTTAACCAGTACTAAACACATCTATCTCAGCAAGCCACTGACTACTTTCTAACATATTCAGAGGTGGGACATGCTAGTCAGTTAACCAGTACTAGACACATCGATCTCAGCAAGCCACTGACTACTTTCTAACATATTCAGAGGTGGGACATGCTAGTCGGTTAACCAGTACTAGACACATCTATCTCAGCAAGCCACTAACTACTTTCTAACATATTCAGAGGTAATACATGCTCGTCATTTAACCAGTACTAGACACATCGATCTCAGCAAGCCACTGACTACTTTCTAACATATTCAGAGGTGGGACATGCTAGTCGGTTAACCAGTACTAAACACATCTATCTCAGCAAGCCACTGACTACTTTCTAACATATTCAGAGGTGGGACATGCTAGTCGGTTAACCAGTACTAGACACATCGATCTCAGCAAGCAACTGACTACTTTCTAACATATTCAGAGGTGGGACATGCTAGTCGGTTAACCAGTACTAGACACATCTATCTCAGCAAGCCAGACTACTTCCCCACATATTCAGAGGTGGGACATGCTAGTCGGTTAACCAGTACTAGACACATCTATATCTCAGCAAGCCACTGACTACTTTCTAACATATTCAGAGGTGGGACATGCTAGTCGGTTAACCAGTACTAGACACATCTATATCTCAGCAAGCCACTGACTACTTTCTAACATATTCAGAGGTGGGACATGCTAGTCGGTTAACCGGTACTAGACACATCTATATCTCAGCAAGCCACTGACTACTTTCTAACATATTCAGAGGTGGGACATGCTAGTCGGTTAACCAGTACTAGACACATCTATATCTCAGCAAGCCACTGACTACTTTCTAACATATTCAGAGGTGGGACATGCTAGTCGGTTAACCAGTTCTAGACACATCTATATCTCAGCAAGCCACTGACTACTTTCTAACATATTTAGAGGTGGGACATGCTAGTCGGTTAACCAGTACTAGAAACATCTATCTCAGCAAGCCACTGACTACTTTCTAACATATTCAGAGGTGGGACATGCTAGGCAGTTAACCAGTACTAGAAACATCTATCTCAGCAAGCCACTGACTACTTTCTAACATATTCAGAGGTGGGACTTGCTAGTCGGTTAACCAGTACTAGACACATCGATCTCAGCAAGCCACTGACTACTTTCTAACATATTCAGAGGTGGGACATGCTAGTCGGTTAACCAGTACTAGACACATCTATCTCAGCAAGCCAGACTACTTCCCCACATATTCAGAGGTGGGACATGCTAGTCGGTTAACCAGTACTAGACACATCGATCTCAGCAAGCAACTGACTACTTTCTAACATATTCAGAGGTGGGACATGCTAGTCGGTTAACCAGTACTAGACACATCTATCTCAGCAAGCCAGACTACTTCCCCACATATTCAGAGGTGGGACATGCTAGTCGGTTAACCAGTACTAGACACATCTATATCTCAGCAAGCCACTTACTACTTTCTAACATATTCAGAGGTGGGACATGCTAGTCGGTTAACCAGTACTAGACACATCTATATCTCAGCAAGCCACTGACTACTTTCTAACATATTCAGAGGTGGGACATGCTAGTCGGTTAACCGGTACTAGACACATCTATATCTCAGCAAGCCACTGACTACTTTCTAACATATTCAGAGGTGGGACATGCTAGTCGGTTAACCAGTACTAGACACATCTATATCTCAGCAAGCCACTGACTACTTTCTAACATATTCAGAGGTGGGACATGCTAGTCGGTTAACCAGTTCTAGACACATCTATATCTCAGCAAGCCACTGACTACTTTCTAACATATTTAGAGGTGGGACATGCTAGTCGGTTAACCAGTACTAGAAACATCTATCTCAGCAAGCCAGACTACTTCCCCACATATTCAGAGGTGGGACATGCTAGGCAGTTAACCAGTACTTGAAACATCTATCTCAGCAAGCCACTGACTACTTTCTAACATATTCAGAGGTGGGACATGCTAGTCGGTTAACCAGTACTAGACACATCGATCTCAGCAAGCCACTGACTACTTTCTAACATATTCAGAGGTGGGACATGCTAGTCGGTTAACCAGTACTAGACACATCTATCTCAGCAAGCCAGACTACTTCCCCACATATTCAGAGGTGGGACATGCTAGTCGGTTAACCAGTACTAGACACATCTATATCTCAGCAAGCCACTGACTACTTTCTAACATATTCAGAGGTGGGACATGCTAGTCGGTTAACCAGTACTAGACACATCTATATCTCAGCAAGCCACTGACTACTTTCTAACATATTCAGAGGTGGGACATGCTAGTCGGTTAACCAGTTCTAGACACATCTATATCTCAGCAAGCCACTGACTACTTTCTAACATATTTAGAGGTGGGACATGCTAGTCGGTTAACCAGTACTAGAAACATCTATCTCAGCAAGCAACTGACTACTTTTTAACATATTCAGAGGTGGGACATGCTAGTCGGTTAACCAGTACTAGACACATCTATCTCAACAAGCCACTGAATAATTTCTAACATATTCAGAGGTGGGACATGCTAGTCGGTTAACCAGTACTAGACACATCTATATATCAGCAAGCCACTGACTACTTTCTAACATATTCAGAGGTGGGACATGCTAGTCGGTTAACCAGTACTAGACACATCTATCTCAGCAAGCCACTGACTACTTTCTAACATATTCAGAGGTGGGACATGCTAGTCGGTTAACCAGTACTAGACACATCTATATATCAGCAAGCCACTGACTACTTTCTAACATATTCAGAGGTGGGACATGCTAGTCGGTTAACCAGTACTAGACACATCTATCTCAGCAAGCCACTGACTACTTTCTAACATATTCAGAGGTGGGACATGCTAGTCGGTTAACCAGTACTAGACACATCTATCTCAACAAGCCACTGAATAATTTCTAACATATTCAGAGGTTGGACATGCTAGTCGGTAAACCAGTACTAGACACATTTATCTCAGACTGTTTACAAATACATGTATACTAGATTCACAGTAAAATATGGCTAATATTCCATTGGTGATAAATCATGCAAAATTAGAAATGAAAAATAGAAATGACTCAGATGCCCCATGCTTTAATATATATGCTAGCGGGAAAAAGAAACTGTGCATGGGTATAATATGCTATAACTTAGGAGCTATATTAGAAATCGCAAAAAAATTTTCAACAGAGTTTTATCTGACCTTTATTTAACACCAGCTCAATTGATATGGTTATTGCATCAGCAGCGTCTTGGATAGAGATCAGTTTTCAGAGACATTCTCTAAACAAAGTTCATCTCATCAATACCGTGTATATCCACCATTGGAATCGATGCATGCTTGGCAACGGCGCCTCATTCATGCAACAAGTGTGCTGAAAAATGCCTGGGGAATACCATTCCAGATTCTCACAAGCGCACGTGACAGGTCAGGTAACGTCAACAGCTGATTTTGGAGGCGACATAAGCGACGCTGCATCTAATCGCACAAGTGTTCTATAGGTGACATATCCGATGACATTGCAGGCGAGGGCAGCACATTCACATTGTTCTAGATCAAGAAATCGGTGACGACCCACGCGACGTGTGGGCGAGCGTTATCCTGTTGCAGCATGGCGTTACGTTGCGGCACAAATGGAAGGACATATGATTTCGTCACGGTATCTGATGCCTGTAAGTGTGCCGTCCACAACCACAAAAGCTGTTCTGCCATGGGATGAGATGCCACCCCACACCATGACACTACCTCCACTGAATGGACGTAGTTGAATCACACAACTGTCATGGAAACGTTCACCAACACAACGGTACACTCTAGAACGACTGTCCCTGCTGTCGAGATAAAACCTGGACTCATCCTTGAAAAGAACACGTGCCCAGTCCTGTTGCCTGAAGTGTATGTGTCATCTACACCAAGCAAAACGTGCTACACGATGACATTGCTGGAGAACAGGACGTATGGCTGGACGTCATGGACGTATGCCTCGTTCAAGCAATCGATTACGTACCGTACTAATTCTTCTAAGGCCAGGAATACTTCTAGCTGTCAAAGTAGCAGTTCTGAGTCGTTCACAGATATGAACGGCCCGGATGTACGTATCCTGGCAATTAGACGTTACGCGTGGATGTCCTTACTGAGGCCAGTCTCTGGTGGTCCCAAACTGTTGGTACCGTCTCCACAAGGCGTTTACAGTATTTTGGTGCACACCAAATTGTCTTGCAACGTCAGTATGACGTACACCAACTTCAATCATGCCTGCGGCGCGGCATTTGTCAGTTTCATTTAACCTTGGCATAGTATCAAAGACATTTTTCAAAATTATGCTGGTTTTGTGTCTTACAGGTATCAACACTATGCTTTTACACAAGTTTAGGCAACAAACGTGTTTGCAATTGACTGCTGGTCGAAAAAAACATGAAAACAAAGACGTTGGCTAGACAGACAAACTACCCGTGCAACTCATGCACTGACCAGTGTAAATGACCGAGAGGGATACACAACATACCTGTGTAAAGTTTCAAGCTTTAATTTATAAAATTGAGCAATACATGAACATTTTACACATGCACAGTTCTTTTTTCCGCTAGTATATGTTAGAAAATTTACCAAAAAGTAAATTGAAAAGGGGTAACAACTCCTGTAAATATAACCGACATTGGCAAATATTAAACTTGAACTGTTTTTATAATTATACAGTTACACACCAAATATTAATAAAATCTGTAGATTCTTTAAAAAGTGACTTGAAACTGTTATTATACCAAAAATTAAGAAAAAGGGGGCCATAATTTGTAAAAATTGATAGAGGTTGGCAAATATTGGCCAGTATTTTGTAATTATACAACCACAAACCAATGTTAATCAAATACAATTTACAGCAGGGGCGGTAGTGTAATGGATAGAGTGTTGTCCGCTCACGCCAGAGATTGTAGGTTCCATTCCTAACTCCACCCAATGCTTCTCATAAAACAACACTCAGTACTGGTTCTACCCACTCGAGAGTGGTTCATACAAGCTCTGAGTTTTCATCGCAATCAAGCTAAATTAAACTAGTATAAACAAAATACAATGTATGTAGATTCTAACTAAATACATTGACCTTTTCAGAAACAATTTGACATTGGATGGAGTGACAACACTTAAGCTCCTTTACCATTCTTCCAATGACAAGGGCATAAAAAGTTTTGTATCATTTAAATCACCTTATTTAATTAAATGATACTTTACTAAAGAATCAGTTTGTAATTTTTGTGTAACTCTGTGATTTTCCCGACTTTTCATTTTTATACCAATGTCACTTCCAAAAATGGGCGTGACTTCCGTGTAATTATTGGTCCGCAGTTAACAGGGGAATGTCAAACTTCATTTCTTATCACAATCTATGAGTGCCAACTTACCGTATGGAATATAAAACTCCAAATACAGGAAAAGAAACTTTATTACGTCCGTAACCATGGCTCCCAGCATGACAACAAATGGTCCTGAAAAAGAACACTTACTTTAACATGTGAATCAATAATCATTACTAGTATACTAGTATATTGTCAAACATTTTGAAACTGTTCACCACCACACTGGAGTATCATGCCACAGACACATGGTATGATACCCCACCCAGTCATGGGCCAACCATACCAAAAACTACACTCTAAATGCTGAGTGCCAAGCAAGGAAGCTTCTAGTACCATTTTTCAAGTCTTTGGTATGATCCGGCCCGGGATCAAACCTACAACCTTTCACATGCAGGTGGACGCTCTACCCCTTAGCTCACCACTGCAGTTTTGTCCAAACTGAGGGAGAATTAAAGCAGTTCACATCACAACTCCAAGGTGATTACTTGTGTCAAGTTTGATACCATTTCCACAGAACTTTATTGAGTAGCTAACTTTAATGCAAAGTAACTGGCTGGCTTTACTGAAACAAGGGGTATAACTCTGCTTGAAATATAGATAGTTAAGGAACCTGTGTAAAGTTAACATCAGGACATCATAGTGAACAAAAGTGTCATTCCAAGAGTTACTGACTGGTAAATTTCTTAGTCTGACAAGGGGTATAATTCTGGTTAAAATAAAGAAAGAGTTATGAAATCTTATCTTATTGAACAATTGTGTGAAATTTTATTCCACTGCTGACCAGTTACTCAGAAAAAGACAAATTATTGATGGACTGATACATGGATGGTTTTTGTTGTTGCTTTTTTTAATGGAGTTTAATGCCATTTTCATCACATTTCAGGTTATTTATGGCATATCCATAAAAAATTTTGGACCGCTGTATACAGCGGACTGCCATATACAGGTGACCATTACTACAGTTTTGATTTTATAACTGTACATTCCAATTTATCCATTAATAGACATAATTTCAAGGCAAAACTATTGATATACATTATAATTAAAGAAAGAAATATTCTTCAAAAATAATGTTAGTTAGCCAAATAATAATTAACTCACCCAAAAATGCAAATGCACGAACGTTCTTCATCAGTCTGAGCCAGAGGAAGATGATGACGATGGCAGTTAGCCGAATATGTACCCGAGCCAGATTATTGTTGTGGGCGACGATATCAGCAATATGGGTTGCTATGACAACCGTCAATTGTAAGTAACACAGCCAATCAAATATGTTCCTGAAACACGAGCATGGTTAATTAATGTGAAACACAGCCAGTCAAAGATGTTCCATAAAAACAAAGTTAATGTATATGTATTCTTAGCATATCAGACTTACCGGGGTTAGATATTTCTATTTTACGTTAGGGCCGAGATAAAATTCACGTCTATGACGTTATACTCATTTATGATGTAACATATAAAATATATGAAGTAAATCACATAACTTACCGTCTTAAAAACTACTGTTGTAAAAAATATATTATTAAGTTAAAATAATTATTTAACATATTTGGTATGCAAGAAAAAGAATCATTCATGTTTTTTTGTCAGTATAGAAAATTTCGTCCCTTTGCATAACTGTTTTTGCGGGAACACGGTTCTGCTAAACAGTTATCCCTGGAGCCGGAATTTTCTATCCAAACCTCTTCCCATGTAAGATTTATATATTTAATGTATTTTACCAGGTACAGATTTTTCATCCTCCAATTCCTGTCAGGTGTTTGTCCTATTCTGCTATGGCTTGATGTTTATTTTTATGATGTTATGATTTAAAACATACGAGGGGCATTTCAAAAGTAATGCAACTGGGGTAATATAAAGCGCGCGTTTGATAGATATTAAATTATTTATGCGTCATACCCTCAAAGTAATCCCCCTTGTTATGTACACAAAGTTTCAAACGTTTAATCCAGTTCTTAAAAGCATCTTCATACTCATTTTCAGGTATACCCAGCATACACTGATAAACAGCGGACCCCAGGGCCTGTCGGGACCTATGCTGTCTACCAGCTAAATGTTTTTTCAGTTTAGGGAACAAAAAATAGTCACACGGGGCTAGGTCTGGGGAATATAGTGCATGTGGAAGAACTCGAACCCTTTCCTTGTTCAAAAACAAGGTCACAATAGCAGACTTATGCGCAGGGGCGTTGTCATGCAACAGGGATAGGTGCTTTAAGCCAATGTGTGGGTGACGTTTGAAACATTGTTTTTTAAGTTTCTTCAACACTTTTCTTTATAAAATATATATGGTCACAGATTTTCTATTTGGTACAACCAGTTGCATAATAGGACCACGTATATCAAAGAAAATAACAAACATTGCTTTCTTAGCATTGATCAATCTTTTGGCAATTGTGGGGCGGCGACAGTTTTTGGTAGCCCATATTTTGTTGTTAATTTTTCTGGTAGACTCGAAAAAGTGAACCCATGTCTCATCTCCAGTAATAATGTCAGAAAACTGCTTTCTTTGATATTTTGGAAACATTTTAAGCAGTTTTCTGGCGGTTTCAAGTCGGACACGCTTTTGCTTGTCTGACAACAAATGAGGGATCCATTTAGCTGTAATATGTCTCATTTTTAAATTACGTTTTAGAATGCGGAATACGCTTGCGGCTAAAATACCAACTATACTAGCTATCTGATGAACAGTTAGTCTGGCGTCAGACTTAACCACATCACATACTTTGTTAACCATAATGTTAGAAGCAGCACTACAAGGACGTCCCGATTTTGGTGCATCGTTAATGGAGTCACAACCGCTTTTAAACTTCTTAATCCACCTCGTGACGGTGGCATACAACACTTCATTCTGTCCATGAACAACACACAATTCGTCAAAAATCTCTTTCGCTGATACGCCAAGCTGGCATCGAGTCTTTACATAACCTCGAATTTCAGCTGCCTTAACACTTCTCTTGCCAACCATTTTACTATAGTGTCAATGACTATATGTTGCTTTTATCGCTGTATTAGTGATAATACTGCGTGTACATCTGTAAACTTGGTATGTACATGTATGTGTAGAGAATGGCTGTCTCGCTACATCGGTACAATTTTCACGAAAATCCTGTGCAAGGCGAGGCTGCATGATAATCAGTTGCATTACTTTTGAAATGCCCCTCGTATGTCATAAAATATGTAATTTGACATTTTAAAAGCCACTGTAGTAAAAATATAATGATAATTCAAATTAAAGTAATAATAATAACGTGTTTGGCATGCAAAAAAAACAACTTAACATGGCTGTTTGGTTTTCAAATTTCATATATTTTCAAAATTCCCTACCAATTTCCCACCCTTGAAACAGAAATCCCCAACATGAGGGGATTAGATTCCTTTAGATATAGATTATGACTGACCAGGGATCACTAAAATAGCGTGCATTAGATTCCTCGAGATTTTCCTTCTCCTGCTCTAGGAAAACCTTTTCCTCAGGCCACCGTGGATGACAATACTTCATATCTTCTTCTATCTCATTCGACCTCCATGATTTCCAATTCTTAAATATAAATGTGAAAAAAAATCATTTTAATTTTTATAGGAGGCCACTATTGTCCACTCCTTTGACTGACTGCTTAAGACAGGTTTGACTATACATGCATAGCAAGATGTTTTAACACAATTATAAAAGTAAGACGTTATAAGAATGCAAAACAAATTTCATGACATATACAATTTAATACATATTAAAAAACATTGTATAAATAGTGAGTTTATTTTTAAAAGACAGATATTTTTCTGTAAAATATATGTTTAAAACATACAATACCAGTTTACCAATTTTGTAACCATAGCAACCAACATTTATGTCTGACTGAAAATGTAATAAAATGATGTGCATGATCTCCTCACTGCCCTCTTTCCACAGTTTTACAAATGTAGCTTGGATACTGTTTGTGTTACCACAGGACCAAGTGTATATTTGTATTTTTTCTTATTTTGTTGTCATAGCAACCACAGTTTTTGTCTGGCGGAAAAAATTGAGGATCTGCACCATCTCCTTATTGCCCTATATCTACATTCAAAGTTTCACAAACCTAGCTTGGATACTAATCTTTACAGATGACTGCCTGTGAAACAGGCAGGGGACTTATAATCAAAACATTCTTAAACTTGCTTGTTTTCTGGAAGATACAAACAATGTATATAACTAAGTTACCAAATTTTCCATACTTTTGTTCTAAAACTTAAGGATAAAGTTTTTTGTTTAGCTCAGATTTGAATATTTTTCTATTTTTCTTTTCTTTTTTTTTTTTAAATCTATTTTGTTTTTCAGTATTGAGTATTGATTCTGTTATCTGATCACCACCATGTTGAAAAAAAGTTTACATCACTGACCTTGACCTACTTAATGGTTAATACCTGCATCCTCAAGGTAGTTTTCTGTTTAGCTCAGTTTTTTCTCTGTTTCCCCAAAACATATTTATGTTATACCTTCTAAATCTCATATTATACAAACAATGTATGAAGCTAAGTTAACCAAAATTTCCATACTTTGGACTCTAAAACCACAGGTTAAATTTTTTTTTGCCCATGTTTGAATATTTTTTTTTAAATCTATTATATTTTCAAGTAATAGGTATTTATTTTGTGAACTGATCACTATCATGTTAAAAAAAGTTTACATCACTGACCCTGACAAGTATCTGCACCCACCTGGGGTGCTCTTATTAGAACTATTAATCCATTTTGATTTCACTGATTTAAAGAATCTTATTTGCTACATAATGGAAGATTTTACATTTCAAATAATTTGTATTTTAATAACAATATTTAATGACAATTATATACTTTAAATTCATTATAAATTTAATTAGATTTTTTGAACATTTGTAGAGATTTCTTAAACTGTTACATCAACTTTAAATTTATCTTTCGCCCTATCCTATTGTGGTATTGTAGATATATGACATATGTTATAAATTGAATAAAATATGTTTAAATGTAGTATCTTACATGAGTGCTCATTTATTATCAAATTTATCAAACGAGTCGGCATAAATATATTATGCACGGCTCTGCCAAGCATTATATCATTTTTCCCAAGGAGTTTAATAAATTTAATGTTAAATGTGCATGAATGTAAGATTCGTTTTATCACATAACTCGGAAATGTTTACATTTACAATTTATCTAATAGATACTCTCTATAAGGAACGAGAAAAAATATGGCATATTTTGTATCTGTAAAGTTATTGTATAACCCTTTACTTCATATAGACGCCTTTTGACACCTCAAATATAGACGCCTTTGGACACCTAATATAGAAGGCTTTTGAATTATTTGGTGAATTATGTTTATATTAACTGACAGAGTGGAAAACAGTGCAGGAAGTGTTCAGAGCAATCTGAACTCTTCCTACACTGTTTTCAAAGGCCTTCTGTGATTGGTGCAGGAAAACACGTATCTATGGAGTAAATGGATAAGTAAATGAAGCCTTACAGACAATGACACTAATGACCGCTTATATTCCCGTATCTCATCTACTATCTGCCAGATGGTTATCGCAATGGCTGCAAACTGAAAGAAAAATGTAAAATTATATCAAATGAATAATGTTACACCATTTTGATATACATATTCACTGAACTATAATTCTGTATTTAAGAGTATTATATACAATTCTTGATTAAATATTTTCTAACAGGCATAAAAGCAGGACAGAAGGGCACTAGACATTGTGTTGGCCCTCACTCGAAAGGTAAATTTATTGGCCATAATCAAAAAATAGATAAGTGTAAACAAAACAGGCATGAATTTCACAATTTTCTATGTGAAATAAGCACATTCAAATTGTTCTTAGAGTATTATATATATTCATTGTCTAAAGTAATGTTGTTCTAAAACAATTTTGTACTCACTTTTACTTACTGTAAGATAGCTGGATATAAGTACAATTATCATCTACGACAACAACATTACAATAATCATAAAGATGACACTGGTGTTGACGACAGACAGAAAGATGTGAAGACAGACAGACAGACAGACAGACAGACAGACAGACAGACAGACAGACAGACAGACAGACAGACAGACAGACAGACAGACAGACAGACAGACAGACAGACAGACAGACAGACAGACAGACAGACAGACAGACAGACAGACAGACAGACAGACAGACAGACAGACAGACAGACAGACAGACAGACAGACAGACAGACAGACAGACAGACAGACAGACAGACAGACAGACAGACAGACAGACAGACAGACAGACAGACAGACAGACAGACAGACAGACAGGACAGACAGACAGACAGACAGACAGACAGACAGACAGACAGACAGACAGACAGACAGACAGACAGACAGACAGACAGACAGACAGACAGACAGACAGACAGACAGACAGACAGACAGACTCACAAGTAACACTATCCTCCAGGTGTCAGCAGGAAGCGTGTATAAATGGCGTTGATCATACTCTACTGACACACCATACACGGTCCACAGTAATATGTAGATGAAGTTGAACAGAATACTTCCGTATGCACGCCACCTTAAACGGTAAACAAAACATCCAAAATACTCATCTTAACATTAAAAATATGATTCAAACAATTCTCATCTTAACATTAACAATATGATTCAAACAATTCTCATCTTAACATTAACAATATGATTCAGACAATACTCATCTTAACATTAACAATATGATTCAAACAATTCTCATCTTAACATTAACAATATGATTCAGACAAAACTCATCTTAACATTAACAATATGATTCAAACAATACTCATCTTAACATTAACAATATGATTCAAACAATACTCATCTTAATATAAACAATATGATTCAGACAATACTCATCTTAACATTAACAATATGATTCAAACAATACTCATCTTAACATTAACAATATGATTCAAACAATACTCATCTTAACATTAACACTATGATTCAAACAGAGACAAAATTTCCTTCACAGTAGATCTTTGTTACATGGAAATTTACCATTTTGCTGAATTTAGTCATGGCCAGTCAATGACAAAATGGTCAAGCTGAACATTTTGCACTTAATTTAAAGATGATTTAAAAACAGTAAACTAAACAGAAGGTTTCTAAAGCATATAAAACTAAAAATGTCACTGGTAAGTGTCGTATACCCCCCAAACGGTTTGGGAAAAATAACAATATATGTTCTAATAGGTAGCGATGTATCCATTAATATCAAGAGTCATGGACTGATGTTTCAGACTAGACATACAATTTCATGTTTTTTTTATATTAAAGCATGACCTTGACCTTTGTGTAACCTTGACCTTGACATCTGATGTAATGGTCTGGGTATTTCAACAGTTAAATGCAGGTGAAACATCATCATGACACATGATCACTAAGTCAAGCTATTTAAAAATCCCTAATTGTAAGACAAAGTTACAGATCAATTGTTGATCAAATGATAAATTGCGCCAAGTGTTCTGAAATCCATCCATGTTTGATAAAGTTAAAGGACGGACTTGAAATCTCAAACAGGTTCAAAGTGTTGTCATACATACTCAAAGTGTGACCTTGACATCGTCATGTCATCTTGATAAATTGAGCCAAGTTGAAGACAAAGTCACAGACCAGACATGCAATATCAAACAAATTGAAAGTGTGACCATGACCTTTGAAGAAAGGTTCTGCGTCTTACATGCGACACTTAATTATGTCATGTTGATCAACTGAGCCAAGTGTTTTTAAAATATATCCATAGATGACAAAGTTTCAGACTGGACAAAAAATCTTAAAATGACTGAAAGTGTTGTCAAACAAAGTTGTTACCTTGACCTTTGAAGTGGGGGTCATGGTATTAAGTGCAACACGTCGTCATGTTATGTTGATTATTTGTAGCAAGTATTTATAAAATCCATCTATGCATGACAAAGTTACTGGCCGAAAATGAAATCTGACAGACTCAAAGTGTTGTCAAACAAACTCAAGGTACACATGTGGGTCTTATGCGTGACATGTCATGTCATGCTGATGAATTGAGCAAGTGTTTTTAAAGTTACACCTATAGGTGACAAAGTTACAGACCAGACATGAAATCTCAATCAGACCAAAAGTGTCATCAAACAAAGATAAAGTGTGACCTTAACCTTTGAAGTGGGAGTCTGGGTATAAAGTGCAACATGGCGTCATGTTATGCTGATCAATTGCAGCAAGTATCCATCTATGCACGACAAAGTTACTGGCTGGATATGAAATCTCACACAGACTGAAAGTGTTGTCAAACAAACTTTAAGTGTGACCATGACCTTTGAGGAACGCATGTGGGTCTTACACGTGACACGTTGTCATGTCATGCTGATGAATAGAGCCAAGTGTTTTTGAAATTTATCCATAGATGACAAAGTTACAGACCAGACACCAAATCTCAATCAGACTGAAAATGTCATCAAACAATGTTAAATTTTATCTTGACCTTTGAAGTGGGAATTGGGCATTATGGGCGACAAATCCTCATGTCACGTTGCTCATTTGTAGCTAGTATTAACAAAATCCATCTATGAAAGACAAATTTACAGACCAGACACTTAATCTAACAAAGACTGAAGGTGTTGTCAAACAAACTCAAAGTGTGACCTTCAACTTTAAGGTACGCATATGGGTCTTACACATGACATGTTGTTATGTCATGCTAATAAACTGAGCCAGTGTTTTTGAAATTTATCCATAAATGACAAAGTTTTTGTGAGAAAGTTATCAGTTACTAGTGGAGATTGGTGTGCTCAAGTGGTTAGGTTAACTGTGAGCCCTCAATGGCATAAAAATGACACTAAATATTAAAAAAAAAAAAAATCTTCAAAATATTGCTTACCATCCAAATTTATCCCACATCTTGTCCAACAATGTGGTAAACACCGGGTGGGTGAGGATATCAAACTGCTTGTACTTCACAGCAACTTGTAGCTGAAAACATATTACAAGTTATTGGCAATCTGTATAAATTCAAGGGATAGAACGAGATTTAGCACCATTTTCATTACATTTCAGGTTATATTTGGCATATTACTGGTGGAGATAGACATCAGAATGAACCTGAGCAACACTGACGCCCTTCCACAATTATATGGCAAATTTTCTCAAATTAACTTATGTTAAATTTTGGACTAAGCCAGACTTGAACCCACAACCTCAGCTATGATTTGACATGGCACCTCTGGTGGCTTGGCCATGGAGGATTCCCTCAAGAGATATCCACAACCTAAGCTATGATTTGACATGGCACCTCAGGTAGCTTGGACATGGAGGATATTCTTTGAATATCCTCAACCTCAGCTATGATTTGACATGGCACCTCTGGTGGCTTGGCCATGGAGGATTTCCTCAAGAGATACCCACAACCTAAGCTATGATTTGACATGGCACCTCAGGTAGCTTGGACATGGAGGATATTCTTTGAATATCCTCAACCTCAGCTATGATTTGACATGGCACCTCTGGTGGCTTGGCCATGGAGGATTCCCTCAAGGGATACCCACAACCTCAGCTATGATTTGACATGGCACCTCAGGTAGCTTGGACATGGAGGATATTCTTTGAATATCCTCAACCTCAGCTATGATTTGACATGGCACCTCTGGTTGCTTGGCCATGGAGGATTCCCTCAAGGGATACCCACAAACTCAGCTATGATTTGACATGGCACCTCAGGTAGCTTGGACATGGAGGATATTCCTTGAATATCCTCAACCTCAGCTATGATTTGACATGGCACCTCTGGTGGCTTGGCCATGGAGGATTCCCTCAAGGGATACCCACAACCTCAGCTATGATTTGACATGGCACTTCAGCTGGCTCGGCCATGGAGGATTCCCTCAAGGGATAGAAATAGTCTTATTAGTTTAAACTTATTTATTTTACTTCAATTGTGAAACAAGTTATTAGAACTTTGACAAATCGTGCTCAAAATCTTCCTGGGTAGAACCAGTACTAAGCATAATGCAGAAAAAATGCCATGCTCACAGCCATCACACATGGTCTAGGGAGAGGATCGAACCCACAACCCTCCAACCATGGGTTTAACACATTACCACCCGCTCCATGCAAATAATCTTATTAGAATATTTAAAATCAAACATTTATTGACTGTCACTTGTTGACAATCTGAACAAACTCAAGGGATAGTATTATCAGAACATCACAAACAATTACTCATTTCCAAGTTATAATGTATTTTTATAGGCAGTACAGAAGTGTATATATAAATTATCACATAATTTACCATGCATAGTGTAATAAACCCCATGATATATCTATTATATTAACCTAGTGTAATATCAATTCCAATTCATCTCTTGGTGTTTTCTATATAATTCGACTCTTGTATGTAAAATGCTGAACTACTTTCTGACCGAATATATAAATGATGTCGAAATATCAAGGTAATATGAAGTTATTTTAACTAACCTTATATCATACAATGACTGATGGAAGCTAACACACCCGATTTATTCTTGTTCCATATATAGAGATGATCTGTTGAATAAATGGTATATGTACCATTTTCTTGAATTATGTAAAAAAAAAAGAAAAAAAGAATCTTACATTGGTGCTCATTTATTATTGAATTTATTAAACTTCTTTGCAAAAATCATAGAATGTTCAGCAGAACTTCCTATAATATATTTTTGTCAACGCATTTAATAAATACAAAAATAAATGAGCGCTCATGTAGGTACTCTATATATTATATTATGTCAACCAAAGCCATTGTTTAAATTCAATGAACAGTGAGCTATCTCTGTTACATTTAAATTGAAATACATTGTAAAAACTCAAGTGACAGTACTTTTCTCACTGACTGACAAACAAATTATAAAATAAAAGCAACTTACTGGGGATTGCGTAAAAAACTTGGGGTCTTTAGCTGAAACGAAAGGGTAGATAATAGTAATTTACGGTTAAAACAGACAATATCATAATTTTTCGCTTTTTCAGTAGATACTTAAAACTGAAAACTTAAATGTTTATAAAGACATTTTTTAAAGTTTATTTTACGTAAATCAGTATACATCTCTGAAGTTTTGAAGTTCTTACTGTGTGAAGTTATGTTGGTGACACTCCGTCCTCAGCTTTTGACAATCTTAGGTCGCTTCTGAGACAACATGCAAAATCACACTCAAGGAACACTTAAGGATAGAGTTTTACATTAAAGGTATGCTAGGTAACATAAACTTACTTAAGCAGAATGGTAGAGTAGTGTATAGTGTCATATGCTGTTGCCAGTTGCATGTTTGATCCTCAGCTTTACCTATACCTCCCAAATAACAACTCTCAGTACTGGTTCTTTCTACTCAGGAAGTAGAATTGAGAGCGATTCATATAAGCTTTGACTTTCTTCACAACTGAACTAATATAATTTAGTATAAATTAAACTTACTTCTGTTCTGCACCAGAAGATGGAGGTAGAAATGCTGTTTTCTGTTTGGCCGATCCTTCACGTGGAACTGTTCCACAGCCTCAGCTGCCTGTCATGTGACAAAAAAACAATCATATATTAAATGTATATGTGTCATGGTTACTAAGCAGTATATTTTGAAATATTCCAGCTATGTATTCAATAATATATATTTAGTTTATCCTAATTCATTTTAGCTTAAGCTGCGACAGTCCGCTTCCTGGGTATAACGTCCAGTACTGAGTGAGGTTTTTAGAGGCATCGGGTAAAGCTTGGTATCGACCCACACCTTTGGCAAGAGTGGCCAACACTCTTTCGTCAAACTTTTGAGTCTAAAACCCAGGCTTGAACTCTATTATTTTCATTAATACAGCAAAGTACATGTTCATTGTACTCAGTTAAAAAATGTAATTTTTCATATTTTTTGATAATGTACCATTTAAACTGATTGCTGTTGTAGGAAAATGGTGTTTTTGTAGGAAAATGTTGTTTTTTGTAGGAAAATCGTGTTCATTTCTTGTAAAATTGATTTTTAATGCAAAGTATAAAATTTCAGATTTTGAGTCTGAGTTTCAGACTCAACACTTTGATAAATTAAAGGTCAAGGGTCAAAGAGAACCGAATTTGCGAACTGAAACAGATGAGACATCAATAAGCAGAAAGTCCACCCAACACATGCATTCAATGTATGTGTTGCATTTCTGAATCTGACCTTGGCTAAGGGGTCATAGGCGGTAATTGAGATTGATTAATAATTGTTAACGTACCACTGGTGGCATCTTGCTGATCATCCAAGTAATGGCTGCCTGACCGTGTATATCACTGACTCCTGCTGGCGCCTCTAACTCCAGCAACAGACGGGCAGTTTCACTGCGATCTAAAACAATAAAAACTTCAATTAAAGATTGTATGACACTATATATATATATAATGTAAATATGTATATATGTAAATTAAAAATACTAACAAAGTCATTCAAATTGTGACAAGAGTCTGACAGGTATTAGATAGCCTTCAATAACCAGAGCAGTTAAAACATATAAAAATGTCAATGGAAAATGTTTCATGCAAGTTTTTCATATTACAGTCTGGGCAGTCAACAATAAACAAGAGAGTTATGTGGAATTATGTAGAATCAAAAGTCAAAAACCCATAATACATTATCACATAATGATGCCATAAAAAAGTCTAGTTATCAATGCAAGAACAAAGTTTACCAATATTTAAACCATACCTAACAGAAATGCAATATCACATCATGTTAAGTTTCATTTAATTTGTTTTAAAGAAAGAAATATATTTAAAATATGGATGGCTTAGGCAAAACAGTGTCCAAGAAATGGAGACAAACATAAAACCTTCAAAATTATTTATCCACAGAGCATGGTTTTCACTTGTATCTCGCACTATACCAGATTGATCTAGGCAAAATATAACCAAGAAACAGAGCAAAAAACAGAACATCATTTGATAGGTTAATGAAGTTAATGATCCATAGGGGTCAAGGTCAGGCAAGGTCATCTTGATATATAACATATAAATGGACATATGAAAGTTTAGTTTGTTTAAGATTGAAGTCAGAAATGTTTCACCTAACAAGCAAAACAAACAACAGCTGGTTAAAGGAGAGTGCAATCAATTATTTCTTCAATTCTAAAATATTTCAACAAGAGTGCAAAGCATTCACAATTCAAAAATATTATTTACAAGAATATCTAGTTCTGCAGCAACATATGTACAAGAATATCAACATGTTTACAAGGATACCTAGTTCTGCAGCAACATGAAACAAACATGTTTACAACAATAACTAGTTCTGCAGCAACATGATATAAACATGTATAAAAGAATACCTAGTTCTGCAGCAACATGAAACAAACATGTTTACAATGATACCTAGTTCTGCAGCAACATGAAACAAACATATTTACAAGAATATCTAGTTCTGCAACAATATGAAACAAACATGTTTACACCTAATTCTGCAGCCACATCAAACAAACATGTCAACAAGGATACCTAGTTTTGCAGCAACATAAAACAAACATGTTTACAATATACCTAGTTCTGCAGCAACATGATACAAACATGTTTACAAGAATATCTAGTTCTGTAGCAACATGAAACAAAATGTTAAGAATGATACCTAGTTCTGCAGCAACATAAAACAACATGTTTACAAGAATACCTAGTTCTGCAGCAACATGAAACAAAATGTTAAGAATGATACCTAGTTCTGCAGCACCATAAAACAAACATGTTTACAATATACCTAGTTCTGCAGCAACATGAAATGAAAATGTATACAAGAATACCAAGTTTCGCAGCAACATGAAACAAACATGTTTACAAGGATACCTAGTTTTGCAGCAACATAACACAAACATGTTTACAATATACCTAGTTCTGCAGCAACATAACACAAACATGTTTACAAGAATATCTAGTTCTGCAGCAACATGATACAAACATGTTTACAAGAATATCTAGTTCTGCAGCAACATGAAACAAAAATGTTTACAAGGATACCTAGTTTTGCCGCAACATAACACAAATATGTTTACAATATACCTAGTTCTGCAGCAACATGATACAAACATGTTTACAAGAATATCTAGTTCTGCAGCAAAATGAAACAAAAATGTTTACAATGATACCTAGTTTTGCAGCAACATGAAACAAACATGTTTACAATATATCTAGTTCTGCAGCAACATGATACAAACATGTTTACAAGAATATCTAGTTCTGCAGCAACATGAAACAAAAATATTTACAAGGATACCTAGTTTTGCAGCAACATAACACAAACATGTTTACAATATACCTAGTTCTGCAGCAACATGAAACAAACATGTTTACAAGAATATCTAGTTCTGCAGCAACATGAAACAAAATGTTAAGAATGATGCCTAGTTCTGCAGCAACATGAAACAAACATGTTTACAAGAATAAGTAGTTCTGCAGCAACATGATACAAACATGTTTACAAGAATACATAGTTCTTCAGCAACATGAAACACATATGTTTACAAGAATAATAAGTTCTGCAGCAACATGAAACAAACATATTTACAAGAATAACTAGTTCTGCAGCAACATGAAACAAACATATTTACAATATACCTAGTTCTGCAGTTACATGAAACAAACATGTTTACAATAATAACTAGTTCTGCAGCAACATGATATAAACATATTTACAAAGATACCTAGTTCTGCAGCAACATGAAATAAACATTTTTACAAGAATACCTAGTTCTGCAGCTACATTAAACAACATGTTTACAAGAATACCTATTTCTGCAGCAACAAGAAACAAACATGTTTACAAGAATAACTAGTTCTGCAGCAACATGAAACAAACATGTTTACAAGAATAACTAGTTCTGCAGCAACATGAAATAAACATGTTTACAAGAATACCTAGTTCTGCAGCAACATGAAACAAAATGTTTACAAGAAGACCTAGTTCTGCAGCAAAATGAAACAATCATATTTACAAGGATACCTAGTTCTGCAGCAGCATGAAACAAAAATGTTTACAAGAATACCCAGTTCTGCAGCAACATGAAACAAGCATGTTTACAAGAATAACTAGTTCTGCAGCAACATGAAATAAACATGTTTACAAGAATACCTAGTTCTGCAGCAACATGAAACAAAATGTTTACAAGAAGACCTAGTTCTGCAGCAAAATGAAACAATCATATTTACAAAGATACCTAGTTCTGCAGCAACATGAAATAAACATTTTTACAAGGATACCTAGTTCTGCAGCAACATGAAATAAACATTTTTACAAGGATACCTAGTTCTGCAGCAACATGAAATAAACATTTTTACAAGGATACCTAGTTCTGCAGCAACATGAAGTGGCGTTCTCCCTTTGAAGTCCATCACATTTTTGTAGTCACAGTTCAACTTTACAAGCATTTTAAGTCCCTGAGCGGCATCATTCCTCGCTGCATAGTGCACAGCTGTCTGCTGCTCACCACTTGTTTTGGCCTCCTTATCCGCTACAAACAACAGCATTTTCAATTAAGTAATGGCTTCCCTTGATTACAGTGGTCAAGGAGGATGTTTAACACCAGTTTTAATAAACTATATAATAGTACAAGTTAAATATGACATCTATTATTTGTGGATGAAGAACCCAGTTGCACAAACATGGATCTGAGAAGATCAAACATCCTTCTGCAAATGGAAAATTTTCTCACAAAAAGAGTTTGGAAAAAGCTGGGCTCGAACCCACAACCAAAGCAGTGAGAGGTTAATGTTCTCCAGATGTGCCTATAAACCATTTAGCCGTGAAGGACCCCCAAGTAGGATTAAATCACTTTAAAATGCTGTCAACCTATAAAAGAACTAACATTAATGTGATAGATCAAAAAGTTTATCTCACTGTAAACTTATATATAAATACAGGTTAACTTGAATTTCATTTTGTAGCTAATAAAGTAAAGTTTTACAATTAATTAAATTATTAGGCCATAATAAATTAATTGCTAGATAATCATCCTCATCTGCTTCCTAATTTTCATGCCGCCCGAACACTTTTTATTTTCATAAAAAACAAGAAATGTCACTGTTAAGTGTCACATGCCCCCCAAAATGTCATGATGTTATGTTGATCATTTGTAGTAAGTATCATTAAAATTCATCTCTGCATGACAAAGTTACAGACCAGAAACGAAATCTCACATAAACTCAAAGTGTTGTCAAACAAACTCAAATTGTGACCTTGAGCTTTGAGGTACGGGTGTGGGTCTAACTCGCGACACGTTGTCATGTTCTGTTGATCATTTGTTGCAAGTATCAACAAAATCCATCTATGCATGACAAAGTCACAGGCTGGAAACAAAATACCGGACGGACAGACGGAAGGACGGACGGACGCTGCGATTACTATATGCCACCCAAAAAATTTTTGGGGGGACATAAAATATAATAAAAATAATTAATATTTAAATTTTTTTATTTTTTTTTTTTATTAAAAAAAACATCAAATATTTTTAAAATGAAAATAAAGAATAAAAAATAAACTCCTCCCGCCCTTCCAGTTTTTAAGAAAAATTTGGATGAAAATCTAGTAATTAATTAATAATGGTCTTAACAATTTTTAATAAATAATGGTGTTATATACAGTCAAATAAGTCTTTGGCAGCCAGTCAAAGGAAGGCGCAAAAATGGTCTTTTAAGACAGGTTATTGCTTAAAACAGATTAATTTGCTCTGAAAGCATAAAAATGGTTAATAGCAATGTGGCTGCTCAAGACAGGTGGCTGTCCAATAGGTGACCATTTACACAGGTTTGGTTTAATTCAAGCTAAACGTTTTTCATTCTTTTTTGTCAACCATTTTATTTACCCAGAATGTAATGTTTACTTACCACCATGTTCTATGAGAAGGGCTATCATATCTGGATAGTCATCTGCTGCCGCTACATGGAGTGGTGTCCTGCCATAATTGTCAGACTTGTTGACATCAGCACCAAAGTCACACAGAAACTTTGCAACATCAGTGTGCCACCTGCTGGCAACCTGCAATTGGTCATTTTGTTACTTGTAGTTTCCATTATTAATGTGTAGTTTTTATTATTTACATGCCCATTTTGTATTTTCTACCTGTAGTTTCCATAATTTGTGTGGTCATTTCATATTTGCAACAGAAGTTCCATTATGTAGGTCGCTATTTTATATTTGCAACTTGTAATTTTTGGCCTGGATTTCTGACACTATACACTTTTCGTTAGCTGCCAATCCAAAAGTACAACCAAGCACAAAGTACCCCTTTATGAGAATTGATTGATTTATTGAATATTTAGCATCATTTTTATGCCATTGAGGGCTTACAGATGATCAGTTAACCTAACCACTGTTTCCTTGGATTAACCAGTACTCGAGCACATCCCATATCTGCAAGTAACAGATAACTTTCCCACTTGAATCAGTGGTGAGAGACGAATGATAATGAGACACAATGTTGTATATCAATCATCATGGAGACTGTTGCCTGATGGGGGATTAGAACTCACGACCCCTGGATTGGTAGTCAGACGCGTAACCGACTGAGCTAATCGGGCCCGGCCTGTTATGAGAATGCGCAGTGAAAAGTAACTCAGTATGGATCCACCAATGGCATCTAGAGGCTTAAAATCATGAATATTTAGCAAGAAAGACCACATAATGTTGATTAAATGATTTTGAAAGACTTTAGAGCCTAATGAACCATTATATACTGAACGGAACAGCTAGCCCGCCACCTGACATTTTTATACCTGCCATTTTATGTATTTTCTCAAAAAGTATCAAAGCAATTTTCTTGAAATTTTGACTTGAATATGAAAGAACATTAAGAAGATTGTGTAAAAATACATAATTGTCTGTTAATGTCATATACAACTTTTAATCGTGCTACTATGCCGGGCCCGATTAGCTCAGTCGGTTACGTGTCTGACTATCAATCCAGGGGTCATGAGTTGAATCCCCCGCTTGGCAACAGTCTCCGTGATGACTGATATACGACATTGTGTCTCATTATCATTCGTCTCTCACCACTGATTCAAGTGGGAAAGTTATCAGTTACTTGCGGAGATGGGGTGTGCTCGAATACTGGTTAATCCCAGGAAACAATGGTTAGGTTAACTGATCATTTGTTAGCCCTCGATGGCATAAAAATGACGCTTACTATTCAATCAATAAATCAATAATCATGCTATTCAATATTTTGACCAAGATATTGGAAATGAAAAAGTGGCAGGTAAGCTGTTCTGTTCCGTATATATTTAACAAACATTTAGAAATAAATGTGCCACTTTAATACATCATCAGCATGCAGTAGTCAATCTACGTTTCTTGACTGCTAAAGCTAAAGTTATTGAAAATTGATCAAGAATTATACAAGATCCATCCTTTCAAAATACGTACTGAAAATAAATTATTTTGCAATAAATTTTGCGGTTGTAAAGCCTGGCAGTACCCCTTAAAGTATTAATCCTTATACTACATGAATATAATGCCGAAGTTCTGTAGTTTTATATGATATAACCAGAATCTAATTCGGATAATTTGAAGACAAGTGATACAGATGGACTACTGAAATCTGACAATTTGGAATTTTTAAACTTTGAGTAGAATTTGGAAAACTCAATGCTGCTTGGAGTAGAGTTTTTAAAAGATGTCTTATCTAGTTTTCCATCAAGCTATCTGCAGCCTCAGCTAAGAGCGCTTTGATTTTTATCAGCAGCCATTTTGTATTTTGAACAGAAGTTCAATTAATGTGTCACTTTTTTGTATTTCAAATAGAATTTTTTTTATATAAGTGGCCATTTTGCTGAGTGCCAAGCAAGGAAGCTTTCCAGTACCACTTTTCAAGTCTTAGGTATATAATGACCAGATTGGGGATCGAACCAACAACCTTCCGCACCCGAGACGGACACTAGACCACACCATGGTCTCGGAGTATAGGGACAAAGTTTTAACTAAAACAATAAATGTTGTGAAATGGAAACAAAACTTAAGTCTCACCTCATGCATCAGTGTCTGTCCATGTTTGTCCGTACAGTTGACATTTGCACCATTTTTCAAAAGTGTCTCAATGAAATCTAAATCCACTTCTTCGTTGTCCTGTGTCGAACGACCTAGTTTGGCAAAGTACTGAAGCAAGGCCCTATTGCTGGCACTACTCATGCCATGCATGGATGAGCTTTTACCAAATATCTTCTGGTCACCACTAACAAAGTCATCGTGAATGTCATCCAGGCCAAGTCCACCTGTTACCTTCTTTTCATCCTCTCTTACTCCTGTTAATGTACCTACAGAGGGATTAAATGTAAATATTTCTGATTCAAGTTGAATATGCATGTCTGATTCCTTTTAATGTCAGTCAGTATCCAGCATGCTGAATCCATTTGAACAAAAGCTCTTTGTTGTAAAATTATTAAAGGCAGTATATCAGTTTGTTTGTTTTTTAAATCTTAAAATCAGTTGAAATATATTTTTACTCAATATTACATATTTAGATTTACTGATTGTTTACATAAGGATATTTCTTTAACCAAGCAAAAATAATAATGAAAAGGGATTTCAACTAATTGGGAGTGTGCCCTGTCAGACTCAATTAATATTCCTGCTTAAAACTGCAATGTTTTTCTGGACATATTATAAAATACTAGTATATCACATGATATCAATTTACTTCACTCTGATCCCTAGTAGTGTTTACATATTGCTGAATTTCGTTAATCTTTATTTAGAAAGAATACAAATGATGAGGTGAAGGTCGTCAAACAGTGCAGGCATGATATATATTTTTAGAGTTCCATTCTGATTTTAACACTCCAATTAAAATATATTTTTGTAACATTTTGGTAGATTTGAATTTCCAAACAATTAAAATTCTAGTTATAAATGATAATTAGATACTTTATATTCATTTTTAAACATACTTTAATTTTAGACACTTACAGTGACTTTTCCTGACACCCTTCCTTTAATGTCTTTTAAATACTATATATGAACCACTCTAGAGTCCTTATTTTATCATTCATATGTTGACAATTTTTCACAGAAATGATCAGAATTATTTTTATCAAAAGATAATAAAATGAATAACTTTCTTCGCTAATATAATAAAAATCACAAAGACTTTTAAGTTTATAAAAAAAAAATAAAACCTGTATGAAAAAAGATATAATCTTTTTTAAATGATTTAATAATTAATTATATATTTATCAAAACAGCCATTATGCTAGTGAAATTTGAGTACATGTGTACTACACTACTGGTATATTAAAATATTGATATACATCTAATTTATAGTTTTAACATTTTAATAGTTATTTGCAATAAAGTTAACAATCTCCATCATAAGCGCATGTTCAGCATCTATAACCAGTATATTGTACAAACTAATTATGAAATATCAAAGGATAAGCTGCAAGACAAAACAATGCAACAATACAATCTTGCGTTTAGTCTCAATCAATTTTTTTCTCTCGTATTTAACATTGTTTATTTCACATACTTGATGAATAAATATATAAAATATATGTTTATGGTAATGTTAATGTTCAATATCTGTTTTTCTTATTATCTGTAATTGTGCAGAGTTTTTCTTATGTGAAAGTAAGCATAATGTACAAATATTTTTTTGTAAATGTAGACATTTTCTAATTGTTAATGTTCGTTATAGTAAGCTGTTTGAGACATTTGTTTGCAATGTACCATAATATAAGCTGTTTGAGTCATGTGTTTGCAATATACCATATAATAAGCTGTTTGACACATGTGTTTGCAATGTACCCTACGATATGCTGTTTGAGACATGTGTTTGCAATATACCCTATGATAAGCTGTTTAAGATATGTGTTTGCAATAAACCATATAATAAGCTGTTTGACACATGTGTTTGCAATATACCCTACGAAATGCTGTTTGATACATGTGTTTGCAATGTACCCTATGATAAGCTGTTTGAGACATGTAATTGCAATATGTACCCTTAACTAAGCTGTTTGAGACATGTGATTGCTATATATCCTACAGTAGCTGTTGGAGACATGTGTTTGCAATGTATCCTATGATAAGCTGTTTGAGACATGTGTTTGCTATATACCCTACAGTAAGGTGATTGAGACATGTGTTTGCTATATACCCTATGGTAAGTTTTTTGAGATATGTGTTTGCAATGTACCCTATGATAAGCTGTTTGAGACATGTTTGCTATATACCCTATGATAAGCTGTTTGAGATATGTGTTTGCAATGTACCCTACAATAAGCTGTTTGAGACGTGTGTTTGTTATATACCCTATGATAAGCTGTTTGAAACATGTGTTTCCTGTAAACCCTATAATAAGCTGTTTGAGACATGTGTTTGCAAGGTATTGGACATTACTGCTGAAACATTATTAACCAGGTAACCGTACGGCTACAGATCTAGCAATTATCTGGTTACAAATTTACTAATCGGTTAACCGCACTTGTTGCTCCCCTTCGTTATGTAATGGATAGTTGTTTCCCTTATATAAAAATTAGTCAGTACAATCTTCAATAATTGAGAAGAAGACCTCGTGGGTTTGGAAGCAAATGGGGGTTTGGAAGCACATGGCCAGGGAAGGCAACACAGTGAAATATAACCTATGTAACACGAGTCTCAATAAGCAAATAGGGACATCAAGCATGTGTAACCTTAAAAATACAAACAGCCATTAGCCATAAAGCCGAGCAGATCATAATTATTAGCAGATCCCAAATTAATATTAACCATTTATTCATTTTAAATTCACCTGATCACGTACACCCAGCTTCACGATTGAAGAGTTTTGTGCACTCAGTCCGGCAATGTGTGAAGACCTGTTTGTTCACCCATACGGATTGGCAGTATTTTGTACGGATTTCGATGCAAAAATATGCACTACTGATCAATGTTTAAAAAATATGAAATCACTAAAAAAAGTATAAATATTACCCGCCCAGTGTTTTTTTTTTCTAGCATGGAATAGAAGGGCTCAGCACCCTGTCCCTTTTTTACCCAGCCCTTCTGCCTTAAAAACGCTGCCTTTTGTCAAAATGTGTCCAGCTGCCCTTATTACAAGTTGTATAAACGAATCCCGAGTCAAAATTTCATTTCAAAGATTTGCTGATTGTTTACAGACATGACACGCTTAGCCCCATATACAGGTAATTTAACTTGTGCAATTAGTTTCGGTATTCCACAAATATGCGCAAGGTGTAACAAATGTGCATAATTGTCTTATGTTTATCTTTTTTTATTTGTTAATAAATCAAAAATAAGTAGATTTATTCAGCTTTCTGCACTTGGAGCCCCAAATCATTTGATATTTAATTTTTAATAGTATTTGGTTATTGGTTCATACAGACATGTACCACACTACCACTCACGATACTTAAGTGTTATAAATCCTAATAAACCACTGAAAAAGCGGTAAGCAGAGGGTGATGAAGAACTGAAAGGTTCATCTATAGAAAGCAATTACTACTGCCTGACTACTACACTAATAATTATATAAATATAATAAAACATGGTAAGCAGTAAAACATCCATTAACATGCAGACTTAAGTAGATCATTCTGGAACTGATTATAATTGGTAAAATCGCATTGGAAGTACCAACCAATTCCAACCGATAATCGATTATGATTTCCAACCGATGTTCCATCACTAATGTCTTATGTGCATAATTGAGATGCATGTATAATATGCATGTTTGAGAATCATGTTTGAGAATCATGTTTGAGATAAATAGATACATTAGTCTTGAGATGTCTGTTTTAGTTCAGATTTAATAACACTTAATCAGGAGTATACATTTATACACAACAAACTGTTAGCTGTATAAATACACATCAAATCCCTATTTTAGATGTAAATGGAAAAAACACACTTTATTTTAAGCAATTGTTTAATATTGGTATACATATATACCCTTTATACATGTAAATAAAACAAAAAAGAGCAGATTAATTAAGCAATAATGCAAATTTATGTTATATGTAGCATGTTAATTCATTATCATTTACATAAATGAGACATTGAGTTCAAACTTACACACACCAAATAAAAAGAAAAACTATGGTACCATCAGCATTTACTTCCAATTTACTTCTTTTTTTATTTAGTTGGCCTGGCAACAAATAGTACAGACATTATCACACATGTATGTATTACTTTTTTATGAACAATTAGACATTATTCAGATGTCAAAAGAAATTATTCGTGTTGTGATGCTAATATCAAAATTAATAGTATACAGTTTGAATATTCCAGGAACATTAGTTAGACTGAAATTGTCAGATCTGGCCAGTTCACAAATATTTCATTTTATATCTTTAATGTTTTCAAAACTACTCAGTAAGTTTTATTAAAATCCACTAAAAAAAGGAAAGTTAATTCATAATGATAAATAATGTAAATAATTTTATTCAATCAAAAGCAAAAATACATGACTGCGATATAAAACAACCATAAATATTGGGGACAAGCAATCTATATTACACAGTGTAGATTAACAAGGAAAATTGATTGATTGATTGATTGATTGATTGATTGATTAAATATTTAGCATCATTTTTATGCCATCGAGGGCTAACAGATGATCAGTTAACCTAAACACTGTTTCCTGGGATTAACCAGTACTCGAGCACATCCCGTCTCCGCAATAACTGATAATTTTCCCACTTGAATCAGTGGTGAGAGACGAATGATAATGAGACACAGTGTCATATATCAATCATAAATGAGACTGTTGCCGGGCGGGGGATTCGAACTCACGACCCCTGGATTGATAGTCAGACGCGCAACTGACTGAGCTAATTGGGCCCAGCTAACAAGGAAGACAACGGCAGACATGGTATGATATTTCAATATCAATATAGTTCAACTAAACGAACCTTCTGCTATACCTACAGGCGTGTTCATTGATACATAAGATGCATTGTCTACTATGCATGTCAAACATGCATGGTTGATAATCATGTTGAGATGCATGTTTGAGATACATGCATTGTCCACTATGCATGTTCAAGAATCATGTTCGAGATGCATGTTTTGAGATACATTGTCTAATATGCATGTTTGAGATACATGTTTGAGATGAATATTTAAGATGCATGTCTTGAGATACATGCATTAAATTGTCAGACAATATGCATGTTCGAGAACCATGCTAAACCTAAAGCTAAACCTAATACTTCCCCTTGCATTACCCCAAAACAAAATATAAACTTGACCAACCAACTGACCCAACCACCCACTTACTTTCTCAGCAGTCATTACCTAATGCAATATTTTATCAATTTTTTCTTTGAATGGGATTTAACGCCATTTTCAACACATTTAAGGTTAGACATGGCATATGCAGTTTTACTGGTGGAGGAAGACCTCAGAATGTCCTTCCACAAGTAACTGACAAACTTTCTGACAAAAGTGTTTGGAGCATTTCTGGGACCCGAACTTATGACCTTAGCAGTGAGAGGTAAGTGATCTTGAGATGACACTTAATGATGATTTTAAATTCCAGGCTTTCTTGATCTTAATCATATTTCTTAATATTGGAGTCTATAAACAGATACCTTATACATGTACATATATTTAGAAGATACAATACTACCATGTGATATATCTAATGTATGGGTTTTATATGTGAAACACACCAAATTAATACACTGCAAATAAAAAGAAAAATTACGGTACCGTCAGCATTTGCATCCATGTGTGCTGTTTTATTTAGTGGGCCTGGTAACAAATAGGTAGACATAATACAATATATGTATGTATTACCAAATGAACTAAATTTGTGTTTTTCTTATTTATTTTTTATTATCTTATGAAGAATGACGTAGATCAAATGGAAAATGAAATGTATGTTGTGTTGCCAATGTACAAATTTTGAATATTCTAAGACCATAAACATAATAGGCTGAAAATGTCAGATATGATCAGTTCGTGAACATTTTTTTAATTACATCTTTATTTATTTTTATTGTTAAGTTTGATTGAAATCCACTGAAAAAGGAAAGTAAATAATAAAGATAATTTTATTCAATCAAAAGCAAAAATACACAACTACGATTGAAAGCAACCATAAATATTGGGGACAAGCAATCTATATTACACAATGTAGATTAATAAAAAAGACAACATGCAATATAGCAATATTGGAAAATTCGTCAGAGGTAACAAAAACCCTAATCAAGGAAATCATGTTTAATTTTCAAAGATGTAAGTACTAACATGACAATATGAGTGGGAACTAAAATTATACATCTGGAAGGACAAAATTTGTTTAGTAAGCTGTGAGCTAAGACCCAAAATTTAACATATTGGTACCAATCTTACTGGCAAATTGCTATACTATTTTTTTAATAGATTCATGTTTGTGGTATATGAAAAAATCAGGGGGCCACCTCTGAGACACAGCTTAGTGTCTGATTTTAGTGAGTTTCTATGGTAACTGTAATTTCATTAAAATCATGGCAAATAATTTCTTACTTTTTGGTATATAAAACAGTTGCATTAGTGCAGTGAATAATTGTTATATGTGTTATCCAATGGTGTTTAAACAAAAGCAGAAGTGTTCTTCTGATATAAAATACCACATTAAGCAATTATTTTGTAATAATTTGGTATTTTTACATTACAATTACATTTGATGTTACTTTTCAGAAGTAATATTGATTTCTGATATTTCTATTGAAATCCCTTCCTAGATTTGTTTATAAAGTATTAATTTAACATAAACAAAAAAACATAATAAAACACAAATGTATAAGATAAGTTTAAAATATGTAATTTATTATTAGCAGTAATTTCTTTTAAACAATACATTCATCTGATAAAAACAGTTATATAATCGTTCCAAAAATCATCTATATCTACAGGCAACTAAAAGTATACACCTGGAAGGCAACTAAAAGTATACACCTGGAAGGTCAAAATTTGTTTATATAATCTGCAATTTCAGAGATAAAATAATATATAGAACTGGTTAATGAGAATGGATGGAAACGTGTCAACTGACAAAAGGAGTAGCTTGACTGACATTTGCTCAGATAAGTTAAAAAATATGACTGTTCAATCCATTTGGCTCTCTTACATATAACAAAACTAAACATTAAAAGTGACTGGAGACAATAAGTAACAAGAGAGCAGAGACAAAATTGCAAATCAAAAGTAATCTAAACGCCTCAAGATGCAACTTAAATTTAGTTAGTGTTTCAAGCAATCCTGCATAAAAATGTAATACACTCAAAAGTAACCTGATGCATTCAACCAAAAGTAAAATGTCACCCAAGACACTCTCGCAAAAAATACACATAAAAGTAATCAGTGACCCGAGAGACTTATGCAAGTTATACAATCAAAAATAAAATGTGACCCAAGACACTTTTGCTAAAATAAAAAATAAAACTAATAATCAAGGGACCCGAGGCCGTAATTATGCAAGTAATACAACAAAAAACAAAATGTGACCCAAGACACTTTTGCAAAAATAACAAATAAAAATAATAAGTGACCCAAGGCACGTATGCACGAAAGAATATAATGCAACTACAATTAACTAGTTTGCTACAGAGGTGTCTCACAGGTTCATTAATACATACCCCCATTGGCCTTTACTGAAGATAGACAGTGGTTATTAAATGATGATTTAGTTAACTACAAATATAAAATAGATAACTGGGCAGCATTCAGCATGGCTTAACATGTTTACTCTGTTCATAAATACAAATGGTGATCAAACGAACGAAAAGTGAACGGAAGTCGGACAACATCGGCGCTTTCCCTCCATTTCTCTGTAAGTGACAAGATTAAACCCAATCAAACAACTCTCAGAGATATTTACTCTGTAAGCAAATATTTGCAAACATTAATCAAATGTTTAAGCGAACTGAACACAGCCCTGTTTCACAAATTGTTGTTGGCAAGTTTTTAAGGATATTCAGAATAATTCATGGTTTCAATGAAATATCATTTTTATTTTCATTGGATGAGAACAAACAATGAAGCGGTGTTTGGTCACAGGTGACAAGTCGAGAGCGAGCATGCCAATTTCAGTTTTCACGAGTGAAATAATATGTCACTTACACCCGTAACTTTTATTTTTATTGTGATCAAATGATGAAAGAACCATTTTATAATTTGTGAAATTATCAAAAATAATTACCTAATTCATCAAAAAGCATAAAAAATAAATTTTTTAATGATGTACCTTCAATAACTGTGACTATTTGTTAAGACCTTTTCACAAAGAAGAAAAACTTTCATTTTAATTAATTTAAACGAATATGATTTTTGAGAAACGGTCGCCTTGGATATTAATAGTCAACTTTTGAATGCTGTTTGTCACAATACAGATTTTTATTTTTTAACCCCTTTATTTTACCCTTTGCTTCATACGCACCTGTATTATTGGTTTTTATATTCCTTTGTTAGCTTGTCTATTCACCCGTGAAATAAGCAAAGCACATGCCAATTAGACATGTACAGTGAGAGTGTGTAAGTGGTCAGTCGGTGATATGGTCAGAAAGAGAGAAATTGGCAGATAAATAGTATTCAAAGAATCAAAAAGGAGAGATACTGTGGTTTATGGGCGATTCAACAATATAGATAAATATATATGTAGAGAAGAAGTCATGGCATACCCCTGTGTGGTAACAATATGAGATGTCTACCTATGTGAAAAATATAATACGTCCTAAGTGGTACACGTGATTATATAATGTGACATCGTATTGAATTTAATATTATACATCGTAGTAATATATGCATAATATTTAGTCGTCATGATGGAGACCTGTGTGGTAATAAAGATGTGATTAATAAGAATATTGAGTAGCATCTCTCGCCAAACCTACTTTAACGACGAATCATAGCGGGCAAAGAGCTATATCTGGAAGAACATGATAGCGGTGTTTTATCGTTGTACATTTTTAAAACGTTGATTGAGTTTTTAAACAATACGGAACATATTGAGAATGTCTACATTATAACCATTTGGATACAAATATGTTTAGAATTAGTGTGGTAGAGTGTATTACCTTGAACAATATATTATTATATTACATGCAATAAAACATCATTGATTGTAGCCATTTTGTTGAAGCTTCATTTCTTCTTACAAAGGTCAATAACAAATAATAAAGAATCTGACTCACACCTATGTGTGACACTGTTGACTCAGAGGTTACATTAGTAGTGTTTTGGTGGTGTTTAAGTGATTTTACTTTAGGCCATAATAAATTAATTTCTAGATTATCATCCCCGCCCGCCCATTATTTTTCATGCTGTCCCCAACCTTTTTTATTTTCATAAAAAAGCATTAAAACTTTTGAAAATAAAAAATAGAATCCTCCTGCCATCCCTGTTTTTTGAGAAAAATTTGGATCATAATCTAGCAATTAATTTATAATGGCCTTACATAAGAAAAAAATAAAACGTTACACTTAGTAAATTAACAAGAGTTGTCAGAAGACAACAAAGCTCACCGATGTGATAAAACTCACCACCAATGCAAAGATTGAAATTGGAGGCAAATACCAAAACTTAAATGCATCTAAACGTAAAAATTTAACCTGGGTGTCTACAGACAAAAAATTAAGTCTTAAAGGGCAACAACTCTGCCAAAACGCAACCCAGAGTTATGGTTCTTGTCTCTGTGTGATTCAATGATGATGGTGAACAAACATGCAAAGTTTCATTCATATCCAATGAGTGGTTGCATAGATATCTTACGTGATAAAAAACTTTAACCTGAAAAATTAAGTAAAAAAAGGGCCATAACTGTGCCAAAATGCAACCCAGTGTTATGGTTTTTGTCTCTGTGTATTTCAATGATGATGGTGAACACACATGCAAAGTTTCATTCATATCCAATGAGTGGTTGCATAGATATCTTACGTGATAAAAAACTTTAACCTGAAAAATTAAGTTGAAAAAGGGCCATAACTATGCCAAAATGCAACCCAGAGTTATGGTTCTTGTCTCTGTGTGTTCCATTGATAATGGTGAACACACATGTGAAGTTTCATTCACATCTAATAAGTGGTTGCATAGACATCTTAAACTTAAATGCAACTAAATGCAAAGCTTAACCTTGGTGTCTAAGTCCAAAAAGGGCCATAACTATGCCAAATTGCAATCCAGAGTTATGGTTCTTGTCTCTATGTGTTCCATTGATGATGGTGAACACACATGTGAAGTTTCATTCACATCCAATGAGTGGTTGCATAGATATCTTAAACTTAAACACAACTAAATGCAAAGTTTAACATGGGTGTCTAAGTTCAAAAAGGACCATAACTGTGCCAAAATGCAATCCAGAGTTATGGTTCTTATCACTGTGTGTTCCATTACTGATGGTAAACACACAAGTTTCATTGACATCCAATGAGTGGATGCATAGATAACTGAAACTTAAACGCAAAAGTTTAACCTGGGTGTCTACAGACGACGACAACGCCAGGGTCATGACAATAGCTCTCCTTGGACTTCATCCCGGCGAGCTAAAAAATACCTGAATGTTAAAGAATAAATTTACCAGTATACTACACATGTATTTATTGTCTGATAATGAAGCCAATATCTAAATCTATGGACCTGTCACCAACCATGTGATAATATTCATAGAGGCCATTTAAAACATGAGGTTACTGGCCAATAGATTTTATTATTACGACATAAACTTCTTTTGTATCGCTAAAATACAGAAAAATCCCTTTTATAAAACTTCTAAATTTAGATGACCCCCTCTAGTATGGGATCACGGAAATTTCTGTTCAATACTAAATATAGTCAATATCTAATGGAGGAACAGTAGGACTATTATTCTAGTTTCTAACTATACCCTTTATTCAGTTTCTAATGTAAACTAATTACCACTGACAAACAGGTGCAACATGGTTGATGGCGTGGAATGACAGATGAACAGACAGATGGACAACATAATGACAGATGGCTAAGGTGATGGGACAGCCGACGATCGAGCACCATTCTAATATCCCCAAGTCTTATGTATTTTTTGTGTATCAGGATTTTTCAAAAATTCAAAATTTGCTTAAAACTGTTTTTTTCCCCCAATATATCATGCCTATGTTTACGCATTTACAACATATTGCCATAAGGATATCTAATAAAACATGCCAAAATAATATCTTGAAAAGGGATTTCCTAACTTGGTCTATGCGCCAAGGTTAGACTAAAATAAATTTCCTGCTTAAAACTTCAATGTAAGTTGTAAGAATTCAAATGAGTCATATGATTTCACTTTGATTTTATCTTTCATACTGGTTTACATACTGTAGAACTTGTTTCTACTTGTGTCATCTTAGAAGGAATCTAGGTTATGATGAGATAGTCGTTAAACATAATTTAAAGTGTTGTTTATTTTTATAATGGGGATTTTGTTTCACCAAAAGTTTACTACTCAGATATAAAAAATAGTATTTTTGTCACGTTTTGTTGGATTTGATGTCAAACAATGTGGATTGATTTATTTATCGGAATGAGATGTTTTGTATCCATTTTAAAAAATAATTGTATTTTTAAGACATTAATTTTATAATGTTTTTTTCCCCTGATAATACTACCTTAATTGCCACTTTCAACACTTTAAAGATACCAGTATACTATGGCAATCAGATTTATTGGTGGAGGAAGGGTCTCACATGTGTCTGAATAGCACCTTCTGGGGCCACTAAGCCACATGGTCCCCAAAGTTTGGTTAAAAAAGGTGGAAAATTATGATAACCTTCATCTGAAACAAAACTTAGTACTTTACCGTGCAGAACAAATAATCGGATACAGAATGTTTCTGCAAGGGGTGTGAGGTTCCGCAGTTCTTTATAAAATAACGTATTTAGAGAATTCCTAGGGAGAGATGGTTTTGTGTGACTTAAACTGCAGTACAGCACAAAGGGAAATGAAATTTAACAGAAATTCAAAGGAGGCACCTAAACATAAATGGAGGCAACACCAGGTTACCCCAACTTCCAAAATGACCAAACAGGTTTTATGCATCCATGTTGGCTTCCTATTTTATTATATTATTGCCGGTATGTAATTTTTTAAATAATTAAATTTAATTTGCATGATAAATTGATACATTTGTACTTTTATAAAAAAATGTCAGATATGCCTATTAAATATTTGAATGGCACCCATAAAACATAAACTAAAAGAAAGGAAATATATCACAATTAATTACTATTTTACATCTACACAGTAAACAGGAAATATTTCTTTCAACAAAAGTTAACAGTAATAAAAGTGGTGATGTACGTTAATTAAGTATATTTTTTAAAAAAATATACCAGTAAAAACTAATATATTAAATACTGAAGAAGATACAAATACCAATTCTATAAAAATAAAATCTATGAATACATGTATATACTTTTTAATGATTACCTTCATTTTCTAAAAAGGAATAAAAAAATAATTTGATTAAAAACAACAGTTTAATATACTTTCGAGTCTAAGATAATATATTCCGCAACCAGTGGTGAAGTTGACCCTAAAATGATGTGCAAGCCCATCAGGTTCTATTGGGGTCTGGAGGCATGCTCCCCTAGAAAAAAACAATTTTTAGGATGAATTTCCTGCATTCTGTGGGCATTTCCAGGAGAACATAATGATGCAATAGCAAGAAAATATGCAAGCCCGGACTATGTGGCATAAAGACAGCTACACCAATGGCATTTCACTTTTTATTTGATATGGACACATGGCAAATTTCACTCAAAACTTTTAAGTTTTGACTTCAACTGAAATTTTATTATCTCAACTGTCTTTCAGGTTGAAACAACATTGAAATAAAAAAAAATGAATAAATTGACATAAAATTGTAATTTAATCTACCGTCTGCTTAAGCAACATGTTTAAGTATATACTTTAATATCTAAAATATTTAATCTAAGAAAAGCTACCAGGTGACCATGATTTTAGAATGGTTTCATTAAAGCTGCATATGGTTTGATATTGATTATATTTTAAATGAATAACCAGACAAACCTGAGTTTTTTTTAAGTATAGTAAAACCTGTTTTAAGCAGCCGATCAAGGGAAGGAGCAAAAGTGGCCTTTTAAGACAGGTTGTTGCTTAATAAAGGTTAATTTGCTCTGAAAACATAGAAATGGGATATAGCAAATGTGGTTGCTTATACAAGTGACTGCTCAATAGAGGTGACAGCTTACACAGGTTTGACTGTATTCAATGTTGACAAACTGCATGTAATTGTTGTGTAACCATTCTGAGATCATAATCATAAAGGGGCTTTTTAAAATTTAAGCAAAGTATACATGTGTTTTTTCAATCTTAGCAGTAAATCTGCACATTTATATCAAATACACTCTGTTCAGTACCTATTGTATTTTGTTATAGGTCAAACAGGGTACATGGTGCAGTACATCATTGTATACTCGCTGTTGTCAATTCCCGTACTCTCCATCCATCAACTGTGGGAATTTATTTGAACAAAAAAAAATACAGCTTACGTTAATAACGTCTTATCAAACAGCGTTTGCATAAAGCTAGCATTGTGATTGGATAACATTCCTTCATGAAACCATGAAGGAACCAATCAAATGGTTGCATTGTGGCTTGGTAAAAATTACGCACTTCTAGTGTAATATCCCACGTGCGGGTGATGAATGGAGATTATCGGAATGGATTACGCGTGGGTATCCGGCAATGGGGGTGGCAGTGCTGCACCAACATTTCAAAACTTTTCTACATTGTTTAGCTGATTGCCCAACTATTCTACATTTATTTTGTATGCTGAACCAATAATTTCCCATTTTTTCTTAATTTCAGAAGATGATTACATTCATCATTGTTTATTCATCTAGTTGCCACTACTGGTTCTGCTCGTTTATATTGGCCATGTTTTCTTATTCCATATTGGACCGGTTTGTCTCATATTGGCCCAGTTTGTTTTCATGTCATATTGGCCAATTTCATGTCATAATGGCCAATTTCGTGTCATTTGAATTAGCATTTTCCTCAATGACATGGCTATTTGTACAAAAGGGATGCTAGTACTTAATAATACATGAAATTGAATTACCTGGCTCCTGGTCCACCAACATTTATACTTAAATACTTAAAAACTTTATTTTTAGAAAAGCAGTCAGCAGAAAATGGTTTCAGACTGGTTCCAGTAAAACTACATGTGGTTTCGTTGATATTAATCATATAATATATGAATAACCAGTCAAAATCTAAGTTAAGTTTTTAAGTATTAAAGTAAATGTTGGTGAAATACTTAAAAACTTTATTTTTAGAAAAGCGGTCAGCAGAAAATGGTTTCAGACTGGTTCCAGTAAAACTACATGTGGTTTCATTGATATTAATCATATAATATATCAAAATCTAAGTTAAGTTTTTAAGTATTAAAGTAAATGTTGGTGAAAAAAAGCTTGGTTTATACTACCAGTAATATTCAGTTGATTTTTCATAGAAATGGCTAATAGTTACCATAAAAGTTTGGAGGGTTTTTCTGTTTTTAAAGTTATCTATACTTCCGTTTTAATCAGAGTAACGGACCCAGCTCTCCCGATTTGGTTTGTTAGATAACAATTGTTACACAAGCATGCTGATTCGCTATTATCTATCACTAAAGTAGGATGCTAACTGGTCAGTAAATTTGATATTGGGAGAGACACATTTGAGCACGATGATTGGTCAGTTGCTTCAGGAAAATTTGAATGATGTCACAATTACGTTACAAGATTCTGTATCTGTGAATTGTGGGACAGGCATGGAATTCCCTGCTTTTTCTTGGGGGTTAATAGACCTGACTCAGGAGATATGAGGTTCTATATATTGACTTTACTTCTATGTCATAAAATACATATGCATGAATCTGAGAAGAACCATGGCCCTTATCCAGTGGTAAGAGGCAAGTGATCATGTGATGACGCCTTAGACCATTCAGTCACAGAGAACCCCTATTTACTTTTGTTTCATAGCTATACCATCCTGAAATACTGTGCACCCAAATTGTCAATATTGTCAAAAATCCTTAAAGACAATACCGGTAAATGTTGGGCATCCAATGAAAAATCAACAAAAGATTAAAAAGTTAAGCTTGTCTAGCAAAATAATATTTGATTACGATGATAATACTTTTTACGATAATATTATAACAAATATATATCAAGCCTGTTACTTCAATGTCACTCATTAATCATTATTATTTTAAAACTACTTCAGTATAAAATGCAATTAAGTCACAGTAATGTTGGAGCCATGATTGTACTTAAATACTTTTATATTTATTAATAAATAATTGGTTTAACCATCTCAGCTGTTTTGAAAAAGTAATAAAGAATAGAGAACTAGTGCCATTAATAACTAATTCCAACTTTGTAATTGACTGTTGTGTCCACAGGTGCTTGGCACATTGTCATGTCATGTCTTATATCCCCAACCCCCAATGCTCAAATGCTCAAATGCTCAACCCCCAATGCTTAAACAATGCTCAAATATATTATTCTGACAGATGTTTTGGTCTTATATACCAATTAATTGGTAAATAAGACCAAGAAAAAATTGTTTTCCCCAAAAGCTGGCAGAAATAACATTGCCTAAAACAGCCAAATATATCACTCAACCCCACTAACATCATCAGTGCCCTCCCAAAAAAATAAAAATTATACATGTACTCCATCAATCTCACAAACACGTATGGTATCAGTATGTAACAAAACTTGAAAAAATTCTTCACCCCATCAACATGATATTCATAATTGCCACAGCTAATGTTACTAATATATACTCGCACAAATATATACTTAAATACATCTAATATACTTATATATATCTAACTATATAGTCAATTAAATTGTCCTTGTCTCCATTTAGTTCAAGTGTGTGCAGCTAAACATGCAGATGCTACTACTACTATAACATAATAATGGCAGGCTGTGGGGTGAGGAGTGATTTAGAAGCATTTTATCATATTGACTTACTTCCATATCTTCCACTTTCTGTTTTGTTTACAAGAAAACAATTAATGTAGTAATATAGAACTAGAAATTGTGTGCATTGGACATGGACTGGTTCACAAGAAAACAATTAATGTGGTAATATAAAACTAGAAAATGTGTCCATTGGACATGGACTAGTTCACAAAAAAACAATTAATGTAGTAATATAAAACTAGAAAATGTGTCCATTGGACATGGACTAGTTCACAAGAAAACAATTAATGTGGTAATATAAAACTAGAAAATGTGTCCATTGGACATAGACTGGTTCACCAGGAAACAATTTATAATATGGTCACATTGAACTAAAAAATGAATATTGACTGTAGACTGGTTTACATCGGAAAAACTGAACAAAAAATGTGTACATTGAACACAGACTGGTTTACCATGAAACAATTATTATGGCAACAGTGAATTAAAAATGTGTACATTGGGTATTGGACTGGTTTACCAGGAAATAATTAATATGGCATCACTGAACTTAAAATATGTGTACATTGAACACAGACTAGCTCACATTGACAACATTGAACTAAAATATGTACATTGGACATGGACTGGTTTACCAGAAAACAATTAATTAGACAACATTGAACTAAAAATGTTTACATTGGACATGGACTGGTTTGTAAACAATAAATATGGTAATTATAACTAAACTAAGTAATAGGCACATTGGACATATTAATAAGAAAGCAACAAATATGGTAACATTGAACTGGCAATGTGTAACATGAATTTAGTTAAACTTTTAAGCTAAAAACGTATAAAACAAGGTCTGGGTTGTCTGTAAAAGGTGACCCTTTTCAATTTTTTTTTAAAAAGTGAACAAATATCAGTTTAAGGAGTATAAAAAGTAATGTGTGATAAAAGGAGTAAAATTATGTGAAAAAAGAATCACAATAATTCATTTACCAAGATCAGAACATTAAAAGTTACTATACCTGAATCGACTAGTGTGAAAGTAGGTCATGTTTTTGCCAGTCATTATTTTAATAATAAAACATGCATAATTTAAGGAATAAATAGGGAATTTCAAAAGGTCATCTTTTTTGCAGGTGATTTCTCATAAAAATAAAATATGCATAATTTAAAGGAATAAATAGGCATTTGGAAACATAAATATGCGGTGATAATGCAATGAACATGTAAATGTCTAGTATTCTCTGTGTACAGTTCATGCTGAGGTCAAATAAACATATTTATGTGTTTCCTGTAACCAAATATCATTCACACTTCTTGTCCATAAATGACCCTTCAACCATGTTTTTTTTTATTCCCCAAAGTTTCCTTTTGTGTGATCTAATAATTATTATAATACATGGCCTAAATTTTCTTTCTTTAACTAGTTTAAAACTTGAAGAAGACTCAGACAGACACATTATTATTTCCAGGAAAGTTACAGTAAACACACAAATGATTTTATTCTGCCTAATTATGATTACAATAGTTATACTGGGTAACTGTGATTCTATAAAAAAATATTGCCTGTTATTTACCTGTGAGAGGCTTTTTCTCTTATAGAAAAAAACACACAAGAAAAGATGATAATTTAGCTGAAAACATAATAATAACACAATTGTGCAATGTTTAAAGAGGTAAAAAATCATCCCTAACAGTAAACATTTCTGGCCCCAAGGAAACATAAAAAATACCATGCTCAATTATAATTCATACTCCAACACAATTTCCAGGATTAACAATTATGAAAACCACAGGAGCTAGTGACAATATATATTCTCTATCTCTATATATAGTAAAATAAAATATTTATTATACATACTATTATATGTATATAGAATACGGTGTGTATATATAATCACAAGCACCTGTGGTGAAAACACACATTAAAGCAACAGCACTTGACTTGGTCTAGAAATTGAAATTATTATTTTAGAATTTAAGTTACAATGTTAATTTATTTCCTTATATTATTGAGTCCATTCATGTTTGGGTTGGGCATGAACTCTTGAGTTGAGCACGGGATAAAGTTTTATAACCTCGGACCCTGGGGGCCCCATACTAACATCTGACCCTGGGGACCACATACTCACAAAACATCTCAACTTAAGTACGCACCTGAGCTGTAATTTTAGAACAGTTTCCTAAGAAAACTTATGAATTTATTTCTTTGCATTTAAATGATCTAAAGACACAACTTACTAATTGATTGATATCAGTTGCTACAATTCCATTTTCCTAAAACAAGCTTATGATAATACTACATTGCATTGACTTGGACAATCAATACCATGTGACCAATGGGTGCTGTGACAGTCATTCTCATGTCAGGTCAGTTGACAGCGGTATTAGAAATAATAATACTACAGTCAAACCTGTGTTAATGGTCACCTCTATTAAAAAGCCACTTGTCTTTACCGGTAATAATAGAGCAGCCACATTTACTATTTCCCATTTCTTTGCTTTCAGAGCAAATTAGCCTATATTACCCGGTAAGCAACACCTGTCTTAAAAGGTCACTATTGTTCTTTCCCTTGACCCGCTGTTTAAGACAGGTTTGACTGTTATTGAAAATGAAACTTGAGCTTGAGTGCATACATAATTTGAGATTTATTTTGGTGAATACAGGATTTTGGTTTATGTTATCAAATATGCTGGAAGACAAACGAAATACTTTTCTAAATACTAGTTAAAGACTATTTTCCCCACCGGCTTGTACAACATATAACTGAATAATTGGTACTTCAAAATGATTTGTTGGTATAAACATAAATAAACATAATATCTCTCTGCCAATATAGCGGTAACAGGAAACTGTACCTTGTGCGATTATCTGTACTTTACATAGATGTACACAGTGTGTCAGTAATCTTATTCACTTTATACAAGCTTTGATGCACTAATTCTAGTGTGAAAATCATTTCAAGAGATAATAAAATGGACATCATATTTCAGGGAGATTTTTTTCCATTATTTATGTATCTCATATGATTTGAGTTAGACTAGACTCCTGTTTCACCAACATGTACTTAATCATTTACTCCATAGATATGCATTTTCCCGCACCAATCACATAAATTAAGGCCTTTGAATACAGTGCAGGAAGTGTTCCTGAACACTTCCTGCACTGTTTACCACTCTGTCAGTTAATATAAACATAATTCACCCATTGCTGATATGTGGTGAAGTAATGCTTTCAAATTGGAAGAGTCCAAGGAAATGCTTATGGAGCAAAGGGTTAATGCTTAAAATCTTAAACATAAGAAAAGTAGCCAGGTGATCATGATTTTAGACTGGTTCAAGTTAAACTGGCCATATGATTTCAGTGATAGTGATTATATAATAGATAAATAACCAGCAAAAATTAAATTAAGTTTTTAAGTAAAATGTTGGTGAAACAGAAGCCAGTCACCTGGATCCTGTTTCACCAACATAGTCTTAAGTTTTACTTAAAAAGAAAAGAAAAGGCATCCAAGAGACAAAAAGTTTAGACTGGCTCTATAAAACTGTGTTTGGTTTCAATGACATGGATTAAAAAATATTAAAGTAGCCAGTCAAAATTAAATTCAGTTTTTTAGTATTTAAGAAAAACGTAGGTAAATGTTGGTGAAACAGATGCCAGTTAATATATGTAGAGAATTGTATGTGGCACTTGTAGATCTATAGAGGCCCAGAACTCAATGCCTGGACTCTGACACCGAGTGTTTCAGAAACAATTTCAGTCAAATTGTGAAGTCACCTGTCTTGGACCCCACCCAATCCCCATTCACTGAAACTAACGAAACACACGTTGGTTCAAGTAGGGGAAAAAAGAAATTTCAAAATCAGGGATGGGAGAGTATATAATTCAAATTCAAAACCCAAGGAAGGCAGGGTATATCATGAAAATTTTTAATACCATCCTTGAATTAAGGATCTATTATATAAATTTAAAATTCAAAGATGGAATTAAGGATAATTCAAAATTAAGGATTAAATCATGTTAATAATCATCATTTCAAACATTTGTTCCGAACCTTCAATCTCGCACATTATAACAGCAGCTGCAAAAGTTTCTATATTTTAGTATACTATGTTCATTTTATCATCTGTATAAGATCTAAAATGACTTTGTTGATGCCATTAAGGACTTTTGTAAGATGGTTTTAACTTCTACTCTTTTTTGGAATCCTAGAGAGTTAGCCAGTACCAGAGCACACACCAATCTCTCTGTAAGGAACTTTTCCACTTGAATCAGTGGTGAGAAATGAATATTAATAAGATGCAATTTCATATATCAATCATCACAGAGACTGTGGCAGATTGGGGATTCAAACTCACGACCCTGGATTTATAGTTAGCGGCTACATAACCAGCTGCTCAAGCCAAGCAAAAGAGGTTAAGATAACACCCAGTGATCAACTACATATCAAATGTGGAGGTTTAGGTCTGCATATAGAAGAACACACAATTTCTGATAGATTATCAGTTATCACAATTTCTGAAAATTATAAATCTACCTATTACATAACCGTAGAACGAATCATGTGTAATGCAATTATTTTGTTTCTTTTTTGAAAGGGGCATAACTCTATTAAACTGTTGAAATAAATGTTATTTAGCACATTTTCAGGGCTTTCATTAAGTTTTGAAGTAGGAGGGTGTAAGAAAAAAGTAGAAGGGGGTTCTGGGGGTCCTCCGCTAAAAACAGAAGAAACTCAGCTGATAATAGCTGGGTATTCAAGTAAGGGGAAAACCCCAGCCACCAGCTTCCAATGACAGCCCTGCATTTGAAAAAGTGTAAAATGTATTTTAATTTCACCAATGTTTATCCATATGATGGAAAAAATGAAGAAAATGTCAATTTTAAGTGCATTATATGGATTTTTTCTTTATTATTTTCAACTCTAGCATGACAACACTAGTTTTATCTAAACTGTTGATAATTTTTTAAATTATGTGCCGTCGAAACCTGTATAAGTGGTAAAAAACATGATCAACTTAATAAATATTAACAGACATTTTTTAGAACTACATGTACATCATTTATCCTCAAGAAGTTATTTCGATGCTTACCATTCTTTTTGCGTACTCTCCTTCGATTGACAAAATCTTTCCATTTGGAAATGTGGAGTTTCGCTCCTACAAGATCCTCCAATATGTTTGATTTAGCATTGTTGTTTTTTGCCTGGGCATCTTTTATGTTATTCAGAAATGGTCTGAAATGATAATTTTCTAAATAATTAGAACTATCACACCATATTTAAAGTATGTTAGATACATATATAGCACCCACTTATTTGAACTAAAGACAATGGTTTACTATTTTATTTCGGATAGTAAAGTACATTTAACTGATATTTCCATTGTTTGCTCCTTCGTCAGCTGACAATTTCCTTGATTCCTCTGAGTTAAATTACTTGCGGACTTATTGAGTACCCTATCCTGTCATTAAAAATTTGTGTATGGATTGTTTGTTTCAATATTTGACGTCATTTTTACGCCATCAAGGGCTAACAGATGATCAGCTAACCTAACCACTCTTTCCTGCGGTCCTGAAATGTTAACCAGTTGTCAAGCACAACATCTCCGCAAGTAACTGATATTTTTCTCATTTGAATCATCAGTGAGAGACGAACGACAATTTAATATCATCACAGAGACAATGGCTGGACAGGTATATGAACTCTAACTCCTGGATTGATAATCAGATATGCTACCAACTGAGCTAACTGGGCATGGCTATAACAGACTCAGATGACTACTTTTTTTAAGATGATTGGTTAACTAATCAATAACAAGGGGCCCGGACTGACATTATTTATATTTTCTTCACTGAATAAAAAAAACAAGAGACATGGAAATTCCCCAAAAATGTTTTTCAAACATTTTAACAATTCTGTAACTATAACTCTATTTCATCCCAGAATTTTATGTACATTGAAGCAGAAAATAAAAAAGCATACAATTCAAATTTTTTTTTTATTTGCAAAACATTGGTGCAATAGTTTTTTTAAAAAAGCATGAAATAAAGTTTTTCTTATGTTTCTGTGCTATTCACTGGTTGCTAAAATATTACTTCAGTAATTCACATTATGAAAGATGTTATGTGATTACACTCAGAAACAAACATGCAAATTCATAAAATAATACATCAATATTTTCACATTTTGCATTGAGGCATAAGTGGTGGTATTGTTTCCTGTGCCCACCGACAGGAGGTAAGTCACACATGCTCAATTGATAGCAACAATTTCTTAAACACAATGTTTGATTCTACAAATTAATTACAAAATGCATCAAACATTATGAGAAATTCAACTGTGTTATAAGTATTTTAAACAGACCTGTACATTTCTCTAATAAATCATTTGTATTTTTTATAATACTTTTTGCCTCATGGCTATCAACTGAGCAAGGGCACCATAAACATTTTCAAGATAAAAATTTGCATGTTAATGGAGTTTCATTTTAATATCTATCAATACATCAATCCAAACTTTTTTAGAATCTTCAACAAAATAACAAAAGAAAAAGATTATTTTTACTTTACTAGAAAAATTGTATAAGTTTGGTTGCGGAAACAATCAATTTAAGCATTATTGACTAATTAAAGGGCCATAACTCTGAAGATGGTCAGAATTGGCTGGTTACCGAACTTGGCTCAGATTTTATAGAGATACACACTTTGTGTAAGTAGGTTTCAGTTCAGATAAAGAATACTCTAGTTATTGAGTGGAAACGGTAAATTTTAGCATTTTCAACTTTGAAAAACCTGGTTAAAAAGAACTAGCATGCTTCATCCTATTTGTGTAATCAGAGATCAGACATGGTTTCATGAAAGGGTAACTTCAATCAATTACACTTTGGACTGGACAAAATTTTACAGAAATATTGAATTAGCCGAATATTTTTATTGTATATTTTCACTAAATTATTAAAAATGTTATTCTCTTGGTCCAGTGGTATAGTTGGAGTTGGAGCTAGAACTGATGGCACAATGATTCCATCCACCATCAGAGCCATATGTTGTGTCAGCAATTGATCTACACATATGCTTAATAATTGACTTACCTGACTTTCTTTTTGACAGAATTTGAGGCTTCTTCCATCTCAAAGTTATCATTCAGGACCCCAACTTTGCCCTTTTTATTCCTTTTCTTAATATCCATGTTTTACTTCCAAAAGCTGTAAAAATATATTGATGCATATTTATAAGTTGGCTTCTTTAAAAAGAATTCAAAGGAGATGTCAGCAAGCAAGTATTAGGTAAAACAGGCAATGGGTTTTATATGTCCTCCAACTGACAATTAAACCTCACATGTTTATGTAAACAAACTGAATTGAAATGAAGATTTTTTCACCAGCAAATTATTCATTTTTAATAAAACTACCAAGCTTACCAAACAAATACCATAATAACATGAAAATATACGAGTATATGCACAGAATTTTACATCAGTAAATAAACTAGCTGTGGTAAAGTACATTTGGCCACAACATAGGTGAGTTTTGGATTGTATATTTAGCACGCCCATACATCCTATTCATCTCTCCAATTAGCCAATCACATTAGCAGACTCAGAGGGGACCCTGATGAATTCAAAATATTAAAATAAGGTAACTGTTTTAAAGAATAGAGTTAAAAACATAATAATTCTATTTGGGGTCAGAACTTTACAGACAATCCCACCCAAATTTAGTTTAAATGTGTTTATTTTACTTCAGTTGTGAAACCAGTTAATACACTTAGATAAATCATGCTTGAAATCTTCCTGGGGAAAACCAGCATTAATCATATGTGAGAAAGGGTCTTTCTCAAGGACACCACTATTAGCCGTGGCAGAGGATCCAACTCAGGCTCTTCAATTATGAATTCGATGATCTACAACTTGACCAAGCGCTTCACCTGAATTAACTAAACATGCTTTGGAAATAGCCAATTCCCGACTCTACCATAAGTGAGAATTTGCACTGGACCCCCACAAGCCAAAATCCAGATTAAAAATCCTGGATCTTCCTATTTAATGAATAAAGATTGTAAAATTTACCTCAAACTCATGTTGATACATATATTCCAGGTACATACCTGCCTGCATGTATTTATATGTATACCTAATACCGTGATATACCTATTACCACAAATGCCTGTATAATAACAATATCCCAGACATGCGCAAAGCTTCACCTTCCATTAGTGTCGGCATTTGTTTACATTTCATTCCAGCAACTGTTTATTACACTTAAGTAACTTTACTACTGTTTATCATTGATGCCATTATTTACATGGTTGACAAAGTTTTAGACTCACGATAATGGGTATGACCAGTATATATGTGCCTCACACAGGAATAAGAAATTTTCAAATTGGTTATCTATTCCAATTTTCAGTGATCTGACCTTAGTAATCTTCCTTAGGATGGGACATGTTTATTAAAATACTCCAATGTATTATCGTTTGCTTAATTCCTACATATACCGGGATTTCATTTTTGTCATATTCGCTGGACAAGTTGACCATTCCTGGTGCATTCACAAATGTATGACAATGATCCAGAGTGGTCCCTGCGCATTATTTGGAGCAGAAAAGAAGAGAAAGATTTTATAGATTTGCATTGTAAACAACTTCTTAAAAGAAAAAACTTAATGAAATTACAGGTTATATTTTGTAAAATATAGTTTTATGTTTTGCATTTAGAGTACTAATCTCAAAAAAATGTTTATAACATTTATAACATATAAGTAAAATTTAAAGTGCTTACTAGCAAAATTGGTTTAATTCGTATTTAAGCAGCATAATTATATACAAACATGCCGATGCTTATGGTCAGTTACCCCACCCAGTCCCTTAATTGAATTAACAGGTGCACCGATGTGGAGGATTTTTCTGTATTTTCAGACAATATCAATTTAAATATAAATTCTTGTATGATTATAATATAAACATTTTCATATATCATCTTATGTGGTCATAAAAATATTCATCTACCTTTTTGACATATATTTACTGTATTTTTAGTTTCATTTTCTCACTGTTGTTTACACTATCGCCATGAACGACAAATACTGGTTCTCTGCCATATGTTTTGAATACGTGAACAGGCTTGAAGCCAGCTGGGCCACTCTAAAACGCTGACTTTCATGGATACTACTAAAACCCGGTCAAATTCCTGCCGATCCGGTCACTTTTCCGGCCGTAGGGAAACGGCAAATGTGACTTATATATTAGAGATTATGATGTTAAACTGCCCTAATCCCATTAATAATGTACTGCCCTTGACATATATATCAAGAAAATATATGAAAAAAAAAATAATGCCTTATATTTGGTCTTGAAGTTTACCTTTTTATGACGTTTTTAGACGATTTTTCGCCGTTTTTGACTAATTCCGGCTGCGTTTGAATGGTTATTTAAAGTATATTCGTATCATAAAGGCCGAGGTGATCAGATTGATGAAGGCTGGCGTCTTTGGCTAAGGGCTGACCAAATTATGCGAGTAAAACGCTGACCAGTCGGAAAACTCTGACCAAGTCAATAATATTCTTATTGTAAACATTTTTTTTATTTAAAGTTATTTTTTATGTCAAATAAGATGTATTTGAAACATCCGTAAAAATATATAATCATATGTTTGTTATACTGGCTTTTTTTTCAGTTCAAAATATGAAGAAAACGCTGACCAAAATCGAGTTTTGCAGGAAAACGCTGACCAAGTTAATAAAATATTTATTGTAAACATGTTGTATTTAAAAGCTTTTTATTTATGTAAAATAAGATATTTTTAACAACGCACATTAGTTAAATCATAAATCAAAAAGTATAATATGATATCGGTGCACCGCTATATTTGATCGGTCCAGCGCTGTATTTTAACGATGCACCGCTATATTTTTATTGATGCATCACTTTATTTTAACGGTGGGCCGTAAGTTTATTAACGATGCACCGTTATTTATATATCGGTATAGAACTTGGTGTCATCTCTAAACTTCGTGTTGGTGCAGCCAGATATTGGTCATCTGGCATCAACCCCGTCCACTGCTTCAAGATATTGGTGCAAATAGGCTCCAGGCTTCAGCGGCCCTTAACGTATCTGTACTGGTGGCCATCGTCTGCAAAAAAAACTGGTGTCGGACATGGTAGACTCTGAAAGGGCATTAAAGAAGGTGTTGAAGAACCAGATTCACATAAACATGTAATTAAGTCACTGAAACAGCTAAGGACTTGTAAAGACCTTGATTAAAGATATTGAAGTTTGAAGGAAAAATTCTCGTAATGTGTTGGTATTTAAGCTGCAATATACAAATTTTGTAATCAGATTTACTTCAACAATTTTTTAACACAAATTGTTGGGAATGGTATTGTTTTGATGAGAATATCATTCTGCAATGTAAGAATTTTGATTTGTGTTCCTGACATGCATGGAATTTAAGATAATTGAAAACGAGATATTGCGAGATTTTGCGTGAATACGCCAGCGTTCAGGTGCATTTCCTTCTCTATTTGATTCCTTGAAAGAACAAAGGATTTAGACTCTTACACAGTATGCGTTGACATCACTGGTATTTTTAGGTAGTATTACAGATGGTAAACCCCTGCACATACTGCCAGTATTTTTCTATTATAGTAGAAAGTGATCTTGAACTAGTTAAACATATTTAATTTCTTTATATATTACCAATTAGCAAAATGATTGGATCACAAGTTGTAACAAGACTAATCAAGGCCTTTGCCAGCCAGCATAATCATGAGTTATATACAAATATTGATCAAGATGAAATAAAATACATTTTTTAACATATTTAAGTAAATAAGAATTATTTTATGAAAGTAGCGATAAAGTAAAGACAATATTAACACCCGTACCTGTATCGTATATACTACAACTTGAAATCTCCAACAAATTAGTAGTTGATCACGTTGTTGTTATTTTTGTGTGTCTTTATTTTTTATGGGGTTGGGTGGGGTCGACTTTGAACTGAATAGGAACACCAATAACATCAAGTATTATAGAATTTTGATATATTTGCATTTTAAATTCTAACTTCTTAGTAACAGTGACTGTAAGCTTTCCTCACAACCAGAGACCACAAAATTCCCCATGTCTTTTTTTTTATTTTATAACAGCTTGTGATTGGAATTGTTTCCCTGTGACAGCGGCCGATTTTCAAACCTCCGAGAAGTTCAGCACCGAACTCGCCAGATAATGGTATTTAACTCGCGTGTTCAAGATCATGAACAGTAAACGTAAGTTGTTTCCCTTCCCAGCAACCTCTACAGTTGTTAATTAATAAGTAAATAGAGGCCGTAGAACTACAGGCAAACAGTGGGTTTGTATACTACAAATCACACAGAGACCGTGTAAAACTGTATATAGGATAATACTTTAACAGTACAAGTATTGTGTTATGGCCAGCAAATAAAAGTGCACAGAACAGGCCTAAAACATATACGTATTTAAGGGAATGACCGTATCTAATGGTTAGAGAACTTGAGGCGAGACCCATTTGTCTAAAATTGTATTTGATTTATATACACAATATATTATATGTGTTTACATGGAAATAAAATATGTATAAACTAACTCAACTATTTAACGAACAAACAAACGACATGAGGTCAAAAATAGTTTAATGCTTTGTTGGTGTTGATGTTGGTGTTTAACGTCGCTGAAATAGCCTGCCGCAGACACATGGTATGATACCCCACCCAACCACATTGTACTAACCAGACCAAGAACTATCCTCAAAATGCTGAGCGCCAAGCGAGGAAGATTCTAGTAACCCTTTTCAAGTATTTAGTATGACCCGGCCAGGGATAGAACCCACGACCTTCCGCATGCAAGGCGGACGCTTTGCCACTAGATCACCACTGAGGTTTTAATGTTAAGAAATAAACATATGATCAGACTAGTAAATCGACCGTGTTTTTATATTAAAAACAAAATGGTTATTTTCTAATTTAAACATTTTAAGCGAATCACAGACGCGAACACACGACACTCGTCGTTTAGAAGCTAGTGATCTTGGGATTTCACCTTTGATCATTCGACTACGAAATCGGGCAGATCGTAAATCTCCTTCCATATATTCTGTTAAACGCACCATATGTTGTAGTTTTCTTTTTTATATATTTTTGACAAATATTACCACCAGGTTGTTACAATACTGACAATCAATCCAGAGGTCGTGAGTTCGATAACCCGCCTGGCTGCATTATCTGTGATTATTGATATACACCATTGCCTCTAATTATCATTTGTCCTTTGTCACTGATTCATGTGAGAAAGTTATCACTGAGTTACTTGCGGAGATGGGTGTGCTCGAGTACTGGTTAACCTTCCAAGGTCCCGGGAAAGAGTAATTAGTTTCATTTATCGTCTTTTAGCCCTATATTGCATAAAAATTACGCTAAATATTCAATCAATTTATAAATCCTGACCCCGTGAACACTACATCATTTATCTAAATAAAACAAGTACTATTAAACTATCAACTAAAATACATAGGGCCAACAGATCAAACAAATTTTAATTAAAGTTTGCTTGTCTAGCATTAGATCTCTAAGTTAATCAAGAACAACGAGTGTTTATTCCGGGACAGTGACGGTATTATACACGGAGTGTTTGATCATTATCGAGTGCCGCGTATTTACTTTCTTACAGACTTACACACCCTATATCTGTAATTAAAATGTATTTTCGACATCTTTTTCCATATTCTCAAATGTTTACTTATCAGAGCGCCTCATTAAGCGTGTAGATCTAATACCCCCACGTCCCTATTTAACAACGACCGCTGATCTCCTTATATGAAGAAAACTGTGAAGACGGCTGTTTTTGGTTCGTGTTTACAAATTCTAATTCCCACACCTGACTTCTCAATTTTAATTCGCAAATTAAACAGTAAATAACCGAAAAGCTCTCTCGAAAGTAAATTCTGAACACGCGCTTAAATTAAACAAATCTACACTGAGCATATAAACAAATACTTCCCCGTCATGTCGGGAGTCCTAGGCGATGGCACCCGTCACGTGATCAAATCGCCCAGCATACGGAAGAATTTCCATTTTCATGCTAATTTTGGCGTTAAGTCACCGTGAATAAAGAGAGGAATAAAGTTATTGATTAGCACAGAAGTGATTTAATCAATCAACCGGTGTCATTATTGTCTACTACAGTATATCATCGTGAGCCCAATAACACGTCGGACAATACCAACATAGCAACATCGCCTAACGCCGAATAAAAGCTCTTATCTCTGACGAGAGACAGTGAAACACTTAAAAACCTTGCGCAGGTCTCTTTGATGTCCGGTACTAGAATATAAAGCAATATATCGAAACACGGGCTCTCAAACGCGATGCGACCTTTAAATGGAAAATGTTGAATAAATATTTCTTCGTTGCGGATTAAGTTGGGATGTAGTAGTAGACTTGATGAAACTATTTTGAGATTACACATCGGGGATATAAAACAACTGTAAGTGTAAGATAACCTTAATCGGCAACATCATTAACCGATATAAGATCCAGGGTTAATGCACACACACACACACGGAAAAAAGGTAGAAGGCGTTAAAGTTTATGTGGAATACAATTTATGTGTGTTTTTTTTGTGTGGATATTATCTAAAGAGACTTATAACTTATTTATGTATTGTTAAAGTGTTATCTTATTAAGTGTTTTGAAATTAATTAAATGTGTAAATAAAGATTTAGAAACAAGACAACTTATAAAAAGTGTATTTTCCTGTCGATATTAAATTCCGATTTTTTTTTCGACCGTGTAAAATGTTGAAACGGATTCGTAACATGCCTATAAGCGGCCGTGACGGAGCGGCGTCTGGGAGCGACAAGAGTCGACACAATTCTGTGACTTCACCGAATACAGACTCCAAAAATGCACCACCCACTTTGCAATTACAAACATCTCAGAAACCATCGTTAGTGAACAATGGCAAAGGACCTAGCCTGTTGGGACTTATGGCGGCAAAACGATTCACGCGGAGGCTGACAAACCGATATGGAAGGTCAAACAGCATGCACGGGTCATCGAAATATTCGAATTCCATGGTCATTCAACGGGAACCTTCATACAGAATGGAACCAAAAAGAAGATTCAACCCGGAGAAAGTTCTCGGAATAGTAAAGCAGATTATCGATGAGAGAATGAAAGACTTCAGGTATCATCCTAAATTTTGCTCAAATATGTGTAAAATTTTGAGCGAAGAAATCAAAGATCGAATCAAGAACTTGCGATACGATCGGTATAAAATCGTTGCACTCGTTCACATTGGCGAAAAGAAGGACCAGTCTACTCTCGTCTGCAGTCGGAGTGCATGGGATGAAAAGCTGGACGATTTTGCGACTTATACCACGGAAACTGCAACGCTGTTTTGCACAGCATCTGTTTATGGGATTTATACCGAGTAACCTTTTATATCAATATATGATAAACTTGATGATTATGAACAAAAATACATGTTGCAACTTCCTTTTTTGTTATGTTTAAAAGAGAACGTAACCGGCAAACAGAGGTCAATTTGATAGTCGTGTTTCGACTTTCAGTAGTCAACATGAAACTTACTCTAACCTTCCCAGCCTTCAATATTGAAGAGTTACACTTCAAAATCGAAAGAAGAAACATTAACTAACTTACAAGTGTTGACGCAAAATCGCTTATTCTATTTAGTTATTTTTCTGTGTCTAATAAGTTATATCTGTTTTTAGAAAGTGATATATTACTGACGTATTTACATTAACTTTTACTGTTAATATATATTTACTTTTTGTGTTTACACTGTATATATAAATTTCAGATTTCTTTACACGTTCATAGCAAGTTCAGCTTTTACAGGACAGAATCTTTATATTTGTAATTAAAATTATATTTATTTATAAAACGCCATTCACGGGAATTAGATAAAAACTGCGAAGAATGGGAAGATAATATGATCCTAAAATAATTTGAAGTGGTGTGCAAATATTGAAATCCGATAACCTAAAAGCGGTTTTCATTTTATCTTTCAAACAATCGAAAGTCGACCTTATTTGTACGTTTATACCATCTATTGTTGCTAGCATAGAAAAAGTCAAAGTTCGATTATGGAAAACCTGTTTCAGAGATTGATAAGTGCCATTATTTTGACACTTAATTAACTTCAAAATTTTAATTGGCTTTACATCGAATGCACTTCAAATCATAAATTAAATTAAGATTCATTATTGTGGCAGCGGTCTTAGGTGCGAAAAAAGATTGCAAAATAAAGCCGTTGTTAAATTAATTTTGTTAATTTGAAACTGTAGGCGTTCTTAACTTGTAAAGACGTTTATAAACATTTGAAATTAATTAACACAAGTAGTGAAGAGACACACGCCGCAATGTTGAACTCGAATTACTCCTGTTATTGCACCCAATAAATCTTTACACGTATGAACACGTGACCGTATAGTTATTAATCTCAAAGTATTACTACATGAAACTCCATAATTATGAGACTTTTAACATTTTTCTATAAAACTTGTAAAATCACAAACGTTTTGAAAACATGAGTCATGAACTCCGCCCATAGTTACATAAATTGTCAGTCAAATAACGTTTAACATTTAGCCAGTTAGTTTCTTTAACTCCGGTCGATCCCCGCAGTCGCTCCCATCGTTAAGTTTTTTTAAACACTTACTATTACATTTTTTTGTCATTATGCTAAATACGATGCTTTTCATCCTGTCGTCCAGAGTTACGTCCCTTTCCAAAATTGAATCAAAATTAAAGATCTTCAAATGGTTGTGTTTTAATTCCATAGTTTCATCATTTAGATGTATACGTTTGTGAACTCAACATTTAAAGTGACACGTGGTAATAGTGGAATCGTCCTTAGATTTTTTTGTCTAGTATAGAGAGAACTTGCAAAGAGGTAATATAAGTTCTTGATCATGTCCATAAAAACTGATGAAATTGATTAAAATATATTTGACACATATTTGTAATTATTGAAATGATCATAACTGTCCGAAAGAGGATAACTGGCAACTAGTTACAGGAGTTATGCCCGTTTTTAAAACAGAAACGAGAGTACGGGTCTGCGTACATACTTGTGTTTTTAAATTTCATTTTGCATTATGAAGAAACATAGGTTTTAAAGTGTGGCGAAAAACAACACCTTTATCAAACAGAATGGCGACTGTCCCTTTAATAGTGTCGTGAAACGTTATTAAACAGAACAGCGCATGTCCCTTTCAATTTATTTTGTTTAATTAGGCAATTCTGAACTTGCCAAGATATTCAAAGTACATTTAAAATTAACTCAAGTATTGACTTTAATGCATTGCATGTAACATGCAGGACGTATCTTGTTGTCCTAAGTCAATATGGCGTGGGTTGAAAGCTTTTTTCTTTTTGATTGGGTATTCGACTTTGCTTTCTCCTTAAATACATCTCGGGAGACATAAAGAAAAAAAACAAGAAAAGTTTGTAATACGAGACGTGCTATATGTCGTACTCGTGCTTGCATACCACACACCCAGAAATACCCGATGTTTCACGATTGACACCCGTCCTTCTATTGTTAATCATATGTGCAATCACGATCTGAGTAAAACACATACAAGTTTTTATGGTATGCAGCTGCACGTCTGCACTTATAAAAGAGAACAACATATATGTCATATCTGCTTGCATGTGTCCAAAGATGTGTGCGACAACTAGACATGTCACGACATGCATACATGTGGTAAACTTATCTTGTTGTTTTTTGTTTGTGAATATGTTTTTTTTTTCTTGGTGTTGTTGTTGTTGTTGTTGTTGTTGTTGTTGTTGTTGTTGTTGTTGGGCTTAGAAAACAGTATCAAATGTCATTTAAACTATATATTTTATAATCCAAATGATGTTATGAGCTCTGTATATTATGTGACTATTTTTTATATATGTCATCTGCGTGTTTTGCCATGCGGTGTATGTTAAACTTTGCACGTGTTAATGTTCTAGTGCGCAAATTCGTGCGTTTTAATGCATTAACAGTATTAAGCATGGGATGAGTGTATGTGATATGAGCGCGTGTTATCTCATGCTTGTGTGTTTATTTACTTGACATTACTACATGTCACAATGTATTGTTGTAAAATCGAGAAATTGCAAGTAATGTGTATATGAAATATGCAGAGAATTGTCCTAGACCTAACAGTACGCCTTCAGGTTAGTCGATGTGCTCATATTCTATGTGCGAGTGATCGATGTTTCTCAGTAAGAGAATTTAATATAATCATGTTATCTCTCTATTTACAGTTTTTAATTCAGATTCACTATAGACTCATTTGTGGTTCGTAACCTCTGCATATTTGGATTGCACGCCTTGTTGCTATAGCAACGTGTCCGTTGCCTCTGCATGAGTGTGTGTCACGTTTTTATAGCAACTCGTTCATAACCTCTGCAGGAGTGTATGTCCCGTTCCTATGGCAATTTGTTCGCATTCTCTTCAGACGTGCAACACTCCATGTTTGTATGACAACATGTCATGTCCCGCTTTTTTACAAATAACCCAAAATGTTCGGCTGATTCTTAGTTTTAGTTTCTTAATATTTTTTTAGGTTATTCATATCTTGTCTAACACTCTTGTTTACAAGACTACTTAAAATGTACAGCGAAATGTATATCATTTACATACCGTCACTCCCATCATTCAGTGACTTAATTACATTATACATGTTTTTATATGTCCTCAACCGCGACACTGCACATGTCTGTTTTACTTACAGAATGTCAATGTTGGCGGTTGCAAACGTAGCGGTCGCGAGTCTCTCAGACAATTAATTGAAAATGAAATCAATATACTCTTTGTGAGACTCACGCAAAGTGGCGTGAACTGGTTATATATTGTATATATAAAGGCTTTCACTAATGCCTTGGTATAGTCTATAGTAGAAATTACCAATATCATGTCAATAATAAATCAAATGAATATAACCTTGTTGAATTAGTTGATTCAATATTTTCCTTAATAATAAATTAAAATGTATAATAAACGACACACTTCAGTATTTTAATATTATTTCTTAAAGCCATATATCCCTCTGTATTAACAAAAGATGAATTTAAAAGGACACATCGTAATTCACATATTTTCGAATCTAGCGCGGCACCACTAGTTTTATGAATCTAAAATATTCACATAGAACATTAAGGATAATATGACATACGTATATACATGTGTGTGGTTATCGTTATTAAGGGCTTGTATAGAGAAGGACATGCAACCCATTCATTTTCTGTAAAAGTTCGCGTATTCACGCAACTTCTTGCGAAATCTCGTTTTTAATTACCTCAACATCCTTTCATTCTCAGGAATAAAAATCAAAATTCATTACTTTGGAGAATGAAATCTCTACACAATAAAACAATTCGTGTTTACAATTGTTAAAGTAGCATTGAATAAAAATATGTATAATGCCACTAAAAATAAACAAAATTACTTGAATTTTACTTCAAACTGTGTTGTTTTAAAAACAAGATAATTTTGTATGATCAAAACTTCAAAAGACAATAAAGGTAACATAAAACTTTATGTACAAGAAAGCAGTTGTTTTATAAGAACTTTTTAATGGTAATTTTGCCAAATAATTAATCCTTTTCGTGTTATTTTATCAATATTTAGTCCGGGGGATGCACGTTTCTTATCCTTCTCTGTGTAAGCCCTTGGCGTTACTAAAGGGAGCGATTGACTTAATGCATCGACATGAATAAAATCTTTTAATATTGCCGTGTTTAAACGTTGTTTTTTTAAAAACAAGACATCTTCTTGATAACTTACACGTACGTAGTAATGATTAATATGACAAATAGCACATGCTAAAACACGATTTTTAGCCAGTTAAATTTTTTGAGTTGGATAAATCAATGCGAAATTATTGTTGCCGTTTTTGAAACACAGATTATATATGGCATTCGAAATTAACTGGAGCGGAACCTTTTAAGTAAGAAATGGATTTTCGGCCTCAGCATTTTAACATTTCATCTCTAAAAACAAATCTCAAACCTTGGATATAACAAGTAAATTAACACCCACTAGCTCTGAAACTTTTCTGCAAGGAACTGGCAAACTTTCTCATATAACGTCTTTGAATGGGACTTGAATCGAACCCACGACCTCAGCGCAGTAACTGATATTAAGACGGTGTCTCGGACTCCGTTGCCGACTAAGAAATGAAAGATATTTTTGTTATATTTAATCAGCATTTCAAATAGCAATGTTAAGTAGCTTCAGTAGATTTTCACAATTTACACATAATTCATAAAATGTCAGGAATCGCCATTGTAAAAAAATCCATGTTACTTCTAATCGGCTTAGATGTTGACTTATTTCTCATTCCTGGAGCGTTTTCGATCACTGGCTGAGGATCGAGGTAGGTCAACATCCACTGAAGGCCATGACATTCGTCGTAAAATAGAACGTTCTATTTTGAAATATCTGAGCGATTTTATTGGCTAAGAATGGAGGACAACATCTAATCTTACATATTTGATTGGCTAGTCATTGATGAGTCACAACCAGAATTCGGATCGTTGTGAAATTCGAGGGCTGAATATAGATAGTCCAGTTTTACACTGTGCCCTCGGTATGGGACTTAAAAGCATAACATGGTTGTATAACACGATTTCAAAAGCGCAATTACTTTAATTTCCATTAAAAGGATTTTAAGTCTATGACATATACAATAAATAATGTTCCACTTAAAACGGCTCTACCTTAAAATGAAAAATTGACTCGTAACATATTTTATAATACACCCGGCATCGATGACTGTGAATAAAACAGTACTACGCTTAAGTTATTTAATGTAACAAAATACCATTAAAACCTGATAACCGACCCGTAAAAACCTTTTAAACTGACGCAATAGAAAATCAACAAAAACAAGGTTAATATATTCTTTAATATCCTACGTAAACAACAAAAAATACGAAGCAAAATAACAACAATTAGATAACCGTTTGATTAGTCAATGACCTTTCACCTTTCATTAAGCATAAATCGTAACCACGTGCCTGTCACAAATGCTGTTGCATAATCAACCCATGATTCTAAAATCTTGCGGCAACACGTTTTGAATACTTGGTAAATACTTATTAACATTTAAATGATCAGTATTAATGACAGGCTTAATGAGTCTTTGGAGCTCGGTAGGTCTAATTTTTTTTTATTAATTTTGTAAAGTGATTTATTTTGATGCCTGATGTTGCGGGTTCAATCGCATACTCGTCCTAAGATGGCCTCTAAAAACAAACGAACTGGAAAATATTCTAATAAGCTCTGGCCTCAAGGTTATAAAACATTTTTCATGCTCAACTCAAATTCATACTCGAAACACAATATCTAGGAGTTGCATACAAACCCAATTTAGAGCGCAAATACTTGACTAGGTCTCGAATTTTAGAGAATTAATGCAGATTACAGGTAGAAAATTATAGGTTTTTACGTTTATTTTGTTATAATGAGTCGATTCATCTTTGAGTTGAGCATGAAATCTTGAGTTGAGCATGGAAAAAATCTTTATAACCTCGACCCCTGAGCTTTCTTTGCAATAGAGCTAAAATGAGCGTATGCCATTGTGTGCTGGTAAGTTTATCCACCTGTGCAAGAATGTGCGGTAGAGTTTCTCTATATGTGCCAGGGTGTACAGCTAAGTTTATCCGCCTGTGTCGGAGAGTGCGGGTGAGTTTATCCGCTTGTGCCAGAGGTTACTGCTGAGATTACCCACCTGTGTCAGAGTATGTTGGTGAGTTTATCCACCTGTGCCGAAGTGTGCTAGTAAATTTATCAACCTGTGCCAGAGTTTACTGCTGGGAGTATCCACCTGTACAAGGGTGTACTAGTGAGTTTATCCACCTGTGCCAGGGTGTAATGCTGAGTTTATCCACCTGTGCCAGGTTGTACTACTGTGTTTATCCATCTGTATCAGAGTACACTGCTGAATTCATCAACCTGTGCCAGAATTTACTGGTGAGTTTGTCTACTTGTATCAGAGTGTACGACTGACTTTATCAGTTTATCCACTTGTGCCAAACTGTGCTTGTGAGTTTATCTATCTGTGCTAGAGTGTGCTACTGAGTTTATCAACCTGTGTCAGTGTGTGCTGGTGAGTTTATTCACCTGTGTCAGGGTGTACTGGTGAGTTTATCCGCCTGTATCAAAGTGTACTACTGAGTTTATCCACATGTACCAGAGTAAAATGGTGAGTTTGTCCACTTGTGCCAGAGTGTGCTTGTAAGTTCATCCAACTGTAATAGAATGTTCTACTGAGTTTATCATCCAGTGTCAGGCTGTACTGGTGAGTTTATTCACCTGTGTCCGGATGTTTTGGTGAGTTTATCTTCTATGCAATAATGAATACTGAGTTTATCCAGCTGTATTAGAGTGTACTGTTGATTTGATCCACCTGTGCCATAGTATACATTTGAGTTTATCTACCTGTGCCAAAATGTACAGTTTGGTTTATCCACATGTATCAGTATGTGCTTCCGAGTTATTGCACCTAAGCCAAAATGCATCATTAGTTTATCAATCTTTGACAGAGCGTACTGGTTAGTTTATCCACCTGTACTAGTTTATCCACCTGAGCAAGAGTGTGCCCATGAGTTAATCCACCTGTGCCAGAGTGTGCTGGTGAGTAAACTCCCCACCCCTGTGTCAGATCGTGCTGATGAATTGATCCACATGTGCCATACTGTGCTGGTGAGTTAATCCACCTGTGCCAGAGTGTGCTGGTGAGTTTATCCACCTGTTATAGAGCTTACTGTTGAGTTAATCCACCTGTATCAGAGTGTATTGCTGACTTTATCAACCTGTGCCAGGGTGTACTTCTGAGTTTATCCATCTGTATCAGAGTTTACTGCTGAGTTTATCAACCTGTGCCAGAGTGTACTGCTGAGTTTATCAACCTGTGCTAGGGTGTACTGCTGAGTTTATCGACATGTATCAGTGTGTACTGCTGAGTTTATCAACCTGTGCCAATGTGTACTGCTGAGTTTATCCACCTGTATCAAAGTGAACTGCTGAGTTTATTTACCTGCATTAGATTATACTGCTGAGTTTATCCACCTGTGCCAGGGTGTACTGCTGAGTTTATCAACCTGTGCCAGGGTTTACTGCTGAGATTATCCACCGGTGCCAAGTTTGACTGCTGAGTTTATCAACCTGTGGCAGGGTGTACTGATGAGTTTATCAACCTGTGCCAGGGTGTACTGCTGAGTTTATCCAACTGTGCCAGAGTATACTGCTGAGTTTATCAACCTGTGTGAGGGTATAGTATAATAATACTGCTGAGTATATCCACCTATACCAGGGTGTACTGATGAGTTTATTCACCTGTGCCAGAGTGTATTCCTGAGTTTATCAACCTGTGCCAGGATTTACTGGTGAGTTTATCAACCTGTGTCAGGGTGTACTGTTGAGTTTAACAACCTGTGCCAGGGTATGCTGGTGAGTTTATCCACCTGTGCCAGAGTGGGCTGGTGTGTTTATCCATATGTGCCAGGGTTTACTAGTGAGTTTATCCACCTGTGTCAGGGTGTACTGCTGAGTTTAACAACCTGTGCCAGGGTATGCTGGTGAGTTTATCCACCTGTGCCAGAGTGGGCTGGTGTGTTTATCCATATGTGCCAGAGTTTACTGGTGAGTTTATTCACCTGTGCCAACGTCTACTGGTGAGCTTATCCATATGTGTAAGGGTTTACTGGTGAGTTCATCCACCTGTGCCAGAGCGGGCTGCTGAGTTTATCCACCTTTGCTAGAGTGGTCTACTGAGTTTATCCACCTTTGCTAAAGCGGGCTAGTGAGTTTATCAACCTTTGCTAGAGCAGGCTGCTGAGTTGAGTTTATCCACCTGTGCCACAGTGTGCTGGTGAGTTTATTCACCTGTGCCAGGGTGGGCTGGTGAGTTTATCAACCTGTACTAGAATGGGCTGGTGAGTTTATACACCTTTGCTCAAGCGGGATGATTAGTTAATCCACCTGTGTCAGAGTGTGCTGGTGAGTTTATCAACATGTGCCAGAGTGTGCTGGTGAGTTTATCCACTGGTGCTAGAGTGGGCTGGTCAGTTTATTCACCTGTGCCAGGGTGAGCTGGTGAGTTTATCAACCTGTACTACAGTGGGCTGGTGTGTTAATCTACCTGTGCCAGAGTGGGCTGCTGAGTTTATCTACCTTTGCTAGAGTGGGCTGCTTAGTTTATCTACATTTGCTAGAGCGGGCTGGTGAGTGTATCCACTTTTGCTAGAGCAGGCTGCTGAGTAGAGTTTACCATCTGTGCCTGAGTGTGCTGGTGAGTTTTTTCACCTGTGCCAGGGTGGGCTGATGAGTTTATTCACCTGTGCTAGGGTTGGGCTGGTGAGTTTATCAACCTGTACTAGAGTGGGCTGGTGTGTTTATCCACTTGTGCCAGAGTGTGCTGGTGAGTTTATTCACCTGTACTAGAGTGGACTGGTGAGTTTATTCACCTGTGCCAGGGTTGGGCTGGTGAGTTTATCAACCTGTACTAGAATGGGCTGGTGAGTTTATACACCTTTGATAGAGCGGGCTGTTGAGTTTATCCACCTGTGCCGGAGTGTGCTGGTAAGTTTATCCACCTGTGCCAGAGTGTGCTGGTGAGTTTATTCACCTGTGCTAGAGTGGACTGGTGAGTTTATTCACCTGTGCCAGGGTTGGGCTGGTGAGTTTATCAACCTGTACTAGAGTGGGCTGGTGTGTTTATCCACTTGTGCCAGAGTGTGCTGGTGAGTTTATCCACCTGTGCTAGAGTGGGCTGGTGAGTTTATCCACCTGTACTAGAGTGGGTTGGTGTGTTTATCAACCTGTACTAGAGTGGGCCGGTATGTGTTTATCCACTTGTGCCAGAGTGTGCTGGTGAGTTTATCAGCCTGTGCTAGAGTGGGCTGCTGAGTTTATCCACTTGTGACAAAGTATGCTGGTGAGTTTATCCGCCTGTGCTAGAATGGGCTGGTGAGTTTATCCACCTGTTCTAGAGTGGGTTGGTGTGTTTATCAACCTGTACTAGAGTGGGCTGGTGTGTGTTTATCCACTTGTGCCAGAGATTTCTGGCAAGTTTATCCACCTGTGCCAGAGTGTGCTGCTGAGTTTATCCACCTGTGCCAGAGTGCACTACAGAGTTCATCCACCAGTGCCAGTGTGTACTGGTGACTTTATCCACTTGTACCAGAGTGTGCTGGTGAGTTTATCCGCCCTCGTGGATAGACTTGTAAAATCACTGAGCTCCTGGCACAGGTTGATAAATTCACCTATTCCTTCAGTAATGAGTTAACCTTGTCAGGAAGAGTGGTATAAATATTTTACTAGTACTAGAAACTGGCATACATAAAAATTAGCTGTGTATTCAAGCTCAAAACCTCATTAATTTCCCTTTTTCCTGAATACAGGGCATGATTTACAGATACTGTCAATTATGTAAATAAAGTACTTCCAGCCCAGGCAATATAACCCAAACACTCGAGTCTCATTCTAATGATAATGTAAAAATAAAACCTTTCAAGTGCTGGCCATTTAAATAATATCATCATTTATTATTATAGCTGTGGTCATAAAATTGATATCCATTTACAGGATTATATATCTCAAGAGTGCTCTTGCCTTGAAAGTTGTATTCAGTGGGGATTGTATTCGAGTCAGGGGTCAGTAGTTTAGAGGAAGAGGGTTGCCCCTGGATCTATGGGTTCAATCCTTATCAGGACTTTCTTGTGATGTCAGTAAGGCATTATATATCTGTACATTGTATTTCCTCAATATTTTGTGCCTAAAAGCAATACGTGCGATGAACAACTGAAACAATTTGTTTGACAACACATTATAAATATATCACATAATATGTGTATGATGGTGTTACCTGTTTACTAATTTTCCTTCTACATTTAACATTGTGGTCCTGTGATAATTTCAAATTCATTTTTTAAAAAAAAAAAATCTATAAGAAGGTTTCTCCTTCGGAACCTCTATAATTTCTGACATGCACAAGCGATTTTTTTTTAATTTAAATTTTGACCTTGACCTGTATTGCATCTGTTTTTGGCAGATGTGGTTGGAATCGATATTTGTAAACAAAGCTAGCTTATGTAAACTGAACAATGGACATAGTGAGAAATACATTTTTTTAGGTCTGTTTCATAAAATGACTTTCTTGCTTATAACGGAAGCATTATTTTTATATTTTTCACTGCATTCAATGACCACGTGAATACTATTTGTAAATATTGCCAATTGTGCAGGAAGATGAAATATGTATGTATGTATAAAGCATGTGGTTCAGCGATACAGCATCAAAATAAGGGTTGTGGGTTTCATCTCCAGACCATATTTTGTGTCCTTGGACAAGACACTTTATTTGCTTATTTTATTGTATTGGTTCTAACATTCTAATCATGAGAGTGAAATGTGTACAAGTTTTTACAATCAATGTTAAATTAAAACATTATTTAGGTTTAAAACAAAGATATATTAAATTTAACCCTTTAAACCATAGATACGCGTTTTCCTGCACCAATCACAAAAGGCCTTTGAAAACAGTGCAGGAAGAGTTAAGATTGCTCATGACGAGCAATCTGAACACTTCCTGCACTGTTTTCCACTCTGTCAGTTAATATAAACATAATTTACCCAATAATTCAAAAGCCTTCTATATTAGGTGTCCAAAGGCGTCTATATTAGAGGTGTCAAAAGAAGTCTATATGAAGTAAGGGTTAATTAACCACTTATACATTGTCCTAATTTGGATGAATGGTAATTTCTTTTTAGTTTGACTGTTTTATGAATTGTGAGCTTTTGTAATCACCCATTTGTTAGTGTTGTTGTCAGCATTGGAGTCTTCATCATACATGTAACATCCACTCGACATCTCAAACAAATTATCAAATTGGTACACAATGCTCTCCATCACAAAACCTATCATGGTATTGAAATTTGTATCTGCATCCAGGGGCAAATCCAGGATTTCAGTTTAGAGGGGACATACTTGGGAGGTGCAACACAAAATCTAAACAAGCACACATGTTTTTTCCGTAGAATTATAGTGAATTTTAATAAAATATGGGAGTTCTAGAGGTTGGGAGTCAAGATTAGATCTGCCATTGGCATTGCACAGTTACGGTCCTTTTTTAACTAAGAATTGCAATTTAATATTCATTGGCTGTACAAACATCAGTTATAACGCTGACTGGCATATTATTGGCAAACAACTTATGAGCGTTAAGTAATTGTCAAAACATTAAAAACATCAGTTATCATCAAGTTATTTTTGGTACAAAATTCTTGTAATATTTCATTGGTAATTGATACACATACAAAAAATATTGACAGTTGATACACATATAAGTAATATAAACAACTGATACACATATAAGTAATATTAACAACTGATACACATATAAGTAATATTAACAACTGATACACATATAAGTAATATTAACAATTGATACACATATAAGTAATATTTATCACTGATACAGTTATAAGAAATATTTATCATTGATACGCATATAAGTAATATTAACAATTGATACACATATAAGTAACATTTAACACTGATACACGTATAAGTAATATTTATCATTGATACACATATAAGTTATGTACATATACTTAATAGTTATCACTGATACACATATAAGTACCATGCATTTATCACTGATACACATATAAGTACCATGCATTTATCACTGATACATGCATTTATCACTGATACACATATAAGTACCATGCATTTATCACTGATACACATATAAGTACCATGCATTTATCACTGATACACATATAAGTAATATTTATCATTGCTACACATTTAAATAATATTTATCATTGATATACATATAAATAACATTTATCACCGATACACATACAAGTAATATTTATCATTGATACACAAAGAAATATTTATCATTGATATCAAATGTAGTATTGCTCTGTTAACATATTTCATTTGAATGTATATCTTTATTCACAGAATAGAAACAGTTGGATTCAAGAATTTTGGTCAGGTGAGTCCATTCAAGGGTGAGTACACAATAGTTAATTGACTTTTTCCCTAAAACACTGTAATTTAGCAATATTTTGGGAACCCTAAGAGGGTTGAAAAGACCCCCTGTCCCATGCCTCTGGATCTTGGATTCACCAGTGATAAAATAAATGTTCTGTTTTGATGAAATGACCAAGTGATGCACATTTTTATAATTCAAGGACCATAACTTGATTGAAATTATTTGATCAAATCAATAAGTTCACTTTAATATTCTTTATTATCAGGTATCACTCAACAGGACATGAATGTGCAACTGGAAAACTGGAGACACTGCCTGAATGTATGGGGACGTCCGTGCAGAATGTATACCTGCAATACAAACACAGACATTGTTAAACTCGCTTCAAAATAGCAAAATTATTAAATTTGTAGTAAAAATATTGAAGAACATCAGTATACGAAGTAATCATACAATATGATGCTCACTGACCCATTAAATACATGGTTTTAACATGGTTTAACCAACACGTATACAGTAAAACCTGTATTAGCAGTCACCTCTATTAAGCAGCCACTTGTCTTAACAGCCACATTTTTTATTTCCCATTATATGCTTTCAGAGCAAACTAACCTGCATTAAACTCCTTCCCTTGACTGGCTGCTTAAGACAGGTTTGACTGTATATATTTAAATATGCATCACCTATAACTTTCTGTTCAGTAAATGTTTGAAAGTTTATTGAATAACAAAGAGGAAGGTTTGTTCGAAGATAGTGGTTGATTCCTTCCTTGTAGTTTATTTCATTTATGAGAAATTCATTTAAACAGGTCGGCATTTTCAGTTTTATTCATCAATGTTTTAGCATAATCCAATACTGGCCAATGAATGACTTTATCTTGAGGTGTGATTTAGTATTTGGTTTTAACACTACAAAGACAATATACAATATAAAGTATTGAACAGAATATCCATAATAAATGTGCAGTTTTACAGCATTTATTGAAGCACTCGGGATTATTACAAACTGTTAATTGTCAATGCTGGCATGAATCAATCCCTTAAACAATCCTTTAAACCACCATGAGGTAATGGTTATAATAGTTTGTTATAATCAAGGCTAATTGGTGAGTAGAAGATGAGCGATTATCAAATCAAAACATGGCGACGATCTAATGTTTGGTTGTCATTTGGTCATTCGCGCATATTTTCAAGTTTTGTATCACGACCTTCCCCCCCCCCCGCCGAAAAATTGGGAGCCAAGCAAAAACCGCGTTATAACGGAATTCGCGTTATATCGGACCGCGTTATAATGGGACCACAGTGTAATTATCGAACAAATATTGGTGATATAGGCGATACCTTTATTATCCTTAAAATCTTGAATCTAACAAAAAATGTTATATGATCATGATTTTAGACTAGTTCTAGTAAAAATTAATACATTTCTTTGATATTTATCATATAATAAATAAATAACCAGTCAAAATTGAGTAATAACAGTATATGAAATTAATATTATATTTATAATTATTGTAAATACAATTGTGCTGAATGATTAACAGAAAATGAGACCATTAAAGATGGGTGATTCATTTTTGTAACATTATATTCATTAACTCTACTTGCAGAAGAAATGTAAGAACAAAATTATCAAATAAAACTCACTCTTCACCATTTTCCCCATCCACGACCTCTATTTGATGTAACTTTAAGTTGTCTGCTCCTTTTCCAAAACCAATCATATTTCCAGGTGCTTTGGTGTATTCTACATTAATGGACATGATCTGACCAATAATTCCCTCAGTTACCACAACTCTGTTCTTTGATGCTCCTTTCTGTAAGTTGTCATTCTTTGTCCTGTCAGTACAATTTGATCAATATTCATTTTTTTGTATATGACATCATACTTTTCAATTAGTTTAGTTTATACTTAATTATTTTAGCTTGATTGTGAATTAAGCATAGAGCTTATAACAATAGCTCTAGAACCCACTTCCTGGGTTGAGCCACTTCTGAGTGTTGTTTTTGAGAGGCCAATGGGTCAATTTGAGAACAAACTTACAACTTCTAGCATGAGCGGCCAACACTCTATCCACTGCACTACCACACGTTTTTCGTTAAAACAAAAGTATACTTAGAAAAACACACATTTTGCTTTGTTTAACAAAGAAGAAGGTACTGGGGCATATATATATATATTTAATATTATATATATATATTTCAAATGCTTTGCATCGCTGGGCAGTATTTTGCGAAATGTATATGCAAATAACCCAAATGGAGGTTAATACATGTATATGCAAATAACCCAAATGGAGGTTAATACATGTATATGCAAATAACCAAATGGAGGTTAATACATGTATACACAAATAACCAAATGAAGGTTAATACATGAATATGCATATAACCAATTGAAGGTTAATACATGTATATGCATATAACCAAATGAAGGTTAATACATGTATATGCATATAACCAAATGGAGGATAATATATGTTTATGCAATAACCAAATGGAGGTTAATACATGCATATGCAAATAACCAAATGAAGGTTAATACTTGTATATGCATATAACCAAATGGAGGTTAATACATGTATATGCAATAACCAAATGGAGGTTAATACACGTATATGCAATAACTAAATGGAGGTTAATAATTATTGCAATGAGTGGTCAGATATTAATTTTAAGGGAAGGTCAAAAGAAGCTTCCTTAATTACCTTGTGTGCTCTTTATCAAAGATGGTTAGACCAAAATATTAGTGTATCTCCTTTCTACAATGTCCTTGCTTACTGGAAGTTATTCTATCTGTGTGAGAAATTTCTATCTCACATTAGGACCAAGATAAAATTCTCGCGCTGTGACGCTTGAACTACTTATGAAGTCCTCATATAAAAAATATCTGAGGTAAGTTATATAATCTAATGTCTTCAAAACAATCACGGTGAGAAGATAATGATGAATTAAATAAGATATTTATTCAATGTGTTTCATATGCAAGGAAAACAATCATTTATTGAATAGAATGAGTAGAAAGTTGCATCCTTTTGGATAACTGGTTTCGTGTTACTTGATCTACCCCCTGAGATGGAATATTCTATCTGAAACCCATGAACTTTTTTATAGTCTACCACTAAGTATTATAAAGAAGTTGCATCCAGATCAAAAATGAGATTCAGTTCCAGGTGTAATGACAATTTCTCCCCCCCTGCTAATTTTTTCCATGGGGAAGAAATCAGCTAGCTGATACTTTCCCCAGGGAAACTTTTAGACAGGGAAAGAATTGACTACTACACCGGTAACTTGCAATTATCATTTATAGGAAAAATTACCAACTGGAAATATTCCCGTAACAGTATTGCAGTTACAGAAAAAGTGTAATAAGACTGGTCCAAGGACCTTTATAAAGTTTAAGACTAGTTCCATGACTTTATAAAGTATAAGACTAGTTCCATGGCCTTTATAAAGTTTAAGACTAGTTCCATGACCTTTATAAAGTATGAGACTAGTTCCATGGCCTTTATAAAGTTTAATACTAGTTCCATGACCTTTATAAAGTATAAGACTAGTTCTATGGCCTTTATAAAGTATAAAACTAGTTTCCATGACTTTTATAAAGTATAAGACTGGTCCATTGACCTTTATAAAGTATAAAACTAGTTTCAATGACCTTAATAAAGTATAAGACTAGTCCCATTACCTTTACAAAGTATAAGACTAGTCCCATGACCTTTATAAAGTATAACACTATCTTATGACCTTTATAAAGTAAAAGACCAGTTCCATGACCTTAATAAAGTATAAGACTAGTCCCATATTACCTTTACAAAGTATAAAACTAGTCCCATGACCTTTATAAAGTATAAGACTAGTCCCATGACCTTTATAAAGTATAACATCAGTATTATTACCTTAATAAAGTATGAGACTAGTCCCATGACCTTTATACAGTAAAACATTAGTTTTATGACCTTTATAAAGTATAAGACTAGTCTCATGACCTTTCTTAAGTATAACATTAGTATTATAACCTTTATGAAGTATAAGACTAGTCTCATGACCTTTCTAAAGTATAACATTAGTATTATAACCTTTATGAAGTATAAGACTAGTCTCATGACCTTTCTAAAGTATAACATTAGTATTATGACCTTTCTAAAGTATAACATTAGTATTATGACCTTTATAAAGTATAACATTAGTGTTATGACCTTTCTAAAGTATAACATTAGTATTATAACCTTTATGAAGTATAAGACTAGTCTCATGACCTTTCTAAAGTATACGTACATTAGTATTATGACCTTTATAAAGTATAACATTAGTGTTATGACCTTTATAAAGTATAACATTAGTAATATAACCTTTATAAAGTATACATAAGCTGCAGTATGTAAATGTTTCCCACTGAATCAGTTTCCTTGATTTTTTTGTTTTAACTAAAAACAACCACAGCCACATCAAGCATCGAAGTTCAAAAGTACTCAATATAAATATAAGACGACATATTACTTGACATCTTGTAAAATCATTTTCTTACACACACTCTGTCAACTTTGATATTTTAACACAACTGTCAGGCCCATATGAAATTCCATACCATAATCGTTTTAACCACATACAATCCCTAAAAGGTAATGACGTTTGAAAAGCAATCAAAATGATTTACCTAAAAAACATGATGCAGAAAGTAGACCTTTTTTACAGATAAAAATATATTTCTTTTATTTTTCATTGATATTTTAATCTTTATGTTCCTAAATACAAAAAGTTTATACTTTTTATATACATATTAAATACACATATATTATCTTTCCATTTATGTATTTTTTCTCATCATTGACTTTGATACAAAGGGGCATATAAAAAGTTTGATTAATACAGTTTTATTGTAGAACTTAAATATTAAGATTAAACAAATAATGTAAAATTCGTTCATCTGAAATAATAAATTAAGCGGGAACTTTTAACCCCACAACCTAACTCAAGATCATTGCTAATATGTAAATGATTTCTTGTACATCCTACTGTCAATACCATTAAGTAGATTGCACACTCCCTGTATATTAGATATTAAAGGGAGTTTAGACATGTATCAGGATTTTTCAAAATTTTAAAATTGAAAAAAAATTTTTTTTTCCAATATATCATGCCTATATATTTACTCATTGACCCCAAATTGTCAAAAGTTTATCTATCTAAACACGCCAAATATAATATATTGAAAAAGAAATTACTAACTTACGCTATATGCCTAGATTAGATTAAAATAGATTTCCCACTTAAAATGGCAACCTGTGACGTATTAAATGAGTTAAGATTTCATTTTGATTTTATTTTGATCCGTCATACAGGTTCACATGTTATAAAATTTGTTTCATCTTAGAAAGAGTTTAAGAATGATGATGTGAAGGTCATCAAGCAGTATTTAAGTGCTGTCTATTTATAGATTGGGGGTTTCATTTTAAGTTTACCACGTTTTGGTGGATTTGTCACAATTTGGTGGATTTGATATACTAAACCATTTAGATTTATTTATGATAATTAATAGATTCATTTTATACATTTTAAAAATAATTTTATATTCTAATACAATTATAGCATTTTTTACTTGATATACCAGTACTCTCTTTAAGACTATTCTAAATTTTATAATCATCTTCAATTTGAAGCTCATTGTTTGAACATATGGATTCAAGGAGAAAATTATTACAGAAATCATGCTTTATTATCCAGATCACAAAAATTGGTGACTGGCCCGGAAATAACTAGGATGCCAGAAAGTAAATGCTTGGACATGTTGAACACCTGGAGAGACACAATGGTCCTGAATCACTCAGACACTGTCATAAGGTCACTAACCTCTCACTACTGAGGTCATGGGTTTGAACCCAGTCTTATCTGAAAAATAAATCCATGAGAAAGTTTACCAGTTACTTTCGGAAGAACAATTCTGAGGTCTTTCTCCACCAATACAACTGGTTTTATATACAATCAAACCTGTGTCAGCAGCCACCTCTATTAAGCAGCCACTTTTGCTATATCCCATTTTTACTCAATCAGTGCAAATTCACCTTTATTAAGCAATGACCTGTCTTAAAAGGCCACTTTTGCTCCTTCCCTTGACTGACTGCTTAATACAAGTTTGACTGTATATAACTTGTAATATGTTGAAAAATTGAGTAGAATCATACTAAAAATATATCTTCTACAATCAATGATTTGGTATACAAGTGACATACCTAGTTATTGAAAGCCATTCACTGGCTCCCCATGTACCATTGACTTGCACCTTAAGCTTCCCTTTTGTACCCTGCGTCTTGGCTGATATCATTGCTCTTACCACGTAATGGTGCCCTGAAAAGGGAACCGGTAATCATCATCTTTTGTAAATATGATTATACTTATTGTCAAAAGAATGCTCTAAAATGGGTAATAAATCTTTTTTTAATAATGGTGCAACTGCTGCAGTGGTCTTGTGGTAGAGCTTCTGTCTCACGTAAAGAAGAGAATGGGTTTGATCCCCAGTTGGGTTATACCTCAAACTTGAAAAAGAATATTAGAAGCTTCCTTGAAAGGTCCAAGTCTGGTTGAGCTGGTGTCAGTATAACATGACTGGGTGGGGGTAGAGTACCATATGTCTGTGGTATGGTACTCCAGTTTGACAGCACATGGAATGTTGTCTAAAGAGACACCATCAAACACCATACACTACAAGACTTAATAATGTGTCCTAAAATGTGACTTTCTCTGAATTGAGTTTTTTTTTAATGGTGCCCTTGCTGACTGAATAGAGATCAATAGAGAAATTAAATTCTTTTCATAATGGTGCCCTGAAAAAAGTTATTATTAATATATTGTAGTAATATGTAACCAATATTGCTGATCAAATCAAAATCTCATCTAATACATCCAAAACTGCATTGACCTTTTAAACAGGAGTATCATTTTATTCTAACCTTGGTGTGTAGGCCAAGTTAGTAATTCCTTTTCACAATATCATCCTGTTATGTTTTAGTAGATATCCTTAGGCAGTATAGAACTCACTGATATTTTTTTAATAATTCTAAAATTTTTGGGAAAAAAACAAAAAACTGGCGTACTGCCTTTTAGTGTTTTAAGTGTCTCCAAAGTTACACAATTGAGTATTTTATTTTCATACTTGCATCATGAAATATTTTCAGAGATAACAATACATGTTATTGAAAGATCAGAGGATCGTGGTTTCGATCTTATACCATGGCTATATCAGGTGTTCTTGAGCAAGACACTTTATCTGCATATACTTAGTCTGGTTCTACCTACCCAGGAAGACTTTGAGCATAGAAGAACTTGTTTCACAATCGATGTAAAATAAATGAATCTGGTTTCAAATTTTAAACTTAAACATCTACCAGCATCTATATACTAACCACAGAAGGGTTCTGCTTCCCTTGTGTTGAAGTAAAACTTGCCATTGGCAGAAAAGTCAGCATAGTATCCCATAGTTCCACAGCCAGACTTCCCGCATGACAAACATTCACCATTCTGGAACCTTTCCTATAGAATAAATAATTATACATATTATAAACTGAAAAACACAGCTAAAAAAACACAGGGTAAAGTTACCATTTTCTGTTGTTGCTCTAGTTTACATTCAAACCTGTCTTAAGCAGCCAACCAAGTGAATGAGCAAAAGTGGCCTTTTAATACAGGTAAATTTGCATAATGCATACATGCATGGGAAATAGAAAATGTGCCTTCTTGAAGAAAAGTGACAGCTCAATAGAGGTGACTGCTTACTTAGGTTTGACAGTTCAAAATAGAACAACAAAAATGTCATCTTTCTTTAAAGGGGTCATTTTCGATACTGCTGACTGCAACGTGGTCTAGCAGTAGAGCATCCACCTCGCATATGGAATGTTGTGAGTTCGGTCTCCTGCCGGGTCATACAAAATACTTGAAAAATGGTAATAGCTTCCTCGCTTGGCGGCGATCAGCATTTAGAAGATAGTTCTAGGTCTGGTCTGCCTGGTATCAGTAGTGACTGGGTGGGGTATTATTCCACGTGTCTGCGACATTATACTCCAGTGCGTTAGTGCTCAAAAGACTGTCTCGCGTAGATTTCATCACGATATAACTGTAAAAGTGTTGACAGCGATGCTAAACACCAACACCACCAACAACAACAATAACAACAACAACAACAACAACTTCTATAAATGTCTCCAACCTGGCTTAGAGCTCTTTGTATTTGCAAACAATGTAGACCTGAATATTGATTAGCACATTTGCAGGGTTTACATTGTTTGGATCTTTGTCAGTGTTTTTATTAATGCCCCTTATTAATAATAATGAATCAGTAAACACACTAAAACTATTTTGTTGAGAATTTAATGTGTCGAATATTTGACATTTTTCATTAAAATATAGTGGATTTTACAGTTGATTTTACTGGTAATAAAATATGGGTGTTTAGGAGTGGTGTATGTCGGGCATTTTAAAGAGAAGGACCATCATTGAAAGTATGTTGGTTTATATTGCTTTATAAAAACCATGAGGGCTCTTCTGTAATTTTGGTCAACTGTAGCAAGGACTTATATAGAGATGATAGGAAACTTGCATCCCCCGACTAAATATTTATAAAAAATAGCACATGAATGATTAATTATTTGCCAAATTAATCATTCAGAATATACAGACAACTGCTTACTTGTATACAAAATGTAAGTTGTATGTTATCTTAAATGTTTGAATATGTTTTAATCGTGTTAAATGATCTTGAATTTAAAATATCGAGGTTTGAAGTATTTGTTGTTATTTTAGCTGCAGTATACATATTTGAAATCAGAAGTACTTCAACAGTTTTAAACACAAATTGCTGGGAATGGTATTGTTTTGATGAGAATTACATTCTGCAATGTAAAAATTTTGATTTGTGTTCCTAAGATGACTCGATGTTAAACTGTTATTTAACTATATGACATTGGCTATTATTTGACTATAAAAAAAAAATATTATGACATTATCTATTATTTGATTATATGACATTAGCTGTTATATGATTATATGACATTAACTGTTATATGACTATATGACATTAGCTGTTATATGACTATATGACATAAGCTGTTATTTGACTATATGAAATAAGCTGTTATATGACTATATGACATAAGCTGTTATTTGACTATATGACATTAGCTGTTATATGACTATATGACATTAGCTGTTATATGATTATATGACATTAGCTGTTATATGACTATATGACATAAGCTGTTATTTGACTATATGACAAACTGTTATATGACTATATGACATTAGCTGTTATATGACTATATGACGTAAGCTGTTATTTGACTATATGACATAAGCTGTTATTTGACTATATGACATTAGCTGTTATATGATTATATGACATTAACTGTTATATAATTATATGACATTAGCTGTTATATGACTATATGACATAAGCTGTTATATGATTATATGACATTAGCTGTTATATGATTATATGACATTACCTGTTATTTGACTATATGACATTATCATTTTATGACATTAGCTGTTATTTGACTATATGAAATTATCTATTATTTGACTATATGACATTATCATTATATGACATTAACTGTTATATGATTATATGACATTAACTGTAATTTGACTGTATGACATTAGCTGTTATTTAACTATATGACATTAGCTATTATATGATTAGATGACATTAACTATTATATGACTATATGACATTAGCTGTTATTTGATTATATGACATTATCTGTTATTTGACTATATGACATTTATTATTTGACTATATGACATTAGTTGTTATACGACTATATGACATTAGCTATTATTTGACTATATGACATTATCTATTATTTGACTATATGACATTAGCTGTAATTTGACTTTATGACATTATCTATTATTTGACTATATGACATTAGCTGTTATTTGACTACACGACATTGGCTGTTATATGTTTATATGACATTAGTTTTTATATGACTATATGACATTATCTATTATTTGACTATATGACATTATCATTATATGATATTAGCTGTTATATGATTATATGACATTAACTGTTATTTGACTGTATGACATTAGCTGTTATTTGACTTTATGACATAAGCTGTTATTTGACTTTATGACATTATCTATTATTTCAATTTATGACATTATCTATTATTTGACTGTATGACATTAGCTGTAATTTGACTACATGACATTATCTATTATTTGACTATATGACATTAGCTTTTATTTGACTATATGACATTACCTGTTATATGATTATATGACATTATCTATTATTTGACTATATGATATTATCTATTATTTGAATTTATGATATTAGCTGTTATTTCAATATATGACATTATCTATTATTTAACTATATGACATTATCATTATATGACATTAACTGTTATATGATTATATGACATTAACTGTTATTTGACTGTATGACATTAGCTGTTATTTGACTGTATGACATTAGCTGTTATATGATTAGATGACATTAACTTTTATTTGACCATATTTCATTAGCTGTTATTTGAATAAATTATGACATTAGCTGTTTTTTTACTATATTACATTATCTTTTATTTGAATTTATGATATAAGCTGTTATTTGACTGTATGACATTAGCTGTTATTTGACTGTATGACATTAGCTGTTATATGATTATATGACATTAACTGTTATTTGACTTTATGACATTATCTATTATTTAACTATATGACATTATCATTATATGACATTAACTGTTATATGATTATATGACATTAATTGTTATTTGACTGTATGACATTAGCTGTTATATGATTAAATGACATTAACCATTATTTGACTATATGACATTAGCTGTTATTTGTCTAAATGACATAAGCTGTTTTTTGACTATTTGACATTAGCTGTTATTTGACAATATGACATTATCTGTTACTTGACTATATGGCATTAGCTGTTATTTGACTAAATGACATTAGCTATTATTTGACTATATGACATTACCTGTTATTTGACTATATGATATTAGCTTTTATTTGACTATATGACATACGCTATTATTTGACTATTTGACATTAGCTGTTATTTGACTATATGACATTAGCTGGGTATTTTTACTTTATGACATTAGCTGTTATTTGACTATATGACATTATCTGTTATTTGACTATATGACATTAGCTATTAATTGACTATAAAGACATTAGCTGTTATTTGACTATATGACATTATCTATTATTTGACTATATGACATTAGCTGTTATATGACTATATGACATTATTTATTATTTGACTATATGACATTAGCTGTTATTTGACTATATGACATTATCTATTATTTGACTATATGACATTAGCTGTTATTTGACTTTATGACATTATCTATTATTTGACTATATGTCATTAGCTGTTATTTGACTATATGACATTATATGTTATATGACTATATGACATTAGCTGTTATATGATTATATGACATTAGCTGTTATATGATTATATGACATTATCTATTATTTGACTATATGACATTATCATTATATGACATTAGCTGTTATATGATTAAATGACATTAGCTGTTATCTGACTTTATGACATTATCTATTATTTTACAATATGACATAAGCTGTTATTTGACGGTATGACATAACCTATTATTTGACTATATGAAATTAGCTGTTAATTTGACTTGATGACATTATCTGTTATTTGACTATATGACATTATCTATTATTTGACTATATGACATTAGCTGTTATTTGACTAAATGACATTATCTATTATTTGACTGTATGACATTAGCTGTAATTTGACTTTATGACATTATCTTTTATTTGACTTTATGACATTATCTATCATTTGATTAAATATGACATTATATATTATTTGACTGTATGACATTAGCTGTAATTTGACTTTATGACATTATCTATTATTTGACTATATGACATTATCTATTATTTGACTATATGACATTAGCTGTTATTTGACTTTATGACATTATCTTTTATTTGACTATATGGCATTAGCTGTTATTTGACTATATGACATTATCTATTATATGACTATATGACATTAGCCGTTATTTGATTATATGACATTAGCTGTTATTTGACTATATGACAATAGCTGTTATTTGACTATATGACATTAGCTGTTATTTGACACTATGACATTATCTATTATTTGACTATATGACATTAGCTGTTATTTGACACTATGACATTATCTTTTATTTGACTATATGACATTAGCTGTTATTTGACTATATGACATTAGCTGTTATTTGACTATATGACATTATCTTACTTGCTTTTTACTATAATGATAATTATTAAATTTTTTATTCAACTTTAATAATCAATCTTAATTTTCATTTTATCTGCAAGGAGAAAATTAATGTTCACAGTGACTTTTAAGTTATAAATATTCTAAACAATGTTTTGAGCCGTTCAGGACTCACACCACTATTATCTCCCTTGAGTACTCCGGACCTACAGATGAAGGAGGTAGAAATAAAACTTAAGTTCTCTTTTTCTTCTTTTTTCAGGGCTTTGTACTGCAGTGTTTTGTTTTTTGCTAGCATGAGTTAAATGGTCAGTATTTTAGAAATCACCACTGAAAAATTGATACTGATACCAGCTTTCTGGACAATTCTGTGTCATTTCAGAATTGTTGGTTCGAACCGCATCTAGGGCGAATAGTTGACATATCATTACTCTGGAAATTGATAGGTCTCACAAAAGCATTGAATTTAAAAAAAAACAACCTGGTCAAGGTATACTTTTTTTTCTTTATAATTGCATATCTTGAACCAGTGAAGAATTTGAGCCCAGACACATGCTGCAGAATTTAATTTTTCACTCTGTTTTGGACATAAATGTTACAATGGAGCCCTATGGGAAATGTAATAGTGGTGTGAGACGTCAACAGAAACTGACAGATCTGCATGTTGCAGTGTTGAGGAATGCTGATTTCTTTAAATAGAAGGTATTAAACTATAATTTGGACATGTTATGAATAGTTGAACACAATCTGAGTTTTTAAACATTTCAATATAACTGATGGTGTAGATTTGCATTTTTTTTCATGCATTTATGATAGAGATTACACACATTGTCCAAACTTTGTATTTGTCAATTTCTTGATATTCATGTTATCCATGTATGATTTAGTATTCTGTTAAATGTGGAAACAAAAAGAGAGATACATCATGTCTAATGCATGGCAGAATGCTGGTTTACTCTGTAGATGGTCATTTTGGTGTTTCCTTGCCCTAAGTTTAGGTTTAAGAGCAGTGTCCAGTCTCATATTTCATGAACACACGTCCTGTCCTCATAGACAGATCCCATTTGTGACACTCTCTCCATCATGTGTGGTTTTGCCATATTTCTGTAGAGCTACCAACCCTTAATTCAGGTTGAAGTATCTGCAAGATCACGCTGAATTCCAGTGGGCATGCTTATTGCTCAGATTGTGAATTTTAAGCCGATTTTTACATTAATTTATTACCCCACCCACTTATTTCTGTATGCAAAAAATAGAATTGTTTGCAAAATGAAATAAATTGCATATTTACAGTGGACTGGGAGTTTGTACTAATTTTTTATTGTTTAATTATGAAAAGGCAGTAGTTGCAATCTTGCGACAGGAGGCCAGTTTACGGTTAACTTCGGTTGTTTTCGGTTGTCGTCGCATTAAATTCTGCGTCGAATCAATAAATTTGGCGGAAATTTGTGCTTGTACTCCATTTTTATAGAAAATGCTATAGATATGCAGAATTTTACATTGAATGTCATGTATGCATTCATTATCTATTGAGCCTGTGTTGCCCTTCTTATATTGGAATTGATGTGTAGACAGGGTAATGGAGTACTTTAGCATGAAAATAGCTTGAATTGTTTGCTTGTGTTGCTGCCATATCATTCTGATATTGAAATTTTATCTAAAATATGTTATGTTTAATAAGTTTTGTTCCACAATATCATTTTTTTGTAATCAAAATGTCTGTTTTTCTTCCCATTTTCAGACACCTTTTCATTTTACCATGTAGTTGTGAAAGTTTCAGACCTTTTTAGACACAATTGGTTAAGTTATCATGAAATTTAGACTGTAGTGTTGTGAATTCTTGCTTTTTTATATGAAATAGCAGCATTTTGACTGAAACCATGTGTCACTAAAACTTAATTCATTTCAGAACTAGTTCAGATATGGGGATGCATTTAGCTTTATTGAACTTGTATTGAGTATTGTTACATAAAATGAAAATTTAGAATCTTAAATTTAAAAAAAAAGTCCTCTTCAGGACTCACACCACTATTATCTCCCTTGAGTACTCCGGACCTACAGATGAAGGAGGTAGAAATAAAACTTTAGTTCTCTTTTTCTTCTTTTTTCAGGGCTTTGTACTGCAGTGTTTTGTTTTTTGCTAGCATGAGTTAAATGGTCAGTATTTTAGAAATCACCACTGAAAAATTGATGCTGATACCAGCTTTCTGGACAATTCTGTGTAATTTCAGAATTGTTGGTTCGAACCGCATCTAGGGCGAATAGTTGACATATCATTACTCTGGAAATTGATAGGTCTCACAAAAGCATTGAATTTAAAAAAAAACAACCTGGTCAAGGTATACTTTTTTTTCTTTATAATTGCATATCTTGAACCAGTGAAGAATTTGAGCCCAGACACATGCTGCAGAATTTAATTTTTCACTCTGTTTTGGACATAAATGTTACAATGGAGCCCTATGGGAAATGTAATAGTGGTGTGAGACGTCAAGATGGTAAATCATTATCACTCAAAAGGATGACATTAAACATAAGTCAAGAATTTTATTTACTCAATTGAAACATTATGAGGCCAGACTGGTTTATTTGTTGGTTTATGGAATATTATTATACTCTTAATTCCAATTGTGATTTTTTCCCACTTTTTTTAAAAGAATTATTCTGTGACTAAAATCAAGGAACTATATAAAGAAGGAAAGGAAACTGATTGAGATTTTGTGAAAGCTGGCATATTCACACAAAATCTCACAAAATCTCATTTTCAATTATCTTAACTTCCATTCATCTCAGGAACACAAATCAAAATTCTTACATTGCAGATTGAAATTCTCATCAAAACAACACTATTAACAGAAATTTGTGTTTAAAATTGTTGAAGTATTTATGCTTACAAAATTTGTATACGGCAGCTAAAATAATGACAAATTACAATAAATTTTCCTTCAAACCGCAATATCTTTAATTCAAGATCATTTTGCATGATCAAAATATGTTCAAACATTTAAGATTACATACAACTTACAAGAAATCATGAGTTGCCTGTAAATTATGAATGATTAATTTGCAAAAAAGGATATCTATTTAAACATACCAAAATAATATACTAAAAAGGGATTTACTTACAAGGGCTATGTGCCCAGGTGAGACTAAAATAGATTTCCTACTTAAAATTGCAACATAATAAAAGAGACACACGATTTTATTTTGATTTCAAATTAATCTATTATACATTTGGTCATAATGAAGATGTGAAGGTTGTCAAGCAGTATTTAAGTTTTTTTTTGTTTTTTTTAATTGGAGTTTCGTTTCAAGTTTACCACTCCAATTTAAATATTGATTTTTCCACAAACCATTCGAATTCTATTTGTTAATGATGATAAGATGCTTTTATCTATTTTAAAAATAATTTTATTTGACATTTAAAGCATTTTTTCCTGATAAACTCCCTTTAAATGAGAAAAAAGTGAAAAGTACTGTAGAAGACCTTGACAAAGCCAAAATCGTGCACCATGAATCATTTTTATAAGGATCTCAAAAGTGGAAAACCTAATTCGGCCTTCATTTTTCATTCATAGCAAAGTCTTTCTCCTTTGTTACAAAATGTTCTACTCTTTATTTCTAATTATTTTTTATTCTCCATCTATCTTATAATTTTTGTAAATAATCTGTAAACCGTCATAAAAAATGTCTAGGCCTAGATAAAACCGGGTTGATCAAAATGAAGTTGAAAAGCCCTTAAAGTTTAAGTAAATGGTTTAATTTGCATATTTAATTCATTTGAACTTTTTACAAATAAATCATTTAATCTTATACATTGTTGAGTTGACTTCTTCTGTCATAGTTCAGTTTTTATGATATATAAAGAGTTTTGTAATAGATTCACTATGGGTTTGATCTTTAAAAACTGAAGTCAAATGTTTTGTGTAGTAGAAAATTTATTGCTCCAACATTTTGTAAATATTACACATCTTGTCATTTTATGACAAGAAAGATGAATGCTACTGTTTACAAACAAAAGCTGGTTTCCAACTTTAGACGCTTACCTGTACACTTACCATATACCCCCCGATAAAACAGCCTAAAGGGCGATCAATGTTTATTTGGGCCAAAACATCAAAATTTAAGTTTTGGATGAAGAGTATATAAAATGCCATAAAACACACTTCCTGTACTTTGACATTTAGTAAACTTTGAATTGTCTAAATCAGACTTGAAATATACATGTACTTTACATGTATGTTGAAGACAAACTTCCATAATGTCAAGTAATTTTAATTTACATAAAATATTTGGGGGTGAGGGGAGTTGGATTTAAGTATTTAGAGTTTAATTATATGGTAAATTTCAAAAAGATGGAAAAAAATCCATGTTTCTGGACAGGACAATAAAACATACAGGGGCAGGTAAAAAAATAGGGGCTGGAGGCAATAAAAATCTAGGAATTAGTTTATAGTGGCCTTATGTTGAAAATGGAGTTAAACCTCATTAAATAAAAATTCTGAAATGTGCACCAGTAACAACGCACAAATTGACAATGTTGGATCCTCTTACAGACATGACATAATATTACAACCATAGTGGTGGTCTAATGGTAGAGCATCTGCTTCACATGTCAAAGGTCATGAGTTCCATTACTGGTTGTGTCAAATGCCAAAGACGTGACCATGATACTAGAAGCTCCAATGCTTGGCGCTCAGCATTAAGAGGAAGGTTCTAGGTCTGGTCAGCCCAGTGTCAATATAAGGTGACTCAGTGGGTATCATACCATGTGTCTGCAGCTTAAGTAAATACTGTTGCAATATGACTTAAAGATTGTTAAAAGTGATGCTAAACATCATTACATGTGCTTACATATTTGTCACATGGGTAGGCTGTAAATGGACACAAAGAGTTGATCGACTCCTTAAAAACAGCATGGGACCGACTGTGACTGCAGGATGCGATGGTAGCTATACCTAAACAAAGCAAGAGTCGATTGTTAAGTAAAAAATCAACATTTAAGTGAAGATAAAAACATAACACTTTATTTGCAACTTTAGAAACCATGAAACCAACAGTATTTATAGAGTTTATTCAGCAGTTCTCAATGGTTGAGCGGTCTACTGCACCATCTCAAGATCACTTACCTCTCACCGCTAAGGTCATAGGTTTGAGTGCCACTCATTCTAAAAACTTTACATGAGAAAGTTTACCTGTACATATATAACTTGTAAAATGTGCTGAAAATGTTTGAAACCCTATTCAAACACATTCAACAATAACTGTTGTTTTCAATAAGTGAAAAGTATTTCATGAGGTCACGAGTAACTCTTCTCATTCAGGGACTACAAGGGAATTATTTTGCAGTAATGGAAAACATCACTTGAATAAAATAGATACTACATTGCATACATAAAAACTGACACTGAAATACCACTTATCATAGGGAAATAACTACTCAACCGTTCCCTATATTCCAGGGGTGGTGAGTACGAATCCCCGCCCAGCAACAGTCTCCATGATGATTGATATACGACATTGTGTCTCATTATCATTCGCCTCTCACCACTGATTCAAGACTGAAGTTATTAGTTACATGCAGTAGTTAGGTTTAGCTAATCGTCTGTTCAATCTATAATTAAAATGTATCTTATTATATATAATGACATCACTTAATAAACATATTGGTGCTGATTACATCTACCCAAGTGTGAGTGAAAGAGGTAGTTAAATACAGGGGACATTAAACTCTGGATATTTAATAATATTTACTTAGGTCTGTGAATTCTTTACTAAAATTATCTAGGTTATTCATCATTAGGAATGTAGTAAATATGAATCTTTCCTGAATATAAGGTCAAGATAGCAAGCCTGACTTTCAATCAAGAGATCATTAGTTTGAATCCCCTCTCGGTCATAGTGTCCGTGATGACTGATATACGACATTGTGTCTCACTATCATTCGTCGTTCACTGCTAATATTACCGGTGTTGGCAATCGCTTTTTTTATGTTAACCTGCCTCTAATGTCATCAACATTTTAACTACCGTATAATTATATTTAGCAACTTAAAAAAATGAAATCTTAGTAAAGCTTTCATGTGATCATGATTTTAGACTGGTTCCAATACTATTGCACATAAGATTATTTGATTTTTTCACAGCATAGGCAAGTTACCAGTCAAAACACAGTTAAGTATTTAAGTAAAACTAAAAACACTGGTCCAACAGAAGCCTTCTATCTAAATTGGTATGCCTCGGTAAATGCTTTCTTAGAGCTTTCATATTTTTTCATGCAATATTTATAAACATTCAAAAAAGTATTATGGTGCTCTTTGTTTTTACTTACACCTTGTTTCATGAAATATATTTACCAGTTCACCATAAAATCGTACGACCGCGGCGTGGTCTAGTGGTAGAGCGTCCGCCACGCATGCGGAAGGTCGTGGGTTCAATCCCACCCCGGGTCATATCAAAGACTTTAAAAATGGTACTAGAAGCTTCCTCACTTGATGCTCAGCATTTAGAGGAGAGTTCTAGGTCTGGTCGGCCCGGTGTCAGTATAATGTGACTGGGTGGGGTATCATACCATGTGTCTGTGGCATGATAATGCAGTGTGACAGCGCTTAGAATACTGTCTCAAGTAGATACCGTCGCGCTATGATTGAAAAATTGTTGAAAGTGAAGCTAAACACCATACAACAACTTAAAAATCGTACAATGATGGAATCTTTGTAGTCAATTACCTACTTGAAATTTGTAGAGAAATGCAATGAAAATTTTTATTTACAGTTCTGTGTAACTATAATATAAAATAAACACTCACATACCGGTACTTTATTATTTCAAAATAACTTATAATAGCTAAAAAATATACCAAAAAGTATATAAATCATGTTTATACCCCAATTAAAGATTAATACTTCTCACTGACAATGTTTTAAAAAGCATTAGTATGGGCACTGTAAATGTTAAAATTAAACAGCTCATTTTGCTTTTTTATAACCACCCTCAAGTAAAACTTGGCATAAATGTAACAACCATAATACTGAACAACATGATAAAAGAGTACTTCATGTACATGAAGGTAAGATAGTATAGCTACTTAACACGTCATGTGATTACAAAGCAAAATACAGCTATGCTCCTTAAACAATTATAACTTGTGAATACAACAGCAAAATAAGGGAGTACAGCTTCCTTACATGTGAATACAACAGCAAAATAAGGGAGTACAGCTTCCTTATATGGGAATACAACAGCAAAATAATGGAGTAAAGCTTCCTGAATACAATGCAAAATAATGGAGTACAGCTTCCTTACATGTGATTACAATAGCAAATACAGCTATGCACCTTACACAAACACAACAGCAAAATAAAGATGTACAGCTTCCTTACATGTGAATACAACAGCAAAATAAGGGAGTACAGCTTCCTTACATGTGAATACAACAGCAAAATAAGGGAGTTCAGTTTCCTTACATGGGAATACAACAGCAAAATAATGGAGTACAGCTTCCTTATACGTGAACACAACAGCAAAATAATTGAATACAGCTTCCTTACATGTGAATATGATAGCAAAATAATGGAGTACAGCTTCCTTACATGTGAATATGATAGCAAAATAGTGGCGTACAGCTTCCTTATATGTGAATACAATAGCAAAATAATGGAGTACAGCTTCCTTACATGTGAATATGATAGCAAAATAGTGGCGTACAGCTTCCTTACATGTGAATACAATAGCAAAATAATGGAGTACAGCTTCCTTATATGCGAATACAACAGCAAAGTAATGGAGTACAGCTTCCTTATATGCGAATACAACAGCAAAGCACAGCTAACCCACACCATGTAAACTATGAATACAACAGCTAGATAAAGAAGTACAGCAGTTTACTTACTTTCTGTATTTCCAGAGAAAAGGTCTGAAATGTGACTGAAAATACCGGATAATGGATCTGGGCAGTCGGGCTGTTTCTTTCCACCATTAATGTAAAAATCCACGTCTCCACATGGATCAATCATACCAGCGCCACCTACAATCATTATATTCAGTTTGCTGCATTGTAACAATAATTGTCAATTTTAAAGGTAGTATGTCAGGAAAAAAAGCTGTAAATGTCTAAAAAATTATTTTTAACAAGAGCTGTTGGAGAGACAGCACTCTCGACTATTCAAATATTTGTCAAAGAAGTACAAATTTGATTGAGACTGATGACAAATCTAAGCAAATAAGAGTTATCTTACTTACAAAATTGACAAAATTGAGTAGGTCTTATAACTGCAATATCTTACAATTATGAAGTTTCAATCAAATACATGCAGTGACTGCTGAGTTAAAAAATTTCTAAGTAAAACAAAGTCTCTAATTTGCAAAAAAATCTGGCAAGAGTTATCTGACTTGATTAATTTAGTTAATTTTATGACTACAAAGCCAAATGTAAGTTTCAATCAAATACATTGGGCGGTTGGTGAAATATGGATTTGACAGTACTTGCATACAAAAATTTTAACTTAAAATTCTAAGTCAAAGTAGGGCAATAATTTTCATTATGTTCATGCAAGAGTTATCTAACTGAGTTATTGAAGTAGAGTTGGTGACTCGGAAGGCTTGTGTAAAATTTCAAGTCAATACATGCATTGGTTACTGAGATATGGACTTGATGATACTTGCAAGCAAAACTTTAATCAGAATGTCTAAGTCAAACAAGGGCAATAATTTGCATTATATTCATGCAAGAGTTATCTAACTTAGTTATTGTAGTAGGGTTGATAACTAGGAAGTCTTTCTTAAAGTTTCAAGGCGATACATGAATGCAGTGGTTACTGAGATAGGGACTTGCATGCAAAACTTTAACCAGAATTTCTAAGTCAAATAAGTGCAATAATTTGTATTATATTCATGCAAGAGTTATCTAACTTAGTTATTGTAGAAGGGTTGATGACTAGGAAGGCTTTTGTAAAGTTTCAAGGCAATATATGCAATGGTACTGAGATAGGGACTTCCATGCAAAACTTTAACCAAGGTGTGACGCCAACGCCTGGGTGAGTAGAATAGCTCTCTTTATTCTCTGAATAGTCGAGCTAAAAAACAATACAAACCATCTCATTATGATTTAAAAGTAAAAAATAGATATTTTAGTATTTCATAATTCGACAAAATGGGATATTTTAATTGGTGAGTTGAAAATGAAATAAATTCCCTATTCTTAAAATAGATATCGAGCACATACTGCCCGATGACCTTTATTTTGTCAAACTCTTCAGATGAAAGAAGTAAAAAAAATATGTAACCATCGACAGATTAAACGGATATTAAGATGAAATCACCCAACTAGTTTTATTACAAAATTTTTTTTGTAGAGGTCAAGGTGATCCACAAATGGTGCATGATTTAAGTAGTATTGCTCATGACATAACCATAGGCAGACCTTTGTTTGCTTTAGACTAAACAGTTATGTAATGGAGCAAAGCAAATATTTAATATCTGCATGCTTACTTACTTATTTGTCAAGGTCAAAGTCATCTAAAAAAAATAAATTCTGCATGGTTTTGAATATGGCTGCCCATTACTATGCCAACTATAGACCAAAAATTATTGAATTTAGGACAAAAAAAAACATTTTTGAGAAAAAGAGAGCTTAAAATACAAAAAAAATTTACTTTGTGCAGGCTAAGTTAACTATCTGTAGAGGTCAAGGTCACTAAAAAAAGTGCTGCAGGTTTTCAGTTTCTGGGAAACAGCTCAGTGAAATTTTTTTATAAAAAATGTTGAATTTTGGATGATCCCAATGGAAAATCATGCCAGTCCAAAGGTTCATTTTTTCTTCAAAAACGTGAGAAAATAAACGAAAAAAGAAATTAATATATTTGACCTCTTAAGAAATGCCATGATCTTGGGGAATTGCTGAAATCACTCTATTATTTACTTCTTTTGTAAACAGTATAAAGTTGCTAAATCTCCTTTATTTCTTTCAAAGAACTGACAATAAATTAACACATTTTTCATTCAACCTCAACATTTGACCTTGATCTTGGTGGAACTGAGAGGGTTTGAACATGTATGTGGCAGACCCGCCTCATGTGCTGGTCCTGTGTGCAAATTACCTTTTAATTCCCACCCTTGGTTACACGTTTATGGCATCTCCAAAAGTAATTTGTATATTTGTATATTTGTGATTCAAAGCTTGGGCAGTAGAAACGGTCCTTGCCCTCCCTAAAAGGGAACTTTACAAAGAAGGTGTGTAGCTTGGTAAATTTAAAAGTGCAAGCCTAGACAATTTTTTAAAATGATGCATTGTCAGGGGTATTGTGTGTATTTTTAAACCATAGCGATTACTTATGGGAATTTCAATTAAATCAGCCAGGCCTATATCATGATTAGCTCAGTCGGTTACGCATCTGACTATCAATCCAGGGGTCGTGAGTTCGAATCCCCCACCTGGCAACAGTCTCTGTGATGACTGATATACGACATTGTGTCTCATTATCATTCGTCTCTCACCACTGATTCAAGTGAGAAAGTTATCAGTTACTTGCGGAGACGGGTGTGCTCGAGTACTGGTTAATCCCAGGAAACAGTGGTTAGGTTAACTGATCGTCTGTTAGCCCTCGATGGCATAAAAATGATGCTAAATATTCAATCAATCAATCAATCAATTAATTCAATTAAATCAGATTTTTTTCTGGGAAAAGTGCAGGCACACAGGCCTGCAGTGCCTGCTTGTAGCTATGCTCATGCATAGCAGTGGGATACAAACACTTTGATGTGTCAGTTTCTTCTAAAAAAATCAAATTAAAACAGTAAATGGTAAACGTATAAGAGTGCTATGAATTGTAGGACAAACAGTTATTTCCATGCTTCTACATTTGGATATAACAGATCTGAATCGCGAGATGTCATGTACTGGGATATAATAATCCAAAGCTTGGTTCTTTAAAGGGACATATTGCAGTTTTGATACATTTTCACATAAAAATATTTGTGAAAACTTCATAATTATTCTCATATGCAAATATGAATAGGAATACTCCAGTATGTGTGCAAAACCTTATGTTTATTTATATTGGGAAAGGGGTATAACTCTTTAAAATAAAACTCAGTCATATTTCTCATATCCGTGGTCAAAACGTGTAACACGTCATATTTAATTTTATCTTTTTTTGTCAGTATGGTAGAAAAAATGTCAAAGAAATATCAATTTGTACTTTTTAAGAATTTTTACTCATATTAATTTATTTTCAAAACTAACAAGGTTTCACTTGTTTTATGAAAAATGTGAATAAATTCTTAAATATGGAATTTAAGATGTAATACAGTCATGTACTTGGAGATTATCTCTGTATAGTTTTGTTGTGCTCATAGGCGTAATGAATGATTTGATGCGTGAACATGATTTCATCATTGTCCAATGTCCCTTTAATATGTTCAATCAAATTATGTTTTACTGAAAATGGCTAGATTTCGTGATGTTTATTTTTTCGAGCCGAGTTGATTTTAACACAAAGTTAAATGCCACTGCATTGCTTGTGTACTTACCTTTAGAAAATGGATCACCGTTAGTATGTATGACGTCCACAAAGTCAGCGTCATTTTTGTCCACGCGTACGGATATAGGATGTTTTTGGAAATCTGGTTCTGCTGGGTCCAAAGCTAAAACAGGGAACCACATTATAAGAAATCATGGAAATCTGGTTCTGGATTCAAACCTAAAACTGGGGACCACATTTATGGAAATCATGGAAATTCAGATCTGCTGGGTCAAAACCTTAAAACAGAGAACCACATTAGTGGAAATCATGGATATCTGGAACTGCTGAGTTCAAGCTTAAAACAGGGAACCACATTAGTGGAAATCATGGAAATCTGGTACTGCTGAGATCAAGCTTTAAACAGGGAACCATGTGAATTACCTTGATGAATACCGGTAATCTTCACTAGAATGTTACACAACTTTGATTTGACTTCTGCTTGACTGATTTTGTATTTAAAAAGTGCACATGATGAAATATAAGTACAGTATATAACATCTCAGCATGTATTTCTTTTCATTTACCCATACGTGTAATTTGCTAGATAGGGCCAAATAAAGAGAACTGTAAACCCAATATGCTATTTTGAAACTACGTCATTCTATTTTTAGATGGAACCTACTGTATTAGGGATGACAGCACATTTAGCTGTTACATAAATTATACAATACAATAGATTCAATATTAATGAGTTACCTGTATTAGACTAACTAACTATAAATAGAATGACGCAGTTTCACAATAGCGTATTTGGTTTATATAAGTGATTTTTATTTACCAGAAAACCATTGTAAACATAAAACAAGTACCTTATCATTGATGTTTAAATGCATACTATATTCACCAGGCATGATTTACCTACTTAACCTTTATCCTAATGCAGTGACCTTATCTCACCTCTGCCGAGTCACCTGCATTCAAATTTGAATGGACTACATGTATTTTGTTGATTGTTATTATGTTAAATTTATGCTAAATAAAGAAAATTATCTTGATTATTAGATTTGATTAGCCAAAATAAAGAGACCCTGAACACTCGTGGTCAAGATGATAAGCTTACCGGTATATTACATGCACAATATTACCGGTACATGCATAGTAACTCTGTTTGATTCTAGGTAAGAATAGTATCACTGCTAATCTCTGCAGAGGAGTAGGAACCTTCCAAATGGGTTTCATTTCCATTTTCATTTTTTTGTCATGTTCATTAGGCCATAATAAATAAATTTCTTGTTATCATCCCCACCCGCCCCCTTATTTTCATAAAAAATAAAATTCTCACCCCACCACTCCCTTTTTATGAAAAAATTGAATGAGAATCTAGCAATTAATTTATAATGGCCTAATAACCCAAAATGGTCCTAGGAGTCTTTTTATTTTCTTTGGAAAAGGATAATCATTCATCTTTGTCTTTGTCAGCTATGTTGGTAAGCTAACACAGACGAGTATGAATATAAATAATTTTCGTCCAATCAGTGTTCAATTTAAGTATAATCATAAGCAAGAATGACAGTATTTGCAAAATACTTGGTATAATTCATTGATTAATAAGATGAATAAAAACAACTCGTATAATCTCAAACTACAGAGCTTTGATATTGTGGGTGTAATGAACGAATTGAGGGTTTTACGGGCTAGTGAACATTTCAGGGCATATGGCACAAGCAGGAAGGAATATTCCAGCTTCTCTCTCCGTGGATATATTAACATACAGTTTTAGAAACAACATCATAAAAATATGCAGAATAAACCTAGAATCTTGATACCGGCCATACTGCAAAGTTTCTGCCTACATGTAATACTTAATTTGTTGCCTCTTACAATATACATATGCTATAGTGGTCCTATTCTTGCAATCTCAAATTCATTCAGCATCCTGGAACCACACAGTGGTTGGTAATTTAACAACAATAAGGCCATTATAAATTAATTGCTAAATTATCATCCAAATCTTTTTTAAAAAGGGGAGTGAGGTGGTGGGGAGGATTATATGAAAATTGGGGGCACATGGGGTTAATAATTCCCAACAACATTTGTAATAACATAACGACTACATACCTGATATTCTGGCCAATGTTTTATTTTCTTTTTTTAGCAGCTGACCAACATACCCAGATGTATGGGCTCCAAGGCTGTGACCTATCAGATGGATCTTGTCATAGCTTGCACCCAAACTCACCATGTTTTGTATAACAATGAAGATCTGTTTGGCTACCACCCGAGTGTTAGCTACGGGCTGGTCATACAGCGGCATCTCAAAAGCACCAGGGCCCCAAGCCACAATGATGACATTCATTGGGTCCTATAGTAAAAATAATGGCATACACCATATAACATCTACATGTGTAGTGAGAAACATGCGTTCTTTTGTTGTTTGCGTGAAAATAAAAATTAGGTCGGTGAAAACACTTTGCTATCAATTAACAAGAAAAACGTAAGTTCCCTACCGGTTTACCAATTTTGTTGCCATTACAACCACAATTATTGTCCGACTGAAAAAGTAATAGAATTATGTGCATGATCTACTTATATCCTACTATTTCACAAATGTAGCTTGGATACTTTTGTGTTGCCACAGGATCCAGGTTGTATCTATAATTTTATCAATTTTGTTGCCATAGCAACCACAATTTTGGCCCGACTGAAAAAAATATAATGACCTGTATTATCTCCATATTGCCTTTATGCACATGCAAAATTTCACAAACCTAGCTAGGATACGTTTTGAGTAATTTTTCAGGACTAACGGATCGACAGACACTGGCAAGACATACAGGCAGGTGGGTTCTTAAATTATAGTTTCCTCCAGTGACCATTTGAAATTGTCATAACAGGCAGCAAAACATTATGTAAGAATATGTATCTGGCTCCCATTTCAACCCCATACATATTTTTGTAGTTCTGTGTTTTGACATTTGTTTAAAGAGTAAACCCATCATTGAATATGGCCATTAAAGAAGGGGAGGGGACTGGATATTTTGGGATACCACAAACAAACCCACATGATTTACAAAACACACATTGGACTGCCCCCATCCCCCCGTCACTGAAATTTCTGGTTCTGCATATGATTATTAACCATTATTCACAATTTTTAGTTGAAATGCTTTATAAACCTCCACCCCCACCCCACCCCTTTCAGAACTGACACAGGTCATATGACCTCAATATCTGTTCTTTTGTTTGGCTGAAATTTACAGAACACTAGTCATGCTTCTTCTACAACTTAAACGTGTTGATTTTATGTTTACATGACAATGTCTGAAATACTGTATTTTTTGGCCTAAATCATACGCTCAAATGATTTTACCTTTTTGAGTAGTTCATCTTTCATTTCATAGAGCCAAGTGGTGTTGATGGTGTTTGAAAATCCATGGATGACAAACTTTATTGGCAGACTGGTGTTGAACATGGAGTTTTGCAGAGAAGTGACTTCAGTGTAGTTCACAAAATATGTGTCGTTCCAATTACTTCTTGTGTATAACAGAAACTGGGTTCCTATTGAAATAAAATATCTGTTACAGGAACACTTTTTACCTTTGAAGTATTGCTTATAACCAGACAAAATAGATTCCACAGGAAACCTTTTTAAATTCTAAGTATTGCACCATTTCTATGTCCTACCACACCTTGTAGAATCTATATGAAGTTGAAGTTCCAAATATTAGAGGCATTTCTAAAAAAAAACAGCTTTTTAGCTTGACTGTGAAGAAAGCTTTAAGGGAATATATTAGGAAAAAACGCTATAAATGTCTTCAAAATTGAAATTATTAAAATGGATAAAAAGCATATCATTATCATTAATAAATGAAATCCCAATGGTTTGGTATGCCAAATCTACCAAAACGTGATAAAATCGATATCTAAATTAGAGTGGTAAACTTGGAAACAAATTCCTCATTCAAAAAATAAACAGCATTCAAATACTGTTTGACGTCATTCGGACAATTTCTAAAATGAAAGAATTTTTACTACGTGTAAACCTGTATGACTGATGAAAGTGAAATCAAAATGAAATCACGCGACTCATTTAATACATCACAAAATATGTTGCAATTTTAAGCGGGAAATCTATTTTAGTCTAACCTAGGCACGTAGCCCAAGTTAGGAAATACCTTTTAAATATATAATTTTGGCATATTTGAATAGATATTCTTTTGGCAATACAGGACCGGTGAGAATGTATAGGCATGATATATTAGAAAAAAATGGTTTATAGCCAATTTGAAATTTTTAAAAATCCTGATATATTTCCTTTAAAGCTTAATTTAACCATTCTTGAGTCAGCTTCCTGGGTAGAACCAGTTTTTATTCATAGAGGAAAAATGCATGAATACGAGTAGAACCACCATCCTTAAAGTTTTTGGAGTGAGCGGGACTTGAACCTACAACGTAAGCAGTGAGAGGTAAGTGATCTTGAGATGGCACCTTAGACCACCCAGTTACAGAAGACCATTTAATTTTAGAGCAAGTTCAGTAACAACTTGTAATCCAATCAATCAAACCACAGAGTTGCAAGATAATTAAAATATAATTCATCTCATCCCAATTTTCTCATGCTACAGGAATGTCTTGTCCTACTTAACTCTTTACTCCATATGCATTTTAACTGGACTCTTTCAAACTCAAAAGCCACATATAGTCAATGATGCATTTTACCTATTTATTCTGATAGTGCAGAAAACAGAGCAGGACCTGTTCTGATTGTTACAAGCAATCAGAACAAGTTCTACACTGTTTTCAAAAGCCTTCTATATTAGAAGTGTTCAAAGGTGTCCATATGAAGTAAAGGTTAAATTGTGTGAATGAAAGTATTATTGAATATGATTCTCCCTGTAAGGGCATCTAATTTGTATTAGTATTATTAATATTAATGAAGAAATTACTAACTCTGTAATTTTTGGTTTAATATGTTAATTTTATTAATGTAAATGTTATCCGTTCTTATTAATTAATTATTTATCATTAATCATTGAAAACCTACTGTGAGAAAACTCGGAAAAGTTGTCTGTCAGCCATCTGAGGCAGATTTAAATGACAATGGCACAATACATCAAAACAAGTCTATTTACCTTATCACTAACCTTTTGACATGTACATTAAAATTATTTCACCTAATAACAGTGAAATGGATGAAAAGCTTAAAATGAATTTTAAGAAACGTCACGGTGTAATGATAGTAAATTACATATTAGTTTTCAGTTATTTGAGTAAATACATTATTTTGCTCATACTTTATAATTATACAGTAGAACTTTGATGGCTTGAACCCAAAGGGACTGGACAAAATAGCTCAGTTAAGGGTTGTTTGAGCCAAGTATTGTTCAACATCATTGTTACCATACATCGAAATGGATATTTGGCTGAGACCAGCTAAGTGGTTTGAGCTATATGTGCTGTTCCAGCCAACTTTGTTCCAGTCAAAGTTCTACTGTACTAGAATTTTTAACCTCTGTGTGTCAATTGATGATGGTGAACACAATGCAAAGTTTTATACATATCGAATGAGTGGTTGCATAGATATTTTACCTGATAAAAAACTTTAACTTGAAAAATTAAGTTGAAAAAGGGCCATAACTATGCCAAAATGCAACCCAGAGTTATTGTTCTTGTCTATGTGTGTTCCACTAAAGATGATGCACACACTTCTGAAGCTTCATTCACAACCAATGAGTGGTTGCATAGCTATCATAAACTTAAACGCAACTAACGCAAAAGTTTAACCTGGATGTCTAAGTAAAAAAAGGGCCATAACTGTGCCGAATGCAATCCAGAGTTATGATTCTTGTCTGTGTGTGTTTCATTGATGATATTGAACAAACATGCGAAGTTTCATTCACATCCAATGAGTGGTTGCATAGATATCTTAAACTAAAACACTTTTAGTAAAAATTACTCTGTGTGTGTACTTGCATGTCTGGTAGATTTATGAGCGCATGCCTTGAGTATGTGCCACAAGTACATACCTACTTGTATCTATATATCTAATTTAATGTATATGAAATGTTTCTTTTATAATTTTATGTGAAATTATTATACCAATTGTGTTACCCTCTTGAAATAAAGTCTGTATTAGTATCATTATTATTATCATTAGCAGCTCTACTGTCCCCAGTCATGTGCATCATGTACATATTTTCTTTCTATGTAAACCTTGTTTGATCTCATGCAAAATCAAGAATTTCTAATTTGCTAGGCAGTTTTAGCTCATAGTAATTTATTTATATTTATATTTCAGAAACGTGCCTATCAGCACAAATGCCCACACTACTGATCAGAAACAAATTCTTTACCAAAAATTCGAAAGGGGACATTACTCCTGTAAAGTTTGACAGATGTTGACAAATATCAAACTTGACCAGTATTTTATAATTATACAGGTACACATTAAGTATCAATTTTTCAGAAGTTACTGGCCTGGATGCACGAACGAACCGATGGACAAGGTTAACACTTTATGCCTGTAACTATTCTTTCAATGGCAAGGGCGTTAAAATTTATACACAATATCTTCCGTATCGCTGCCAGCCTTTTCTCACAAGGGATGTAAATAATTTGGAATTAAATCCACATTGCCTATTATGAAAAAAAGCAAATCAGCAACATTTTTAAGTAATAGTAACTGTTGTTAGTGAGCTCACATATATTGTTTTTATGATCTTGTTACTAATTCCTTTTCAGGATAAGTTTTTTATCAGTTAAGATACCTATGCAACCACTCATATGATATGAATGAAAGTTCAAATGTGTATTCAGCATCATCAATGTAATGCACAGAGATAAGAACCATAACTCTGAGCTAAATTTGGGCAGAATTATGGCCCTTTTAGACCTTTTAAATCTGGTTAAATTTTTTTAGCAGGTTAAAATTTTTGAGATGTACATATTTCATCAACCTATCATTGGATATGAATGAAACTTCATATATGTATTCAGTATCATCAAGGGAACACACAGAGACATCAACAAAAACTCTGGGTTGCATTTTTTACAGAGTTATGGCCCTTTCAGACATTGAAATTTTGTTTTTTTTAATGAAATTTTAATTTTCTGTAAAAACATTTCTTCATTTGCATGAAAGGGTATCCAGCTGTGATAAACTGCATGCTGGTACAAGATTATTTAAACTTTAGATCCATTTTCTTGATCTGGTACCAAAATATTGCCGCCTTTTGTGAAGTAAGTGGCCTATATTATATATATATATGTGTATAAAACTGAAAAACTAAGAAATTCAATGTAGAATGATATCCAGCATTTATAAACTGTATGTGTTGGTACAAAACTATAGATCCATTAACAGGAACTGGAATTACTATATGATTTGAAGGTAGTGCATAATTGTATCTCATATGTAAAACATTGATAAACTTATCTTGAAACAAAATATCATATCTCAACTATATATAGCTTACACTATATTTTAAATTCTAGCTGGAATTATTTCAGGTAATGATTAACTTGTTTATTAGTATTGCTTGACTAACTTTTATTATTCTTGGAATGCATTTGAAGTATTTAGGGTTATTTATTATATGTACATGATGTGCCTTAAGTTAGGTATTTGCACACCTGTGGGGGTTATTTGTCAGCAATGGTTAATGAATTTATAAAGCAATTTTAAAGTTTGAAAGACAAATGTAACAAATGATAAATGCTTAATTAAATAATATTAAGGCAATACAAGCCATCCATTCACTTTGTTGTTTTCAATAAAACATAATTGTTGATAATGAAAATAAATGGTGTTTGTGAATTATTTTGCTAATTTATTTTTAACAGACAAGCAATGATTATAGTTTAATTTTATCACCCCTGAGTTTTAATTGTCTTCCATTTGGTCCCTATTTCCTGAAAAAGCTGCCGTTTCAGAACAGCATCGAAATAGTCAAGTGCGCTGTCCCTTGGACAGCTCTTGTTAAACTTTGTTGTTGTATGGTGTAAGCATCGCTTTCAGCAATTTTTCAGTCATATTGCGATGGTGTCTACTTGAGACAATTCTGAATACTGCCACACTGGAGTATCATGCCGTAGACACATGGTATGATACCCCACCCAGTCACATTATTCTGATACAGGGGCAGACCAGACCTAGAATTATTTTCTAAATTTTGAGTGCCAAGCAAGAAAGCTTCTAGTACCATTTTTAAATTTGGCATGTGAGGGGGACTCTACCACTAGACCACGCTGTAGTGATTTTAAACTTGCATGTTAGTAAGGTTATGAAATATAACATGTACTTACCCACGACCTCTGGAGAGTGTGGGAGGTTATCATGAGCATTGTCAAATGGAGGTGCATTGTTGAAGCATCCAACATGCGGAAAGCAAACCTGTTTAGTGGCTTTTGATGGAGGCGGTTTTGCCGTGGCAACAACTGTTGTATTCTCACATGACACAAATTGGAAGAAAACGACTAAAATAGAAGAAATTACACAACTGCTGATAATAAGATACATTAAGGAACTTACTTAAAAATTTATCCTGGTAATCAGCGAGACTATAACATTGGTAAGCAGTACTTTTCATTATCAAATGATAATACCAGGATGCTTAAGGGTTTCCATTTGATCCCGCAAGAATAGATCTGAGATAAAACAAAATCTTATTATGGTGAAAATATTTGGCACATTAAAAGATATAAGTGGACACAAAATTTTGTACCTATTTCTGACTTTGAACCTCGAAGTGTGACTGTGATCTTTGACCTACAGACGTGGCCCTTGGGCAAGACACATCCTCTGATTATGGCGAACATTTATGCCATGTTATTTCAAAATTTTTGAAGTAGTTTACAAAATATGGGAACAGCCATTTACCTATTTCTGATATTGAACCTATTAACGTGACCTTGACCTTTGACAGTCAGACCTGGGAATTGCACATGACACATTGTTTGATTATGGTGAACATCTGTGCCATGTTATTCAAAATCTTAAAAGATATGGAATAGACACAAAATTATGTACCTATTTCTTACCTTTAAACTTTCAAGTGTGACCATGACCTTTATGCTAGAGACTTGGGTCCTGCATGTGACACATCGTCTTATAATGGTTAAGATTTGTGCCATATTTTTTCAAAATCCTTGTCTGAGTGAGAAATTTATAAACTTGACAAGATCAAATTGCTTTTAGGCCCTTCAGGTCCAGGCATGAAGATTATCTGATAAAATATATCAATGATTTGTTAAATGGGCATTTTTATCTATTTCAATCACAGCTTGTCTAGGACTTAATTAAGAGATGGAGGGAGGGAAGGTCCCTTGACACCCTGAACAAAGGCAAACTGACTCTTCAAATACCAGTTTGGGCCTACCGCCTATGTCCTGCTATCCACTGCCATTCAGAAACATTATACAACATAGGCCGTTGATAAGAATCTAATAGAAATACCATTTCTATATAAATATGGCAATTGTATTGCTCATTTTAAATTTTATAAAGAATATGTAAAGTACTGAAGATATAGGAATTAATGAATTGAGGTTTTACAGCATACCAACACATTTTAGGTTATATGACACCAACAGGAATGAAGATTCAAGGTTCACTCTCCTTTATGTACAAAAATTACAGATTAATAGATTGAAAAGGAAACAACACAATTAACAATTCAGAATGAGCCTAGACACTGAAACCACACAGGTGGTCGAAATTTAACCACAATAATGAACATGACAAAAAGTGAAAATTGGACACAACACCCATTTAAAAGGTTCCTACCCCTCTGCATTGATTGACAGTAATGCCATTCTTACTCAGAACCACACTGGTGATGTATGTGAGGCTTTATAGTCACACAACAATAATTATGTAAAGAAAAAAGCTATTACCAATATAAAAACTCCAAACAGTCAGGATATGCACATTCATAGCCGCCATTTTGGCATAAAAGACAGAATGAGGTTCAACTACTGTATACTGGTTTACAAATTTTAAAAATTGCCCCTTTAAATGTGTCAGATATTTTTTTTATTGTTTTATGCATATCCATGTTCACTTGATATTTAGGCTGCCCACATGGCTTCCTTGCACAAAATATTGGGAGTTGCTGTCATACAAATGGGTGACAAACAAACATATGGAAAAGGGCCATAACTCTGAAACTATCCATCCAGAATGTAAATAAAATATGCCAAAGGCTATATCCACTGTTGGACATTTAACTTTTTTTTACAGTCAAACCTGCCTTAAAAAAAAAGCCAAGGGGTGAAGTAAAAATACTTTTTAAGACAGGTTATTGCTTAATACAGGTTTAGTTGCTCCAAACCTAAGAATGATAAAAAGCAAATGTGGTTGCTTAAGACAGGTGACTGCTCAATAGAAATGACCACTTAGAGGTTTGGCTATATTCTGACAATGGAAGCTGTTAAACATAGGTATTTAGTTATTTGAAAATAGATTGTCCAATCATATCCCTCACTACAATCATTCCCAGTCCTCCGCCTTATGCGACTTGGGAACATGATTTCTGCTGTTATTTCCATGGCCTCCATACACTGAATACCGAGTTCGAATGAACAGATGAACGTACTATATAGTGACCGTAAACCAAAACTGTGACATTTATAAGGTCAATGCTTATCAGCGCTTCCATCCTTTTCCTACTATGCAATATGTATCAAGAGGTCCCATATATGGAAAGTCTGTTATCCTAGATAAGCATTCATTTATTTTACAAATATCTCCATCTATTGAGTTAAACTATGGTCACATATAACAACAAAAGTACACCCAAGATGGCATTTTTAAATAGGGTCATTTTTTAAGTACTTTTTACTTTTTTTTTTTTTTACTATAGCCACACATAAAAAACCAGCTCCACCCCTGGTGACTATGTTTTTTTAGGTTTTGTGATGGCTTAATCATTTCATGAAGAGAGTCACTAAAGGAACTTTACTGTAAAATTATTTTGCAATCGTGCTAGTAGTCCTGACAAGAAACATTTTGAAATTTTTACTAAAGTCATACGGAGAAAACTAGTCCGGATCTGTGGTGGCCATGATTTTTGACAAAAAGCCAGAATTGAAACAATCTTGGTAGAGCACTACCAAAGAAACATTTCTTCCAAATTATTATGAAATCTTGTCAGTGATTTCAGACGAGAAGATTTTCAGATTTACTATAGCCATATAGGGGAAACCAGCCTTGCCCGCTGTGGCCATGTTTACTATGAATCATTGGTAGATGGTCTTTTTAGAACATTTCTATAAAATTACTTTGAAATTAGGCCATTAGTTTTTGACAAGAATTTTTTTTTAAGTTTTACCTTTCCATAAATATATTTAAATTGGAGTCTATTAAAAGGGAGTATATCGGGATTTTTAAAAAAATTTCAAATAGGCTTAATTTATTTTTTACCAATACCGTGTCTATATATACTCATTGACCCCATATTTCCAAAAGGATATCTATCTAAACATGCCTTAATAATATATTAAAAAGAGGTTTCCTAACTTGGGCTACATGCCTAGGTTATACTAAAATAAATTTCCTGCTTAAAATTGCAACATAATATATTAAAGCCTCATTAAACTTCCGAAATGCACACTTTTTGATAATAACAAAAATGATTGTAATGTGTTAAACTATTCCTGTAGACCTGTTAGTGACTGTTTTTAAAAAAGCGAGAAAATAAATAACTTCAATTGAAATGTGTGTTTCTTAGTCGAGTAGACCAAACTTTTAACTTTTGTTTACATTTTTGTAATACCGTAATGACTTGGTTGCTTTCCGACTGTACCTCACCCGGTGGGAGGGAGGGAGAGAGAAAGAGAGAGAGAGATAGAGGGAGGGAGTGTTTGGAAGTACACAAATGAATACTGCAGTGGTAGTGTGCGGATAAAGACTGTTAGATAACAAGATTAGAAAAGTTATGGCTTCACTAATATTATGCATTGTTATTGGGTTTTCTTGTTTAAAACATATACTATTGATGTCTACAATAAAACTGTAGCGAATGTAGTACACATTATTTATACACACTGGAAAACAATGAGTACGGGGTACTAGTTTGGTCTAGTAACTCTTGCTCAGGATCCTTCCTTGCATATATGCGTGATACTATCGAGTGCTATTACATCACAAATCACTTTATCGCAGTCAATATTGAGAGGCTACCAAGGGCGGTTTGTTAAGTACAGTTATCAAAAAAGTAATTTTATTTTTTATTTTTATATGAACGCTTCTTCGCTTACGTCACATGCTTGTTGGTTCCACTTCATTAAACACTGAGGGGAATAAAGGGGACGGTCTTAAAAACTATTTAACCACAAGCGGTTATTTAATTTTTAACAGCATCCCCTACAGTTCCCATACTATGTTTCTCTCTTAAGTGAATTGATCATAAATTACCGGCCGATGCTCTCCGAACAAGCATTGTACCTCCCCGTTTTCTGCCGGAGGTTTTTATCAGAAAGAGACGAACATTAACTTGTAAACAAAACCTGTTCTTAATTATGTACTAATAATGTGCTTTATATTTATTTTTCGTTTGCAATGTCTCTCAGTGATTAAATAATCAGGTATTCTATCATCTTGATGAATAAAACTCTCTTAAATTAAAACTAAAAACGACATTTTTGGAAGTTTAATGAGCCTTTAAACGAGTCAAGTCATATCATTTTGATCCGTTATACAGATAGGTGAACACGTTAAATTGGTTTCATCTTAGAAAGAAATGATTATGTGAAGGTCATCAAGCAGTATTTAAGTGCAGTCTATTTTTAAAATGTGGATTGTGTTTCAAGTTTGCCACTACCGATTGAAACATCGATTTCATCAGGTTTTGGTGGATTTGATCCAAATTATTCAGTTTTTATTTATCTATGGTAACGAGATGCTTTTTATCCATTTTAAAAATAATTTTACAGTTTAAGTCATGTTTAGTGTTTTTTTCCCTGAAATACCCAATTTATCTTTATGGCAATATGGGATGAATAAGTATTATATAGGCATGATATATTGGGCAAAACAAATCATGATATACTTACTTCCTTTAATCAAGGTTTGGCTAAATATTAAGACAAAATGGTTGCTCAATAAAACAAAACATAACACAGAGTGCGTAAATAAATAAGTTTATTAGAACCGAAACAACAGCAACACCCGCAACATTGATTAATACAACAATGATAAATACAACAATGATAATGTGATCAGTCATTAATTAGTGCATCTATTTGCTAATTTATTAAATTATTAATGGTCTATTTCGAAATCTAGAAATATTAACTACACAACGTATGCATTTATATAAGATTTAACCCTTTACTTCATATAGACGCCTTTGGGAACCTCTAATATAGACGCCTTTGGACACCTCTAATATAGAAGGCTTAATTATTGGGTAAATTGTGTTTATATTAACTGACAGAGTGGAAAACGAGCAATCTGAACTCTTCCTGCACTGTTTTCAAATGCCTTCTGTGATTGGTGCTGGAAAACATGTATCGATGGAGTAAAGGGTTAACACATCACTTCTACTACAAATATAATAATAAAAGATTAATATTTGGCAATGAAAATACCTTGATAAGAAATATAAACAAGAGATCCAAAAGGGTCTCAAGACGTTCTACTGGTTAAATACTTGTGGTACATTTAGAACTTTCAGTGCAATACAGAGGTAATAAATATTCTTTAATAATAAAAATTAATGTAAAGCCCCATACCTTATACTTCATAGTTTGTGTTTGTTTGTATGGTGTTTAATGTTGCTTTCAACAATTTTTCAGCAAATGGTGTCAAGTACATGTAGTACTTAAGACTGTATTCTCCGTGGCTGCCACACTGGAGTATCATGCCACAGACACATGGTATAATACCCCACCCAATCATATTATACTGATATCGGGTTTACCAGACCTAGAACTATCCTCTAAATGCTGAGCACCAAGCAAGCAGCTTCAAGAAAGCTACTAAGTACCATTTTTTAAGTCTTTGGTATGACTCGGCCAGGGATCAACATAGAGAAATACTGACTGCATCTTTGGATTATACAAACTCATTTAATCTAATGCATTACTGACCCACTTATTTTTAATTTTTATTTTTAAGGTGCGTCTGATAAGACCAAAGGAATATTGCATGAGTGCATGAAAGCTCTTGAAACTGACATGTTTGTGCCATTTCTTTTGGAAAATAATAGACTTTTTTATGGATTGTGTAGCTAATAAGGAGGAATCGTTATCAAATTAATCTATTAAATTAAACAAAAGATGTTTAACCAATACGGAAATTATGTTAAATACTAATACTCTATACAGGGGTTGTCCCAAAAATAGTGTATAACTTTACTAATTTACTAGAGTGGAAACATTTTTGCTTTTCCATAACAAACTGCTTATGGTATATCAAAGAAATCACGGACAACAACACAAATTGATCCATGTTTTTGGTATATTCATGCGTGATTTATACTATAATTTTATGGGTCACTAAAAAAAACGTGCTACAATAGAATCTCTAGGATACTTCCCTATCATCAGTAATGGTTTAGTCCAAATTTACCTCCTTTCGTACAGCGGGTGATATATTATGAAGCTAAATAATAATCAGACTATGGCTCCAGATGCATTTTCTAATCTCAGCAAATCAGATGATTTTGGCCCATACAATATACAATTGCTAGAATATATCTGGACTGATTTATTTATTAAAAAAAAAAAGGTAGCTTTGGCAAAAAATTCAGCTGAAAACCCAAAGAACTGATGATTTTGGAAGCACTGCTCATAAGTAATAAATATTATAACAATTTATGTAAATAAAATATTATTCAAACCAAGTAACATGTAAAAAAAAGTATTGACACCATGTCCAGAATAACAGGTAGCCTCACTATGCTTAAAATGCCAGGCAAGAAAGCTTCTGGTACCTGAAGGTGCTTGATACCATGTAGCCCAGTACCAAACATAAAATATAATAATAACAATTATAAAATCACAACGATTAATTAGGAATGTCGAAATAATGATGTACATTGATTCAAAATAAGTACGCAAAAACAATTAATTCAAATTAAAGCATCAACCCACATTATCTAAACATAGAAAACATTTGTGATTTTGATCATCAAAAAATGGCACATAGGTTGTTGTCAATATTCCTGTGTTCTGGACCTGAGTACCTGCTATGGCAAAAGAGGTCATGGAAGATGCCTCTGAAATAAGTACACTCAATTCAGGGCTAAATGTAATTTGCTAAAAGTTTATGAGACATTATGTATGAACTTACATGCAGCATGTATAAACTGAACTCTAAGATAAAAAAACATTTTAAAGTAAAGTGATTTTGCACTGGTTCAAAATCCTTGGGACCATGATTTTATTATTTGAATAATCATGATATTCTATCGAATTCTGGTTCAAAGTGGCCTTTTTTACTATCAAAATCATGCACTTGCAAGATATATCTCACTGTTGACACCTGTTCTTCAAATACATGCATGATGTATCAAATACCTACTATCTGTATGTGTGTTGTGTAGAGATATCCTTGTACAAAATGTGCATTCTGCAACCTGTTATTATCTCATTGTTAACACTTTGATAAAGAGGTAAATCAACATCTGGATGTTGATTTTCAAAATCCAAAATAAAGTTATACAATATGCGTAAATTCAAAACCCAAAATAAAGCTACACACTATGCGGAAAGTCAAAACCTAAAATAAAGTTACACACTATGCGGAAAGTCAAAACCTAAAATAAAGTTACACACTATGCGTAAATTCAAAACCCAAAATAAAGCTACACACTATGCGGAAAGTCAAAACCTAAAATAAAGTTACACACTATGCGGAAAGTCAAAACCTAATATAAAATTACACAATATGTGGAAAGTCAAAACCCAAAATAAAGTTACACAATACATCTTAGTGTTACAGACATTTAATGTTTTCATTATAATAGTTCCCAAAAAATAGTTCCTGTAAAAAGGTTCACACATGATCATTAAGATCAAACAAATTATGCATCTGAAGTGCTGGAATTCCCCCAGACTTTGTGTAGGAATCTAACAAAAGAAAAGGTCACATGCCATTTTATGAAAATCAAAGCCTAGTTACGTATAACTTTGAACTACCGTAAATTTTGTATCACCCTGTTTCGTGTTTCGTACTTATGCAAAATCACCGTATATACTAAAGCACATATAAAAATCATTTAATTTTCCCGCCTAGTGTTTGTTTATTCCATTCACCAGTCTTGAATGGGGAGAGCATAAAAGCTATTGCCCAACAATATTAATAAACAAATGCATGAACATAATAACATTAACAATATGAAAATGGTTTCCTGCTTTACTTGACTTCTACAACACAACTGATTAGCAGCAGTTTATACTGAGCCAGGAATAATAGATATGTTAATTATATAAAGTAACAAGAGGGCCAAGATGGCCCTATATCGCTCACCTGACTGACCTTGAGTCACCCAACTTAAGTAGGTTATATAATACATGAACACTCAAAATTCCAGAAAAACGAGATGGGCAAGTAGTTAGAATTTTTATTTGTTTTGAACAGATGCCTAGAGATCCACCCATGGTAAATGTCAGTGAAATTACAATGAAATCAGGTCAGTAGATTCTGACAAAAAGGCTTTTGAAGTTTTTACTATAGCTGCCTATATAGTAAACTAGCACCTCACTGTGAGGTTATGTTTATAAAAAATCACAACGTCTTGAACAAACTTGGTAAATGGTCACCCAAGGAACATTTCTGTGAAATTTTTTTAAAATTGATCAGGTGGTTTCTGACAAGAAGATTTAGTAAGTTTTTACTATAGCTTATATAGTAAAATAACCCCACCCCCTGGCCGCCATGTTTTTTAACAAATCACTACAGTTTGAGAAACTCGGTGAAGGATCCTCACAGGAACATTTCTGTGGAATTATTTTAAAATTGAGCCAGTAGTTTCTGACAAGAAGATTTTTTAAGTTTTTACTAATTATACTTGCCCCAAGCCCTGGCGGCCATGTTTTTTGACGAATCAAGATGGCTTGAACAAACTTGGTAGAGGGTCACCCAAAGAACATTTCTGTAAAATTATTTTAAAATCGAGCCAGTAATTTCTGACAAGAAGATTGTTTAATTTTTTTTTACTAATCAAACTTGCCCCACCCTCTGGCAGCCATGTTTACTGACGAATCAAGATGGCTTGAACAAACTTAGTAGACAGTCACCTAAGGAACATTTCTGTGAAATCATTTTAAAATCGAGCCAGTAGTTTCTGACAAGAAGATTTTTTAAGTTTTTACTATAGCTTATATAGTAAACTAACCCCACCCCCTGGCCGCCATGTTTTTTGACGAATCAACATGGCTTGAACAAACTTGGTAGAGGGTCACCCAAGGAACATTTTTGTGAAATTATTTTAAAATCGAGCCAGTAGTTCTGACAAGAAATTTTTTTTAAAGTTTTTACTATAGCTTATATAGTAAACTAACCCCACCCCTTGGCCGCCATGTTTTTTGACCAATCAAGGTGGGTTGAACAAACTTGGTAGAGGGTCACCCAAGGAACATTTATGTGACATTTTAAAATCGAGCCAGTTATTTCTTACAAGAGGATTTTTTAAGTTTTCTACTAATCAAACTTGCCCCACCCCCTGGCGGCCATGATTTTTGACGAATCAAGATGGCTTGAACAAACTTGGTAGACAGTCACCCAAGGAACATTTCTGTGAAATTATTTTAAAAGCGAGCCAGTAGTTTCTGACAAGAAGATTTTTTAAGTTTTTACTATAGCTTATATAGTAAACTAACCCCAACCCCTGGCTGCCATGTTTTTTGACGAATCAACATGGCTTGAACAAACTTGGTAGAGGGTCACCCTTAGGAACATTTCTATGAAGATATATCATAATTGGCCCATTGTTTTTAGAGAAGAAGTTGTTAGAAGCTAAAAGTTAACGAAGGACGACAGTTGACGGCCGACAGACGACGGACACCAGGCGATCACAAAAGCTCACCTGTGAGCCTTTGGCTCAGGTGAGCTAAAAATATAGATGTTAAAACTATACAGTATACAGAGGAACAATTGTTGGTTTATGAAAAATATCATTTTTTATTTCATTAAGTGAGCACTTAAAGGGAATACATGCATATCAGGAATTTTTCAAAAAATTTCAAATTGGCTATGCCTATATACACCCAATGACCTCATATTGCCAAAAGGATATTTATTGTTGACAAAATAGTAAATTAAAAAGGGATTTCCTAACTTGGGCTATGCACCAAGGTTAGACTAAAATGGATTTCCAGCTTAAATTGCAACATATTTTGCGACATTTTAAATGAATCACATGATTTTATTTTGATTTCAATTTGATCCGTTATGCAATGATGATGTGAAAGTTGTCAAACAGTATTAAGTGCTGTCTATTTTTAGAATGATGATTTAGTTCAAGTTTACCACTCAATTTAAATATCGATTTTGTCACATTTTGGAGGATTTGACAAACCAAACCATTGGGATTTTATTAATTAATGATAATGAGATGCTTTTTACCCATTTTAAAAATAATTTTATTTTTTAAGACATTTATAGCATTTTTGCTGATACACTCCCTTTAAGTGGTATGGTTGTAAGTTGGGTAACCTCCGACGAGTTTATGCGAACAAGTGAAATTTAAGTGATATTTCACTGAAACCAACAGTGATATTATCATTTATAATTCCTCGATTTTTAACAGTGACATTATCAAAAATAATTTGAGAAAACTTCCGTAATTCATGAAAAAGCATAGAATAACATTGAGGCAGTAAGACTTCCTAATAGAACAGCAACATTTTGTTAAAACTGACCTTTTATAAAGGAAGTACAGCAATGAGCATTCTAAAAATATATGACTACAAACTATATTTCATGGTCAAAAACATTTTGTTAAAACTAACATTTAATAAAGGATGTTCATGATTGAAAACATTGATATTATCATTTATAATTTCTATATTTTAAGCAGTGAAATTATCAAAAACAATTCACAAAAAAAAAATCTTGATATTTCATCAAAAGCATAAAATACATGTTCAAACTTAATACTGAGGCAAGAAAAATGCTAAATAGAACAGCAACATTTTGTTACAACTGACCTTTATGGCTGACCTTTCATATAGGAAGAACATTAGAGTATATATATCAGAATAAATAAGAACAAATTTCTAATGCTATATTTCACTGTCAAAAACATTTAGTTAAAACTGACCTTTCATGAAGAAAATACAAGATTTTATCAGTATCAGAATAAATATATAACACATTTCTAACTCTATATTTCGCTGTCAGAAAATATTTTGATCAAGGACGCAAACAAGTAAATTGTATAATTAATGACTATATAACAATTCCATAGACATTCATCATTTTTTTTTTGTGAACAATGGAATAAATCAGAACAAGAGACCAATTTCACATATATATATGGCACTCATTTTCATATAATTTAATAAATATATTATAGAAACAAGTTTCTATCACTGGAGAATATTGAGAAACATGCTGGGACTATTCTCGTGTAAATATAAATACATTTTGAGATTTAAACATGGCAGGAATATTTGCAAAATCTGAATATATTGAAGTGACATATACCGGTAATTAGACTAATCTCAAATAAGCGAGCATTGTCATTTATGTTGGAAATACTTACAAAGTAAACAAGAACATGTTTATACATATTGGGATTGTTCTAAAATAAGTGAGCACATTTTATACATATTGGGACTGTTCTAAAATAATTGAGCATATTTTATACATATTGGGACTGTTCTAAAATAGGTAAGCACATTTTTATTCATATTGGGACTGTTCTAAAATTTGTAAGCATATTTTATAGATATTAAAACTGTTCTAAAGTAAGTAAGCATATTTTATACATATTGGGACTGTTCTAAAGTAAGTGAGCACATTTTATACAAATTGGGACTGTTCTAAATTTGTAAGCATATTTTATACATATTGGGACTATTCTCAAATTTGTAAGCATATTTTATACATATTGGGACTGTTCTAAAATAGGTAAGCACATTTTTATACATATTTGGACAGTTCTAAAATAAGTGAGCACAATTTGTATATTTATACATATTGAGACTGTTCCAAAACAAGTAAACACAGTTGTGAACATATTTGGACTGCTCCAAAATAAGTAAGCAAATTTTTATACATATTGGGACTGCTCCAAAATAAGTAAACACAGTTTTGTACATATCTGGTCTGCTCTAAAAAAGGTAAACACAGTTTTGTACATATTTGGTCTGCTCTAAAATAAGTAAACACAGTTTTACACATATTGGGACTGCTCCAAAACAAGTAAACACAGTTTTACACATATTGGGACTGCTAAAAAAAGGTAAACACAGTTTTATACATATTGGGACTGCTCCAAAATAAGTAAACACAGTTTTATACATATTGGGACTGCTAAAAAAAGGTAAACACAGTTTTGTACATATTTGGATTGCTCTAAAATAAGTAAACACAGTTTTGTACATATTGAGACTCCTATAAAAAAATCAGCACATTTTATACATAGTGGGACTGTTCTAAAATAAATAAGCACATCTTTATATTTATTGGGACTGTTCTTAAATAATTAAGCACAGATTATACATCTTTGGACTGTTTTAAAATAATTGAGCACATTTTTTTTACATATTGGGACTGCTCCAAAATAAGTAAGCACAGTTTTTATTCATATTTGGACTGTTCTAAAATAAGTAAACACAGTTTTATACATATTTGGACTGCTCTAAAATAAGTAAACACAGCTGTGTACATATTTGGACTGCTCTAAAATAAGTAAACACAGTTTTGTACATATTTGGATTGCTTTAAAATAAGTAAACACAGTTTTGTACATATTGAGACTCCTATAAAAAAAACCAGCACATTTTATACATACTGGGACTGTTCTAAAATAAGTAAGCACATCTTTATATTTATTGGGACTGTTCTTAAATAAGTAAGCACAGATTATACATCTTTGGACTGTTTTAAAATAATTGAGCACATTTTTTTTACATATTGGGACTGCTCCAAAATAAGTAAGCACAGTTTTATTCATATTTGGACTGTTCTAAAATAAGTAAACACAGTTTTATACATATTTGGACTGCTCTAAAATAAGTAAACACAGTTTTGTACATATTTGGACTGTTCTAAAATAAGTTAACAGTTTTGTACATACTGAGACTGCTATAAAATAATCAGCACATTTTATACACACTGTGACTGTTCTAAAATAAGTAAGCACATCTTTATATATTTTGGGACTGTTCTTAAGTAAGTAAGCACAGTTTATATATACTGGGACTGTTCTAAAATAATTAAGCACATCTTTATACATATTGGGACTGCTCCAAAATAAGTAAGCAGTTTTATTCATATTTGGACTGTTCTTAAATAAGTAAACACTTCTTTATACATAATGGGTCTTTTCTTAAATAAGAAAGCACATCTTTATACATATTGGGTCTGTTCTTAAAAAAGTAAGAACATCTTTATACATATAGGGACTGCTCCAAAACAAGTTTACACAGTTTTATACATATTTGGACAGCTCCAAAACAAGAAAACACAGTTTTATTCATATAGGGACTGCTCCAAAACAAGTAAACACAGTTTTGTACATATTGAGACTGCTTCAAAATAATCAGCACATTTTATACATATATGTACTGTTCTAAAATAAGTAAGCACATCTTTATATATATTAGGACTGTCCTGAAAAAAGTAAGAACATCTTTATACATATTGGGACTGCTCCAAAACAAGTATACACATTTTTATACACATTTGGACTGTTCTAAAACAAAAAAAAACACAGTTTTATTCTTAATGGGACTGCTCCAAAACAATTTAACACAGTTTTATTCATAATGGGACTGCTCCAAAACAATTTAACACAGTTTTGTCTAATATAAGTAAGCACATCTTTATATATATTGGGACTGTTCTTAAAATAAGTAAACACAGTTTTATACATATTGGGATTGCTCCAAAACAGGTAAACACAGTTTTGGACATATTGGGCCTGATCCAAAGCAAGTTAACACAGTTTTATACATCCCGAGACTATTCAAAGTAAAAGGCAAATTTTTATATATATTGGGACTATTCCAAAATATGTGAGCACACTTTCACACATGATGGGATTCAAATAAGCATCCACATTTGGGTACATGTTTGTTTATTTGGAGGTTAATACACAACAGAGCCAGGCTGGGAGATGATTATTGGCCTGGAAAATGAAAAATGGCCAAATCTGTCAGTGCATTAAATGGCTTTAATACACATGTTCAGTTGCACTACTCAAAGGAAGTAATTGCAATTGACGCTCATACACAATGGCTAAATAATTCTAATAATATATATAACTCAAACTCAAGAATTGTAATGAACTCGAATGAGATTATCGAGATATCAGGCCATTACTCATTTTCCAGGCCATTTATCACCTCCCTGTATTAATCATTTGCAATTTCACTGAAGACAGGCTGAAACCATGCTTTTCTTAAATTTGTGTTTTTAAGTATAAACTTAAATATGGCCGTTTAACAGACACTTAATTGCACCCAAACACATTTGCACTCACAAAACACAATGCACTATGTGACAACTTTGAAGTTTGTGATATCTATGTAAAACAAAAAATAAATATTTGTTCCATCATTTTCTTCACAAGAAAAACTAACATTGCTTGGCTTCTAAAACATCTGTGACCTCTAGTCCCTAACTTTTCTATTAACCTTGCCGTACACTTCAGGGAAAGCATCGTCACAGTTGAGTCGCTTACGCATCCTGTCATATAAGGAATGGTCAAACATTTGCCGGAACTCGTCAAACTTTAGGTAGGTATCAGCATAGAGCATCTGAAATCTGTAAGGAGAGTATAAACATAAACTGCTTCTACTGTGTAGAACGACCTCCAATGACACCAACATTGTAAGTACAATCTCCAGTTTTTTATTATGCCTCATTAACACCGACGTCTTCCAGCTGTGACAGTTTTTTCAAACCGGGTATTTCTTACTTGTCCATTACATGTATAAATAATGCAAGGTGTAATGATAAGTAACCATGTTGACAAATTTGGAAAGATTTGTGCAATGTATGTTAAAGAATTATAAAGCAGATGTGAACAAAACATACAATAAAAAATAACATTTAAAAAAGGGGCATAACTTAGACGTGCAAGCCTGAAAATACACTAGTCTGATTAAATAAGGTGTTAATGGACAGTTTTTTAATTTCAGTAAAACTTTGTTGACTTGAACACGCACGGATGGCTGGAATACCACATAAAGCTCAAACCATTTTTCTGGTCCCAGCCGAATTCCTTTTTCAATGTACATGTATGGTATAATGTTGAACAATACTTGGGTCAAACAACCCTCAACTCAAACTACTTTGCACAGTACCGCTGGGTTTAAGTCATCAAAGTTCTACTGTATTTGGATATCCGACGCAAAAAGACTCTTAAGAGATGTGCAATATGTCCCCCTAGAACAATTCATGATAAGCAACAGTTGGGTACAAATTCATAAAAGCTCATGCCAAATCCGTTCGAGTGTAAAGCTGAATTCAATCCAATGCAAGGTCATGTGATAAACAATCTTGTATATAAATTAAAAGGGAGTATATCAGGAAAAAAAGCTAAAATAATTATTAAAATGGATAAATAGCATCTCATTACCATTAAAAAAAAATTGAATGGTTTCGTATGTCAAATTCATTAAAACATGACAAAATCGATATTAGAGTTGGAGTGGTAAACATGAAACGAAATCCCCATTCTGAAAAAAGACAGCACTTTAATACTGTTTGACGACCTTTGCGCCTTCATTTAGACCTATATAATGGACCAACTGAAAGTGGAGCTGAATTTACATGTAATGTCTGAGATGCGGATTTCAATCCCATGCAAGCTCTTATGACAAAAAGTATTGTGTACCGGTTTAAAATAAACAGCGTGTCATTTGTTTAATTCATTCAGCGGGTATTACACGTGGGACGCCAACAAAAGGAAGGCCGCAAGAGCTCATCTAATCATGGAATAGTTTAGTAAAATATCACAAATAATAAAGCAGACTTTGATACTGTTGCTCTCACAGCTCACAAGCTACAGGAATATCATCACGCTGATATTGTTAACTTGCTAAAAAATGATATTGTTTATTTGTATGGGGTTTGGAAGATTTTTCTCTCAAAATTTTTTTTTTAACAGCGGTCAGCGCACCTAAGTATCATTCCTAGGATCCACAAGGGGATTTACCATACTAAATACACCTTTATGTATCTCTGTAAGTCACTGACTTCATCCCCATATATTCAGAGGTGGGAAATTCATTGCTGCAGAACAAAATTTCACATAGATTGTGGCCGGGGATTTAAACTTAGGACCTCTGGATTGAGCGTTAGAGGCAGTAACCACTGAGGTTGCCGGACAAGAAATTGAAGGTTAAAATTTAAATGGCAATATGCTCTCATAAAGAACAGAAAACTTCTTCTAGACTAAAAAGCTTTTTTAAATAAGTTCATAAAATACATCTACAATAAGGGTCTTCTGTGGCCGAATGGTCTAAGGCAACATCTCAAGACTGCTTTCCAATCACGGCTAAGGTAGAAGGTTCAAGTCCAAAGCCTTTATGTGAGAAAATTTGCCAGTTTCTTGCAGAAAAACGGTGGTTCTACTAATTCATTCTGAGGTCTTCCTCCATCAATAAAAACTGGATATGCAATATGTAACCTCAAATCTGTTGAAAAAGGCATAAAACCCCATTAAACACACACACACTAAAAAACAAACACCTACAATAGAAGCTACGTACCCATCTACTTTTCTAACATAGGCCTCCAAGTTTTTAGTGGCAGGCACAGCTTCAAATCCCTCGGCAGTTGGTGCACCATATGCCCCTATATCGACATACATTTCATCCGCATCCCCTCGAGGGTGGATGAAACCCGGGTGATTGTACAGCATAAATGGACACAGCCAAAGTGGGTATAACTGTAATATGTACAGATATGTCAAACATTGGTTCATGATGATTATGGTGACAATTCGAACGTTTTTGTCATTTTTTATTTTTAATTTATTTAATTCACATTGATTGTGAAACACAGACAAATCGGGCTCGAATTCTTCCTGGTAAAAACCAGTAATAAGCAATTGTAGATAAAATGTCTTCCTCAAGGACACTACATATAGGTGGAGGATTGAACCTCGATCCCAGATCCTGGGAACAATACCTCTACCACTGGACCATGCTCTCCACACAGTGAAACTTTATGTAGAAGGGGTTAATGGTTATAATGGTACTGCTGATGAGATGGTAGTAGTATCAATAATAATGATGATGGGGATAAGATGAGGGCAACGATGAATGTTGCAGTTATGATAACTGCGAGTAATATTGTTCAACTGATGATATGTTTTATTTTTTATTGAACCCTGCACCCCCACACCACCTTCAGGGGAATGCATTTCCAAATTATAATAAAATGATTCGAAGAACCTATTCTAGAAAATTCAACGAGTCAATGATTAAAATTTTACCTGCAACTCTTTGTGGAACACCCCTAGAGCTTCATCCAGTTTGTCAAGGGGAATAAGCATGTCTTGTATCACCTGGTGTTTCTCATACAGCTTCTTGGTTGCCTCCCCTTGAGTCAGCTTGAGTAGAGATACTTTGGGTGGAACAGTCCATCCCAACATATAGCGGAACACGGGATGGTTTCCAAATGGAATAATATCCTGCAGTTTACAGAAAAATAGATGATCTTTGGGAACATTTAAGGAGATACAGACATGCTTCTTGTATTTTTTACTGCAAAATTATTTATGCATACAAATATATGATAGTGAAGTTACATGTTCTATAAAATTCTTTCTACAGTTTTTATTAATAAGAAAGTTTAAATGGTGTTGGATAACCGAAATAATTCAAAAGTGGTATCAGTAATAAACTATGAGAATCTCTCATAGGTATAAGGTTGAGACATATATATTCTGACCTGAGATGTCATTGTTTTATTGGAAATATACAGAACCTGTCATGGGCATTAGGTTGAGACATGTTTATTCTGACCTGAGAATTCTTTGTTTATTGGAAGTATATATAATCTGCCATGGGAAATAGGCTGAGATGCAGTGTGTATATTCTGACCTGAGATTTTATTGTTTTATTGGAAATATACAGAACCTGTCATGGGCATTAGGTTGAGTCATGTATATTCTGACCTGAGATTTTATTGTTTTATTGGAAATATACAGAATCTGTCATGGGCATTAGGTTGAGACATGTATATTCTGACCTGAGAATTCTTTGTTTATTGGAAATATACAGAATCTATCATGGGCATTAGGTTGAGACATGTATATTCTGACCTGAGATTTCATTGTTTTATTGGAAATATACAGAATCTGTTATGGGCATTAGGTTGAGACATGTATATTCTGACCTGAGAATTCTTTGTTTATTGGAAGTATATAGAATCTGCCATGGGAATTAGGCTGAGATGCAGTATGTATATTCTGACCTGAGATTTTATTGTTTTATTGGAAATATACAGAACCTGTCATGGGCATTAGGTTGAGATAAGTGTATTCTGACCTGAGATTTCATTGTTTTATTGGATAAATACAGAACCTGTCATGGGTATTAGGTTGAGCTAAGTATATTCTGACCTGAGAATTCATTGTTTATTGGAAGTATATAGAATCTGCCATGGGAATTAGGCTGATATGCAATAAGTACATTCTGACCTGTGATTTTATTGTTTTATTGGAAATATACAGAATTTGTCATGGGCATTAAGTTGAGATAAATATATTCTGACCAGAGATTTCATTGCTTTATTGGAAATATACAGAATCTGTCATGGGCATTAGGTTGAGCTATGTATATTCTGACCTGAGAATTCTTTGTTTATTGGAGGTATATAAAATCTGCCATGGGAAATAGGCTGTGATGCAGTATGTATATTCTGACCTGAGATTTTATTGTTTTATTGGAAATATACAGAATCAGTTATGGGCATTAGGTTGAGACATATATGTTCTGACCTGAGATTTCATTGTTTTATTGGATAAATACAGAACCTGTCATGGGTATTAGGTTAAGCTCAGTATATTCTAACCTGAAAATTCATTGTTTATTGGAGGTATACAGAATCTGCCATGAGAAATAAGGCTGATATGCAGTTAGTATATTCTGACCTGAGATGTCATTGTTTTATTGGAAATATACAGAATCTATCATGGGCGTTAGGTTAAGACATGTATTCTGACCTGAGATTTTATTGTTTTATTGGAAATATACAGAATCTATCATGGGCATTAGGTTGAGACATATATATTCTGACCTGAGATTTCATTGTTTTATTGGAAATATACAGAATCTGTCATGTGCATTAGGTTGAGATAAGTATATTCTGACCTGAGATTTCATTGTTTTATTGGATAAATACAGAACCTGTCATGGGTATTAGGTTAAGCTCAGTATATTCTAACCTGAAAATTCATTGTTTATTGGAGGTATACAGAATCTGCCATGAGAAATAAGGCTGATATGCAGTTAGTATATTCTGACCTGAGATGTCATTGTTTTATTGGAAATATACAGAATCTATCATGGGCGTTAGGTTAAGACATGTATATTCTGACCTGAGATTTTATTGTTTTATTGGAAATATACAGAATCTATCATGGGCATTAGGTTGAGACATGTATATTCTGACCTGAGATTTCATTGTTTTATTGGAAATATACAGAACCTGTCATGGGCATTAGGTTGAGATAAGTGTATTCTGACCTGAGATTTCATTGTTTTATTGGAAATATACAAAATATGTCATGGGTATAAGGTTGAGATAAGTATATTCTGACCTGAGATTTCATTGTTTTATTGGAAATATACAGAATCTGTCATGGGAATCAGGCTGAGAAGCAGTTAGTATATTCTGACCTGAGATTTCATTGTTTTATTGGAAATATACAGAATATGTCATGGGTATAAGGTTGAGATAAGTATATTCTGATCTGAGATTTGACTGTTTTATTGGATATATACAGAACCTGTCATGGGTATATGTTTATGATAAGTATTGACCTCTTGAAGCATCAAGGTGATGATGGCCATGTGCCTATGCTATGATATTCCAGTGCGGTGAAGCTAATAATACTGCCGCAGATAGACCCCATCATTATGAACAGACCGAAGAATTTTTCAAGAGGCTAACCAAAACACCGCAATACAATGAATTGACGTTATTGAATAATGTACTTGTTATACATTACAATAGTGAAAATAAAATTTATTGTATGTATTTGTACTGTACCATTAACAAAGTTACCTAATTCAAAAACAGTGTAAGATGTTTTTTAAAGATTTCGGATGGTCTTACCTGGAGCTCCCAGAATATACTTCTTGAATGCCTGTGATAGTAATGTCTAAGAGGGATATACTCCACACATGCCCCACGACGTAAAAACCCTTCAACATGCTTGAAAAACCAGGGCTTCCAGAAATTACCAATAGAATTTATCTGTGGAGATAAGTAAAATTTGGAAATTATATCAATATGAGTTTAGAGACTATATCAATTTAATCTAAAATGCATTACAAATATTTTCATTTTCAAATAAATAAAATTTCTGTTAGTTTGTTAAAATATTTTATCTATTATTTTGTTATTCACCTTCAGTTATTTGTGGGTTTTATTTATATAAAAGATGAAATGAAAACAGTGTTTTTCCATAGCTCCCAAGTTTAAAATTGTTACTTTTAACCAAATTCATAAAAAAATAGTGTTATAACAAATGATTGAAAATCTTAACTAAATCACAAAGTTTTTGAGCTTGTTGTGTTTTTTCCATCTGTGACCACATCTTAATGTGTGCATCAGTTACACGCAATTAATCCAGACTGACATGACCAGAACTTCTTATGGTTATGCAAAGCATCACTTTTAATTTATTTACACTGACAAACATTGGTATGTCTCTATCACACAGCAGTCATGTTGTTTTTTTTGGAAGTCAATTGTTTACACTTTGCCAGACATACTGCCAATAGGGAATTCTCACTTGGTGGCTTGTATAGAACCATGTGCTGATCATGTGAAGCAAAACACATAAAAATGGCCGGCATAAAACGTTTAAATATTGAAACAAAGGTATTTTCGTCCAAATTATACAAACCAAACAATGTAAGTAATCATTTCACGGTAAGTCACTATGTATTGAAAGAAAGAGTTAAAAGAAAGAAAAAAGCCACAGATGATGTCTCTTTCTACACATGGACTGCATTTAGTTTGAATATTTTTACCTAACAATAAAGTTTAATATCAGGGCTGCGTTCAATTTGATTAAACAATTTAATGTACCGTTATTCCTAAATGCTTTTATTGCTCAACTGAACAAACAGTAAACAGAAATTGTGCTGTCCCTCTATTTCTCTTTAAGTCATGTGATTAAACACAGCTCTCTAAGGTGTTAAGTTTGCAAATGTATGCAAATGTATATAGCAAACATGTCATTCAGTTGACTTGTGTTTTCAAACTTTAACACATTAACCAAACTGAACGCAGCCTTGTTTTCAAGACTGTTTATTTTCAAATACATGTACATCATTATTGATATCAGATCTTGCAGAAGACATTTCAATGTAAATAACATTAAATCCCTGCTTGTTTTTGTCAACGCTACCTGATCAGGGTGGGCATCATCATCTGTCATAATGCCAGTCATAACCACACCAGAATCTTCTGAATATACCAGACACTCCACAAAATCATTGTCAGACTTCTTCATTGTTTCCTCTTTGAACCTGTCAACCATCTGTCTTTTACTGTGGGTTGGGTAGTACTCCATGCGCACATACTTCTTGGCTGGGACAATCTGGATCTCTGCAGAAACAAGGAAGCCCAGGGTGCCGTATGACCATGGCACAGAGTAGAACAGGTCCGAGTTTTCATCCTAAAGTGAAGAAATGCCCTACTGTTTGTTTGATTTACCTCAAATAAAAATAAGAGTTTGTTATCAGGTTATAATTCTTGAAAGAGATGCAAGCAATCACATTTATTCAATTTTCTTTAGCATCAAATTAGTCTTTCAATGTTTGGCAGTATAATCACTAGTAGATCTTACACACAAAGTATTAATATCAGAAACATAATATTACTAGAATTAATTTCAACTTTTATAAAAAAACAAGAATTCCGCGGAATGATAAGTCTCGCATGTCTGATTTGACTGTTAATACACACATGAAAGAGAAAAAAATACAATGTACAATGACAAATTGGCCGCATGTATCTGTAAAGCTAAAAAAATATTATTTTAATCCAGTGGTAACAGAGAAATGACATAACAACTTCCCTAATATATTAAAGAGTGTTTATTTACAATAGTTAGCAACAGCCACAATTTGCAAAAATATGACACAAAATTTGCATTATATTTATGCAAGAGTTATCTAACTTGGTTAATGTAGTAGGTTTAATGACTAAGAAATATTGTAGGAAGTATTGTGTGAAGTTTCAATCAAATACATTAAGTGATTTTTGAGATATGAACTTGATGGTAAGTTGCACACAAAACTTTAACCAGTATTTCTAAGTAAAACATATTTAAAACTAAACAACTTTAACCAGTATTTCTAATTATAACGTATATAAAAAAAATAAAAAAAGAATAAAAAGATATATAAAAAACAAAACTACTCAGCATCTGCATTATATTATGTAATACAGGGTTTTAGTCGTAACTATGATCCATGTATGAAATTAAAGGCATTGAAACACATTCATATTCAACCAAATTCTTTTAAGTCATTAAACAGTGTTAAGATCCTTGTCACAGAATTTAGATATCATAAACCAAAGCAACAGTTCAAATAAAAATATTCATTTTATATAAAAAAACATATTTATATATATATTGCAGAGGCCTTGATATTGTGTCTATGATTTGCATTGTAGCTAGCGCACTCGCCATAGTCTGGTCTGTACATTTATGTCTTAGTTTTTTCATAAGTAATTATCTCCATATATGTATCATGCACTGTGAATGAGAATTTGAAAAGATCCCAAAAATAGTTAATTCCTTTGTTGTGAATTTAATTATCTCCCTTTATACATACGGGAGGAAACTGAAATCACAACAATGGTATTTTTTTCAGATGCACGATCACAATGTATGGTATATATATACATGGAGATAACCAGATAATAACCAGACATCAATCTACACACCAGACTATGGTGAGCGTGCCTAGCAACAGTGCAAACCAAAGAAACAAGATCATGACATTAACCAACTCAAAAGAATTGGGTTTCATCTACGACTTATATACTATGGTTTTACATGCAACACATCTCGACTGGACAGACAATTTACATACATGAACTGACAGCTTTATATGAGTTGGATTCAGTTATAACTACTCATACACTATATAAGGACAGATACAGAAATCCGATGGAACATGAAGTTACAGTGGTATCATAGTAATTTTATTTCATAAAGGGAGATAACTTAAATCTCTATGGTGTTTCCCGATATTGGATCTTTATAGGCATAGTGCCACCATTGCAAAAAGGAAGTGCTTCCGTGGGGTAGTCGCATAATGGCGGTTATAAATAATCCTCAATTCTTCTTCTTTAAAAATGCATTTTCCTTATTTTAATGCTCATTTTTTTATTTGAATGGCATTATTGATGTATTTTGAACATTTTGAAAGCATTGTCATGTTTGAATTATGAATTTAGAATAAAAAAAATGATGCTTGGAAATTGGGGTATGAATTCATGATTTTGGAAGTCTACTTTCACTTTGTCACCAGTGTACACACTGAGCAGAAAAAAAATCTCTTATATGACACATGACCCCTACTTTTCTCATCATATTTTGATAGTGCAGAGGTCGACAAACAGTAAAATGTAGGTTTCACTTCTTTGATTTGGAACCCTCTATGAATGACAAGCCTTCAAACTTTTATTATTTACTATAGAATAAAGAACAAAAATCAATGGTGGGGTTACACCTATAAGAGAGACTTGAGTGATATGGGGGTGATTTTCCAAAATGTTAATTGTAGGTAAAATAACCTCTTTTTTACACTCTCATAGTATTAAATGACAAATTGGAGACATTTGCTTCATAAAAAACCACATTTTGGCAAGTGTATGCCTCAAATAAAGCATATATGTGCATATTTACATTGAAATTTCATGAAAAATCACAAAATTTTGAAGATTTTTTTATTTCGGATGATTTAAATGTGCAATTTTTAGCATGTACATTGTATTGAATAATGTATTTTGGTAAGATAATGTCTTCAGTGTATCATGAGACTATTTTGGTGTAAAAATTTTAATGGAATTAGGTATAAAAAAAAAGATATTTTGGTAAAATTAGTCAAACACATCAAAATTGCATGTCGGTCAACATCTCGCGCCTGTATATAATGATCATGTAAAAAGTGGTATTTTGACAAAAGTTTCAGTATTTAATGCCTGCAACTGGGCAGTATTACTTCAAATTGGTAGTACTTAGTAAAAATGAGGTAATTATGAAATTAAAAAAAAAAGAGTTTCCTTATAGGCATAGTGCCACCATTGCAAAAAGGAAGTGCTTCCGTGGGGTAGTCGCATAATGGCGGTTATAAATAATCCTCAATTCTTCTTCTTTAAAAATGCATTTTCCTTATTTTAATTCTCATTTTTTTATTTGAATGGCATTATTGATGTATTTTGAACATTTTGATAGCATTGTCATGTTTGAATTGTGAATATAGAATAAAAAAAATGATGCTTGGAAATTGGGGTATGAATTCATGATTTTGGAAGTCTACTTTCACTTTGTCACCAGTGTACACACTGAGCAGAAAAAAAATCTCTTATATGACACATGACCCCTACTTTTCTCATCATATTTTGATAGTGCAGACGTTGACAAACAGTAAAATGTAGGTTTCACTTCTTTCATTTGGGACCCTCTATGAATGACAAGCCTTCAAACTTTTATTATTTACTATAGAATAAAGAACAAAAATCAATGGTGGGGTTACACCTATATATACCTCTGAGCACTTGACCACACTTCCGTCGGCCAGGACAAGTTCATACGCCACACAGCAATGTTGAAACAGGCCCACCTTGTGTGATGATGTCTCTATACCAACACCCATTATCAAACCACCTGAAAACAGTTATACGGGAGAGATGAAAATCAGCGATGACCTCCAAAGTGTAAATAGCTGACCAAAACAAGGGAAAGTTACCTGTACAATGTTCAAAACAACTGGTTGTCATTAAGCTAGTTTAAATGTAATACTTGCTGTGTTTTCGAATAACCAAAACTTACACAGCCAGGTCCGATAATCTCATGCAGTCAGTAATGCGTTCGACTATCAATCCAGGGGTTGTGAGTTTGAATCCCCATCCAGCTACAGTCTCTGTGATGATTGATATACGACATTGCATCTCATTAACCAGTACTTGAACTTGAGCATGGCCCCATCTCCACAGGTAACTGATAATTGTCTCACTTGAATCAGCGGTGAGAGAAGAATGGTAAACTTCCAGGTTCCCAGGAAACGGTGGTTAGGTTAACTGATCATATGTTAGCCCTCGTTGTCATAAAAATGATGCTAAATATTCAATCAGTTCAATCAAAACATACATCTTAGTTACATTTTCATATATTTGACTGACATTTAATAAAACTTTATCACTGTAAATAAGGAGCTTGGATTAAATGAATTGCTAATGTAACATCTTGTATTTGGCCATTATAAGTTAATTACTAGATTATCATCAAAATCTTCCTTAAGAAGGGGAAGGAGGGGGAGGATTTTATATATATATATACACTGGGGCGGCATGAAAATTAGGGGGCGGGCAGGCATGATAATCTAGTATTAATTAAGTTAGGCCTAAACGTCTGTACATCAAATATCTTTTCTATTTTTTTTAAATTTTATTATAGACTAGAAAAATATTACAAGCGGTGCTGGTGGTGGGTTAGAGCTCATGCTAGAGGTTGCGGATTTTAAATTTAAGACTACATATACTGACAATTTAGATAAAAAAGTTACTGATTAATAAGCAACTACAGTGACTTTTGTACTATTTGATAATAATTGTTCTTAACCCCTTACTCCATAGATACCCGTTTTCCGGCACCAATCACTGAAGGCCTTTTAAAACAGTGCAGGAAGAGTTAAGATTGCTCGTAACGAGCAATCTGAACACTTCCTGCACTGTTTTCCACTCTGTCAGTTAATATAAACATAATTCACCCAATAATTCAAAAGCCTTCTACATTAGGTGTCCAAAGACGTCTATATTAAAGGTATCCAAAGGCGTATATATGAAGTAAAGGGTTAAACCAACCAAACTTAGTTATATTTATCCATAAGAAGTTTAAATACGTTCAAGTACATAATGATGGCGTGACACCAGCTACTTACAACAAATATGCAGAGTATTTTGAGTTGGTAATTATAAAACAAACCATAAAATATGGCGCAGGTGCAGAAAGTCGTTATAAACCTTTAGCATGTGGTGTACTGCAGGATTTAATGAATAAGATTACCATATTTGTCAAAGAGGCAACATATGTATATTTAATAATAGTTCAAATTTATTGGGAAGGACATGGAATAAGGCCAATTAGATGTCAATAAAATAGCATGAGAATGACTTATTAATTGGCAAATTATTCTTTCAAAATTCACAGGCAGCTGATCTCTTGAACAAGAACTAAAAGTTGTACGACATTGTGTAATGTTTTTATCTGCAAAATGGTCTTGAATTAAAAACATTTGTTTGGGTTGTTTAGAACAGTTTTATGTAAATTTCAAGTGTTTTTTACTAAATACAAATTACTAAATATGGTCCCATTTTGTGTGGAATTTCAGTCTGCAAAAAAATATATTTGATTTGTATTGTTGTCAGAGATAAATAGAAGTTAATTTAAAGGAAATTGAGATTTTTGCATGAACCTGTCAAAATCTCAATTACTGTGAAATCATTTATTTTAGTTTGTATTAAATTTCGTGGTTTCCACATCAAAGACTTATTCGTGGGACTTAAATTTGTAACAAACCAATTTAAAAAAAAAAAAAATTGTACAGCTAAATCAACATCGCATAGTGCGTTCCAGTTATTAACCTCTGCTGTAATACACACGTCGCGTGTCAGGCCTCTGTGCCAATTAAGAGTGGACACATGCCAATAAGTACTCTAATATACAAGTATGATATAATTGTTATGCAAATAAGTGGAGAGAAAAGGAGAGAAACAACTGTAAATAACCATAGTGCTACATTACATGACTGATAATGAACAGTAAATCAATATGCTACGTCTTTTAAGAGATATGTTTATTCTTAAAATGTATCACCATATCTTTAATTATAAAAAGAAACAATAAAATTAAAAAAAAAAAAAATAGCACTAAATAAAAGATATTACTTCAGTAGAATTTAACACTTTTTTTATGATGTTTACCATAGGCCTATTCTTAGTGTAAAAATATGTCACATTGTTTCTTACTGTTTCAACTCGATAACAGGGTGACGGTCTATTTTTAGCATCTCTGACATTTGATTGAAATACACGCCATTATGGTATATTATAGCACATCTCACTACCTACACACACATCTATGAGTGGATGGACGTAGACTGATACATTATGACCAAAGAAAATATACAAAAACAGGATGGATTATTTACTACAATGTGATGCACACAGGCATATGAAAACAGAGGTAATTTATACTGACAGCATTACATATAGCGTAAACTAAGTTTGTGGGTATTTGATTTCGTTGTCTAGGCTCCCCACGAAATCAACGGAAATAAGTTCCCTCACGAAAGTTAACTATATTTCCCTCTCTATATAAGTCCTTGCTGTAATTTACTGCTTGTTTGTTTGAATATTTAGCATCACTTTATCGAAGGCTAGCAGACAATCAGTTAATCAAACCACTCTTTCCTGGGATCCTGAAAGGTGAACCAGTACTCGAGAGCACCCATCTCCGCAAGTAACTGATAAATTTCCCACTTGAAGATATAAACAGTGAGAGACAAATAACAATGAGATTGAATCAGATTTTTTTAAAGATAGGTTTCAACACATTACTGCTATATATCAGAGCTTTTTTTTCCGGATATTGGAAGAGCTCCAAGCCTTTGAGACTGTGAAAAAACAGTGCGATTGCATGAGGGGAAATAGGGAAGTTGTTTAAAGATTACAGCAAATTAGAAAATAAAGCATAACACTGCTATAATCATGAATTATCAAATACTACAAAACTTCATATCAAGTGTTTTTTTATCTGCTATCTATTTCGGGATTTCTCCGGCCTCATTTGGTTGAAAAAACATGTTTTTTTTTAATTGGGAACTAGCCGAATTCCTGCCTCAGATTTAATAAGGTAACAAAGCCCTGTGTGTGGCAACAACTTTTAGATTAACATTAAAATCTTGTTTTTTTCTCTATCCGAAAAGCACCGCCAATTTTTTTCTTCAGATTTTTTAGTATTTACTTTCCTCCAGGCAATAACCTTTAATTATTATGTATACCACATTTTTTTACTGTATGGTTCAAATAATATTTTCTTTTACTGAATTAAGCAGACTCTAACTGGTTGAAAAAGTCTCAGAATGAATTTAAGTTGAGCCATCATATTTCGCAAGTTACTGACAAACTTTCTCACAAACTATGAGCTGGGCTTGAACCCACAACCTTTAGTGGAACACGTGGTCCATTTGTAGGGCATCTAATCCAGTATTGGAGGTTCAATCATCCCCCATGACTATGTGTGACGGCTATGTGTGACCAGTGTTCTTGAGCAAGACACTTCTTCTGCATATGCTTATTACAAGTTTTATTATGGGAGACTTCGAGCATGATTTGTATAAGTTGTAATAACTTGTTTCAGAATCGAAGTAAAATAATAATGTGAGTCTTCGGTGAGAGGTAAGTGATCTTGAGTGAGATGGCACCTTAGACCATGAACCTTATGGCCATTATAAATTAATTGCTAGATTATCATCCAAATTTTTCTTATAAAGGTGGAGGGGGGAGGCTTTTCTTTTTTCTTTTTCAAATTTTTGTTGTTCTTAATTAAAAAAAAATAATTATGAAATAAAAAGGGTCTGGGCAGCATGAAAATTAGGGGGCGGTAGGGGATGATGATCTAGCAGTAAATTTATTATGGCCTAATATAAATACTGATAATATTTATCTTAAACACCATTGGTCTCCCGTCCGTCAGTATGATAAAGTGGTGTTTTCTGTTACTGTTTCATCAGCAGATTGATCTACACAAATTAATTTTACCTTGATTGTAAAGGAAGGTCAGCGATTTTGTGAATTGCTCTAAGTCAATTTACTAGTAAGAACCAATACTTGGTGTTATTAATGGGAGGTCACTGGGTAGAGCTTGGGACCGAACCTGTAACCTCTGGCATGATCAACCAACACCTTATCCTGCTTTATCAGGGCTGCATTTATTATGGTTAAACGTTTGCTAATGTTAACTAACATATTTTTTCGAACACTGGTTCAACCTCAAATTAATACCCAGTATGTGGTAATTTACAGGAATCAAGGAGAAAACATATTTTTTGTTCAATGGTGTTGAACACAGCCCAGGTCTGTATTATTTATGAGAGAAAATAATACCATGATGGAAAAACGTGATCTACATTACTGTATTTAATGTGCAAATAATTAACAATATGTCTTCAGTAATGATTTATCTCCCTTTGTTACACTTACCAACAGTAAGGTCATCCAATTCCGGCAGTACTGGTAATGTCCAGCCGAGAGGATTCAACATGGCACTCACTTGGCCCATGGTAGCCAGTGGTTCAACCCGCACAACTCGTCTCTCTGTATCTACCTCTAATATGTCAATAAGATTCACTTCAATATTGCGCATGGTCTTTTTGTACAATCCTCGGCGGAAACTCACGTTCATCCACCCGGGTCTTGCTGTACACATCTTTGTCTTCATCCCATCTGCACGCCAGGCTTTCACCTGCAGATAAAAGTATGAATCTCCCTGATAAATCTTTATGTAAATGATTGATTAAAAATTTAACATCATTCTTACGCTGTCAAGAGCTAACAGATGATCAGATAACCTAACCACTCTTGCCTAGGATCCTGAAAACTTAACCAGTACTCGAGCACATCCATCTTGCCTTTGAGATATAAATGACAATGAGTTGCAATGTCGTATATCCATTATCACGGAAACTGCATATACATGAGGCTGGGCGGGGATTATGTAAATGAGGTTTAATGCCATTTACAATACATTACAGGATAATAATTATAATAGAATCTATCATTGTTAGTTTATACTAATAATTATTGCAAAGTAAGCTAAGAGGTTGAAACCATTTCCTGGGTAGAACCAGAATAGTGTTATATTTGAGAGGCCATCAGGTCCAGTATGAGATCACACATATGACCTCTAGCACGAGTGGAATGACCAACACTATCCACTGCACTACTGCCCTATCTCAGGTTTTTGTTGATGAAAGACAATCCGGAATAAATGGGAGAACCACAGACTTCCTCACATTTAAGATTTTGGATCAAGTTAGGATTCAACTAAAACCAGGCGTAATTAAATTTGATTAGGTATTCACCATATAAAAACAGGTACTTTCATAAAGCATCAAATGGTTGAGTAAGAGGGTATGAAGTTGTAAATTTGAGTTTGTATGAAAAAGGCTTATTCCACTGTGTTAAAATGCAATATTTAAGTGGGCAAACTGAATGTAAGAAACAACCCACATAGGGTAGGGTACCAAATATTTTTGGGTTACAGGTTGCAGTTTGGAGTACTTTCTTTTTTTTAGGTTTCACTTTACAAAAACAAACAGTTTGATTGTTCAACTTTTTATAAATAAAGTTTAAGTAATAATCTGTTTCAGTTCGTAGTTTTTGAAAACATATGTAATAAATAATAAAAATTGATATTTAAAATATATTTGGCCCTCTCTAGATAATGAACAGTATTCATATAGCCCTCACTAGATGATGAACAATATCTATATAGCCATCACGAGAACAATATCCATATAGCCCTCACTAGATGATGAACAATATCCATAAAACCCTCACTAGATGATGAACAATATCCATATAACCCTCACTAGACGATGAACAATATCTATATAGCCATCACTAGAACAATATCCATATAGCCCTCACTAGATGATGAACAATATCCATATAGCCCTCACTAGATGATGAACAATATCCATATAACCCTCACTAGACGATGAACACTATTCATATAACCCTCACTAGACGATGAACACTATCTATATAGCCATCACTAGAACGATATCCATATAGCCCTCACTAGATGATGAACAATATCCAAATAGCCCTCACTATAACAATATCTATATAGCCCTCACTAGATGATGAACAATATCCATATAGCCATCACTAGATGATTAACAATATCCATATAGACCTAACTAGTTGATGAACAATATCCATATAGAGGGAACAAGATGATGAACAATATCCATATAACCCTCACTAGATGATAAACAATATGTATATAGCAATCACTAGATGATGAACAATATGTATATAGCCCTCACTAGATAATGAACAATATCTATATAGCCCTCACTAGATGATGAACAGTATGTATATAGCCATCACTTATGATGAATAATATCCATATATCCTTCACCAGAACAATATACATATAGCTGTCACTAGATGATGAACAATATCTATATAGCCCTCACTAGATGATGAACAATATCCATATAGCCCTCACTAAAACAATATACATATATCCCTCACTAGATGATGAACAATATCTATATAGCCCTCACTAGATGATGAACAATATCTATATAGCCCTCACTAGATGATGAACAATATCCATATGGCCCTCACTAGAACTATATACATATAGCCCTCACTAGATTATGAACAATATTTATATATCCTTCACCAGATGATGAACAATACCTCTATAACCCTCATTAGCTGATGAACACTATCCATATAGCCAGCACCAGATGATGAACAATATCTATATAGCCCTCACTAGATGATGAACAATATCCATATATCCCTCACTAGATGATGAACAATATCTATATAGCCCTCACTAGATGAAGAACAATACCTATATAGCCAGCACCAGATGATGAACAATATCTATATAGCCCTCACTAGATGATGAACAATATCCATATAACCCTCACTAGATGATAAACAATATCTATATAGCCCTCACTAGATGAAGAACAATACCTATATAGCCATCACTAGATGATGAACAATATCTACATAGCCCTCACTAAATGATGAACAATATCCATATAGCCCTCACCAGATGATGAACGATACCTATATGACCCTCACTAGATGATGAACAATACCTACATATCCCTTACTAGATGATGAACACTATCCATATAGCCCTCACTAGATGATGAACCATACCTATATAGCCCTAAACAATGATGAACAAAATCTATATAGCCCTAACTAGATGATGAACAATATCCATATAAAACTCACTAGATGATGAACAATATTCATATAACCCTCACTAGATGATGAACAATATCTATATAGCCCTCACTAGATGATGAACACTATCCATATAGCCCTCACTAGATGATGAACAATATCCATGTAGCCCTAACTAGTTGATGAACAATACTTATATAGCCCTGACTAGATGATGAGCAATATCCATATAACCCTCACTAGATGATGAACAATACCTATATAGCCCTCACTAGATGATAAACAATATCTATATAGCCCTCACAACATGATGAACAATATCCAAATAGCCTTCACTAGATGATGAACAATATCCATATAGCCCTCACTAGATGATGAACAATACCTATATAGCTCTCACTACATGATGAACAATATCCAAATAGCCTTCACTAGATGATGAACAATATCCATATAGCCCTCACTAGATGATAAACAATACCTATATAGCTCTCACTAGATGATGAACAATATCCATATAGCCATCACTAGATGATGAACAATATCCATGTAGCCCTCACTGGATGATGAACAATACATATGTAGCCCTCACTAGATGCTGAACAATATCCATATAGCATTCACTAGATGATGTACAATATCCATATAGCCCTCACTAGATGATGAACAATACCTATATAGCCCTCACTAGATGATGAACAATACCTATATATCCTTCACTGTATGATGAACACTATCCATATAGCCCTCACTAGATGATGAATAATATCCATGTAACCCTCACTAGATGATGAACAATATTAATATAGCCCTCACTAGATGATGAACAATATCCATATAGCCCTCACTAGATGATGAACAATATCAATATAGCCCTCACTAGATGATGAACAATATCCATATAGCCCTCTCTAGAAGTGGAACACTATCCATATATCCCTCACTAGATGATGAACAATATCCATATAGCCCTCACTAGAAGTGGAACACTATCCATATATCTCTCACTAGATGATGAACAATATCTATATAGCCCTCACTAGATGATGAACAATATCTATATAACCCTCACTAGATGATGAACAATACCTATATAGCCCTCACTAGATGATGAACTATATCTATATAACTCTCACTAGAGGATGAACAATACCTATATAGCCCTCACTAGATGATGAACAATTCCTATAGGCTATATAACCCTCACTAGATGATGAAAACTATCTATATAGCCCTCAGTCACTAGATGATGAACAATATCAATATGGCCCTCACTAGATGATAAACAATATCTATATAGCCCTAACTAGATGATGAACAATATCCATATAGCCCTAACAAGATGAAGAACAATATCTATACAGCCCTCACTAGATGATGAACAATATCCTTATAACCCTCACTAGATGATGAACAATATCCATATAACCTTAACTAGATGATGAACAATATCCATATATCCCTCACTAGATCCATATGAACCCTGTGGGTGTCACCAAACATCTGCAGATGTGTATGGCATCAGAACTAAACAACATATCTACTTTTATCCAATGCATGGCAGCAATGGGAATCTTACCTTTCGTCACTAGAGTTTCCCAAATCTCACTTGATACTGGAGAGATTCCACCAGATCGGAAATAAGCCATTATTGTTCCTATCTACAAGAAAGGGGATAAACACATGATGACCTCCAATTACAGACCAGTATCCCTGACCTCAGTCACATGTAAAATTCATGCACAGTAAACACTTACTCACCAACCAGATCCTTAGATTAAATTGCAACAAGAAGTGGACAACTAATTATAACCATACACAGCTTCATTAGCAATCTATGCTCAGAAAAAGACAGCATACTCTTTCGGCAAGGCCCCCAATTAACAACTTTTGCACAAATTCAATTTCTATGGTATGAGAGTACAAAATCTTCATTACAGTCATTTCAGAGCTACACAAGCCAGCAGGTGATAAATGAAGACAAGCAATCAACAAGAGTGGATGCCCTATCTAAAGAACTGCAGGGAGCAGTCTTAGGGTCCATACTATTTCTAGCCTTTATCAATGACTTACAAGAGACAATTTACTGTGATACCAAGTTATTTAAAGATGATGGTCTTCGATACAGACTTGTGACTTATACATGTATATTGTCACATCAGAAGTGCTGAGGATGTTCTCAATTTGAGGATGGAACAATAAGTGACAAATGAAGTTCAAATCCACAGAAATGCCAAACACAGACATACTGATCATTATAGAAAGACTCAATTCCGAATGAGGTTAACGGGCATTTGCATCACTTATTAACACAGATTGAGTTCAGCGAGATATTTTATGTGTACTAGGTATAACTCTCCCTGTACACAGGCCAACTGCTTTTCCCATCTAAAGGATTGCAAGCTTTTACAGCACCTTGATAAGGCACCGTGGGAGCGAGTTTGAAAAAAAAACGCGGACGAAACCCCACCAGGAATCGATCTGGGGACCCTTGGGTCTTGAAGCAAGCATGCTAACCGCTAGACTACAATAACTCTGTCAATATATGCTATATATGTTTATTTACATGGTATATATATCAAAGCTTCAATCCTTGCACTTTTAAAGAAGATTTTTGAAATTTAAAAAAAAAAAAGTTCTGGAATATATGCCCCATTACAAAATTGCCCCATTGTGAAAGATCATAAATATCACATATTTCTTTTATCTATTCTACAAGCCATTGATTCATATCATATATGATCGATACGCGCAGCCCTCAATCACCTCAATTTAATTTGTTTATGTCAGTAATGTGCATTTCTTTCAAGGAAATAATAATGACGTATGCTAAAAAATCATGAACGTAAATGTCAAAGATAGGTGTGGTCAGGCATGGTAAATTCACAGATGTCAGTAATGAAGTGAAAAATGTGAAGGCGGGTCAGCTGTTAACTATTGACTATGATGTTGCTAATAGCACAAGAGATGTAATTAACATGGACAGGAGGCAAACAGTGAGGACATCGCAGACAGTTTGGGGTTTTGTCCGGAATTGTCAACAGATTTACATATATCACAAGTGTGTGCCTATTGGCTGACGTAGTTGCCAAAGCAGGAAGATTAAAGCATATCACGTGGCCACATCCCTGGCATTTTTGAGATGCCATGAAAATGATTCCGAAAGCTTTTTGAATCATGTCATTACAACCGATGAAACATGGCTGCACTACTTTGAGCCAGAGGGTATGCTGCAATGTAGTGTATGCAAGACTCTGAACACCGAAAAAGGCGAGAATGGTCAAATCACCGGGGGGAAAAACATTGGGAAAAAACATGTTTATCATGTTTATGGAAAAGTATGGGATGATCCTTGTTTATGCAGTTCTGGTAGGTCAGACCATGAATGCTGTATATTATTCGAAGGTATTTAAAAATAATTAATATTGATTTTATTTTAAAAATAATTTTTAATGATGTCAAAGCTTAGATTAATAAAGAATGCATTTAATATGCATGATTACAAAATATGTGAATCTTTCTGCTAATTGTCCGCTATTTGTTTCATTTCAGGTTGTTCAGAGTGATTTCTTGAAGGTATTGAAAATGAAGCAACCCGTTCTCTAAAGTAATGCAGAGCCCCTAATTTTTCATCAGGACAATGCCCCATATCATAGGGCCATGACAACTCTGTGTTTTCAGAGACTTGTACATCCACACTTTTTCCCGGACCTCGCACCCCTTGACTTTTGCGTTTTCCTAACTTAAAGAGCATCTACAAAGCCAACAGTTCCACACAGTTGATGAATTGAAGACAGAAACATTAATATTTAATAAAGGGTTCAACACAGAATGGTTTTGAATTATTTACGAAAAGTTTGTAAAACACTATTGATGGTGCGTTGAGTATAACAAAGAATATTTTGAAAAGTAGTGACTTTGTATTTAAGCTTTATTTCGATGACAGCTCAGAGCTTATATGAGTCCGCTTCCTGGGTAGAACCAGTACTGGGTGTTGTTTAATGAGAGGCATCGGGTCGATCGAACCTGTAACCTCTGGTGTGGGTGGCTAACACTCTATCCATTACACTACCGCCTGCTAGTGACTTTTATGTTGACGTCATGTAGATAATGTCATGATCTGCACCGGTTGCCAGTATGTTTCAGTATTAAATTCATGTAAAATTGTTGTTTGTACATATAAATCTTTGCAAATTTGTGACAATGCACAAATATCATGTATTAAATGTATTTGAAAATCTTATAAAATTTAACTTATTATTTCCTGTTATATAGAACATGTCACATTGTTTTGGGACCACCATGATCTTTTTGTATTTCAATTTAAAAATGATTCATTCCTCACATCGTTGTAAAAACCAACCCGTATTACACAGACCATGTTGCCAGCAGTTGCATACGTTGCATGGTAATGCATACTGCCTCTTCATAACATCTTTATCACACATGATGCAAAGTGCCATAAGATCATTAAGATCTTTAATATGGGTACACTGTGATTTATAGAAAAGAAAAAACATCCGATTGAGATGTTATGAAAGCTCACATATTCGCGCAAAATCATCTCAGAAATACGAATCAAAATATTCTTCTTTCACAATATAATTCTCTACAAAACAACACCATTCCCAGATAATTGTATTTAAAACTGTTGAAGTACCTATGATTACAGAATTTGTATATTGCAACTAAAAATTCAAGGAAAGTACTTGTAACTTTACTTATTAACTTTGAGATTATTTTGCGTGTTTAAAACATTATAAAACAATATATAATCTGTGTTGTAAAAATATATAAATATTTTCAACGCCTAAGAACAAATTCCCTCAAAATACGCCCCCCCCCCCCCCCCCCACTCGCTGCTCAGGTGAGCTAAAAATAAACAGACAAAATAACAAATAAATACTTCAAGATGATAAATAATTAACAACTTCTTACCTGATCTTGAACATGTTTCACTTTTTTGTCATGCATCTTCGGAGCCGAGCTCAACTTGAAAATCATCCATGTTCTTATGTACATAAACAGATCGTATACCACTGAGAGAGGAAGAAGAAAGAGACAAACAAACACCCATCTGTAGTTTACTATCACATATTCCAGGCCTCTCATTCGTAACCATGCAAAACTTGTCAGTAAAATCGGAGCTGCGACGAGTAGAAGGTTAATTTCAAGTTCCATTTTGGCAAAATGATTGTAAATAAAGCTTAATAAATGTAAAATAAAACAGATCCAAAAGCAAAACAAGTGTCAAAATTTAACAATGGCGTGATACATTGTGGCCTTTCAGGTGAAGGTCTGTTGGTTCCCCTGTTACCAGATATCTTGCTGGGTACAAGATCTTACGGAATACTTCGGATATTGCCGGTATGGCTAAACCAGCGCAGCCATTGGACCACGGAGATCAACGGAGCAAATTCGCGCCAAATTATTACGCGGGAGTTTGTTGACTTCCTGGGTTTTGTTTCTTGCAGGGTAAACTGAACAACAAAAAATGTGGATACAAGTTAGAGCTTTTGATGGCCAGAAGTCATTGCAAGTTGACAGTCTTTCAAAGCTGACTAAAATTGAAGATTTGAGAAAGCGACTTGTGGAACATTTTGATGCACCAGTGGAAAATCAACGATTGTTTTACCGAGGGAAACAGGTACGGAACATACCCCACCCACTACATTTGTATGTTAAACTAATGTTTTAATTTTAAATACTTTCTGACAGCGATTTTATGGCATACACTAAGTTTTGTAGATGGCTTGTGAATTTTATCATCGGGTGTTTATGTTCTTATTCCAATTTATCAAGGAGTGATATAGAGATCTTTAGCAACTCGAGATTTTGTGAAAGCTTGCAACATAACGCATCTCGCGAAATCTCGTATTCAATTATCTTAACTTGCATTCATCTCAAGTTACTTAGTCAGGAATTTAGTGAAATATTTAGGCGTGCACTGCAATCAAGTTAAAAAGTCGCAATGCAGGAAGGAATTGGAATCCTGAAATGGTTGACTTGCAGCAATTAAAATTGTTAAAAAAAAATCAAAGCATATTTACAGAACATGGTAATAAATTTTTTGCATCTAGACTAGATATGTTTTGTGCAATCTTTGCCTAGATGTAGCATTTTTCTGTATGATATGCTATTTAACATGTGATTGATCAATGCCAACAGATAGTTTTTTCCAAATTCAGTAAACTAAGATGCATAGTATCTCACATGTTATTATTTCTGAGATCTGACACTGCCAGTGTGGAGCGCAAAATCCAGTAATATAGCATCAGATCCAAGATGAGTGGTTGTGGATTTGATCCTCCACTGTGGTTGTAAAATGGTGTCCTTGAGAAAGATGCTTTATCTGCATATGATTAGTACTGGTTATACCCAGGAAAACTATGAGCATAATTTATTTTAAGAACTTGTTGCACACTACCATACACTTTCCTTAAAGGGATTATATTGGCATATTACTGTCAATTCCCTGTCCTAAATACACAGGCCCAGCATGAAGATACACATATAACTAAGAGATATACACGTCTAAAGTGTCTAATTGCATAACCTTTTATGACAAACATCAGGTTTCTGAAGCCACGTTTTTGTTTACAGTCGCCATTTTCAAGAACCGCTTTCGGGTTTCCGATCAATCATCTGATAACATAGTGAAGACTCGTTCTTGATCTCGTTTTCGGGGCTTTGTTCGGGAAGTTTACAGAGTTCAATGTAAACATTACACAATACTTTATTGCGGGACATATTAAAGTTTTGGCCAATATTCAATAACTGTTAATTTGAGAACTTAAGTAAATAAATGTTATACGTCAATACATATGCATTATTTTGTGCACACTGCATACATGAAAAGTCTGGATTAACAACGCATTTGTATGACTTGCCAATATAATCCCTTTAATATTTTCATATTTTAAAGCTGGTGGATGGGCACAGTTTGTTCGACTACAAGGTTGGTCTAAATGACTTGATACAGCTGATGGTACGAGCTGTGCCAGCCGAACCTACATCGAATAATGCAGATGAGAACACAAGTGCAGATGAGAACTCGGACAAAGAAAATCAAAAGGTGAAAAGTTAAAAGAATTAATTTGGTTTGTTTGAATGTATGGATTCATTTTTATGTCATTATGGGCTAACAGATGAACATTTAAAATTTACCACTCTTTCCTGGAATCTTGGAAGGTTAAACAGTACTCGAGAACACCTATCTTTGCAAGTAACTGATAACTTTACCACTTGAATCAGCGGTGAGACGAATGAATGAGACATACAATGATGTATATCAGTCGTCACAGAGACTGTGGCTGGGTGAGGATTCAAACTCGCAATCTCCGGAATGATAAGGAAATGTGCTACTGTCTGAGCCAACCAAGTCGGGCAATGTTAACCCTTTACTCCATAGATACGCGTTTTCCCACACCAATCACAGGCCTTTGAAAACAGTGCAGGAAGAGTTCAGATTGCTTATAATGAGCAATCTGAACACTTCCTGCACTGTTTTCCGCTCTGTCATTTAATATAAACATAATTCAACCATTGTTGATATGTGGTGAATTAATGGCGTCTATATGATGTTAAAGGGGTTAAAAGGAAAAATTGAAACATTATTTACAACATAACTGTAAAATAAATTATATCTGAATCTTAGTTTATTTGTCCACTACAAGTGTAACTGGAAGGGACTAAAGGTTTACCCTCTGTCTGTCCCGCTGCACTACAAATGTAACTGGAAGGGACTATAGGTTTTCCCTCTGTCCCGCTGCACTACAAGTGTAACTGGAAGGGACTACAGGTTTAGCTCTATTTGTCACGCTGCAATACAAGTGTAACTGGAAGGGACTAGGTTTACCCTCTACAAGTGTAACTGGAAGGGACTACAGGTTTAGCTCTGTTTGTCACGCTGCACTACAAGTGTAACTGGAAGGGACTACAGGTTTTCCCTCTGGCTGTCCCGCTGTACTACAAGTGTAACTGGAAGGGACTACAGGTTTAGCTCTATTTGTCACGCTGCAATACAAGTGTAACTGGAAGGGACTAGGTTTACCCTCTACAAGTGTAACTGGAAGGGACTACAGGTTTAGCTCTGTTTGTTACACTGCACTACAAGTGTAACTGGAAGGGACTACAGGTTTTCCCTCTGGCTGTCCCGCTGCACTACAAGTGTAACTGGAAGGGACTACAGGTTTACACTCTGTTTATCTGGCTGCACAGAAAGATGATTAAAAAAATGTCCAATCAAGGTTTGTGACAATGCATGTGGATAGAGGGTAGTAACGAGATGATGCAGGTCATTTTGGTTTTTGTCAAGACAAAAATTGTGGTAGCTATGGCACCAAAATTGGTAAAATTACAGTTCAATCTGAATCTGTTAACAAAGTCCTCCTACCTGTAAACCAGTAAGGGACTTGCATATTGTTTGCACTACAAGTATGTCTTGTTTCCCCTTCATTGCTGGCTTTCCTATTATATACTTAATGCCTTTTAAAACTCAAGTATAGGTATTCTATCAAATATATATATATGACATGTATGATAAACCCAGGGCTTTTTTTCCTTATTAAACAGAAGCTGAAATTTGGTGACTTCCCAATTAAAAAATCTTATTTTTTTCAAATTGAGGTAAAAAAAATCCCAAAAATGGAGAAATTTTTTTATTTTTGCTGATTTTGGAGTTAGTAAAGAATATCAATGCAAATTATTATGCAATACAAATATTCACTGGACAGCATCAATTGCAAATTATACACAACTATTGGCTTGTGTATAAAGCGTTTTTCAAAGTGTAACAAGAATACTGTAAGACAGCTGTTGAGCTGCAGGTGTCTGGCAAATTGTCTTGCTCAAAATTTATAGCTACACATCTGGTCAAAGTACCATATAACAAGTTTCATGTCATATTTGACCATGTTATAACGTGATCTGAGTGTGAAAGGTAAAACTCTTGGCACCTATTGATAGTGATTTGCCTAATCTTGGAGCATTCCAGCAGGTTTGAAAGTAGTATTAGCATTTGTGTAACGCTGTGACTATTAAATAAGTCGTTATTGTTAATATTGTCTGATTTGATATCTTTTCACAAACATTACAAATACATACAAATTACTTTCTTTTAGCCAGAAGACCCGGAACCAACTTCAAAAGAATGTAGTGATATAGACCTCAAAGACAGTATATACAAGGTAAAAATGTAGTGATATAGACCTCAAAGACAGTATATACAAGGTAAAAATGTAGTGATATAGACCTCAAAGACAGTATATACAAGGTAAAAATGTAGTGATATAGACCTCAAAGACAGTATATACAAGGTAAAAATGTAGTGATATAGACCTCGAAGACGGTGTATACAAGGTAAAAATGTAGTGATATAGACCTCGAAGACGTGTATACAAGGTAAAAATGTAGTGATATAGACCTCGAAGACGGTGTATACAAGGTAAAAATGTAGTGATATAGACCTCGAAGACGGTGTATACAAGGTAAAAATGTAGTTATATAGACCTCAAATACAGTATATACATGGTAAAAATGTAGTGATATAGACCTCGAAGACGGTATATACAAAGTAAAAATGTAGTGATATAGACCTCAAAGACAGTATATACAAGGTAAAAATGTAGTGATATAGACCTCGAAGACGGTGTATACAAGGTAAAAATGTAGTGATATAGACCTCAAAGACAGTATATACAAGGTAAAAATGTAGTGATATAGACCTCGAAGATGGTATATACAAGGTAAAAATGTAGTGATATATACCTCAAAGACAGTATATCCAAGGTAAAAATGTAGTGATATAGACCTGGAAGACGGTGTATACAAGGTAAAAATGTAGTGATATATACCTCAAAGACAGTATATACAAGGTAAAAATGTAGCGATATAGACCTCGAAGACGGTAAATACAAGGTAAAAATGTAGTGATATAGACCTCTAAGACAGTATATACAGGTAAAAATGGAGTGATATAGACCTCGAAGACGGTATATACAAGGTAAATATGTAGTGATATAGACCTCGAAGACAGTGTATACAAGGTAAAAATGTAGTGATATAGACCTTAAAGATAGTATATACAAGGTAAAAATGTAGTGATATAGACCTCGAAGACGGTGTATACAATGTAAAAATGTAGTGATATAGATCTCGAACATTGGGGCAAGTTTAATTAGTAAAAACTTGGTAAAAAATCTTCTTGTCAGAAACCACCTGATCGATTTTAAAACAATTTTGCAGAAATGTTCCTTGGGTGACTCTTTACCAAGTTTGTTCAAGCTGTGTGATTTGTTAAAAAACATGACTGCCACAGTGAGGTGCTAGTTTACTATATGGGCAGCTATAGTAGAAACTTCAAAAGCCTTCTTGTCAGAATCTACTGACCTGATTTGGATGTAATTTCACTGACATTTAGCATGGGTGAAACTCTACCAAGTTTGTTACAGCCATTGCGATTCGTCAAAAAACATAGGCACCAGGAGGGTAGGCTGGTTTTTCTTTATATGGATATATAGTGAAAACTTTCTTTCGCTGTCTGATATCCAGATATCCACACAAGGATACTATTGTTATCACACAACTCTTCTAGGCATCTGTTACATCTTCAAAACAAATCAAAATTCCAACTACTCGCCCATCTCGTTTTCTGGAATTTTGAGTGTACATGTATTATATAATCTACTTAAGTAAGGTGACTCAAGGTCACTGAGGTGAGCAATATAGGGCCTCTTGTATTAATTAGGAGGGAATTTTCTGGTTAAAGAAACTAAGGAAACCTATGGCTGGCTTGGCTAGTATCCTTACTTTTTATTTTGTTTTTTATGTTGTACGAATTTATCTGCATAATAAAATGTGAAGTGAAAATTCCCCCCTGAGAGGCCCTTAGCTCGAGTTGCCCAAGGTGAAGAGAGTGCCCTGTATATTGCATCAATAAGGTAACTTCAGTATTTCCTTAACAACCTTATTTATTTCAGGTTGGCGACATTATAGATGCCAGAGACATGGGTATGGGTGCCTGGTTTGAATCCAAGATTATGAAGGTGACGAAGTCGACCAAAAATACCTCAACATCTGACAAAACAGACAAACCTAAAGACAATGTGAAACCTGTTTTGGCAGAAACTAGTCTTAAATCCACAGACAAAAATAGTGATAATAAAGACAAAAAAGACGAGAATGAGAATGACAGTTTTGTGGAGTCCATGGAAACAGATGAGAATGCATCCACTAGTTCTGGTGATTCTAAAGAAGGTGGAATAACGTCCTATGATAAACTTTTAGACATTGTAAAGGACGATGGATTTGTGTATCATGTTGTGTATGAAGGGTAAGTGCTCCGTTCATATTTTGGTGGATTACAGAGGGGTAAAAAAAAACAAGAGAGGTTAAGTTAACTGATTATCTTGATGGTGTAAAAATGACGCTGAACATTCAAAAACAAGCAAACACCTGTTGGTCGTGATTTATAAAGTGTCTAGTTTATCAGCTATTGGTTTCTAATTTTGCAATCAAGAAACTGACTTTACAATATTTCTTTGCATTTTGGAATAATCATAAAACGGAAACATATTCACCCTGTTGGACAAGCCAGTGCTCTAGATAAGTGCTATATGGGGGTATTTAAGCATTGAAATTTCTAAATAAAGCATTGAAATTTAAATTAGGGGTAAAAATAAGCATTCATTTTTACTCTTAACATTTTTTATGCCCCCGCCATTTTCCAGTTTCAATGGGGGGGGGGGGGGAGGGGGGTATAGTATCACCGCTGTCCATACGTACGTCCCGACTGGTTTTCAAATTGTTTCTTTAGTTTTAATGAACAGATTTGAACCAAATTTGGTGTGTGACTTCACAGTTAATACAGGTCAAGTTCGTATTTTGTTACGGTGTGATGATTTTTGGTAGAGTTATGCTCCTTTTTGGACTTAGATTATTGGCAAATGTCAAGAAATTGGGTTTCCGCTCGAATCTCTTGAAGACTTGAAAGGATTTGATTCATATTTGGTAGAAAGATGTATGGTGATAAACTACAGCTAAAGTTTGATTTCCGTCAAAATCCCTGCAAATTAATTAGGTGTTCTTGTCTCTGATTGGCTGATAGTTTCTGACCTCTAAAGTCTTTATTTATGGACCGATTTTTGACAAAAAATTATATTTGGCTTAATATCAACAAGACCCAGGTCAAGTTCGACAATGGATGGAATTGGCGCATATTAATTAGGTGATCTGGACTCTTCATTAGCTGATGGTTTTCGACCTCTAAAATCTTTATTGATGAACCAATTTTGATGAAACTTGATATTTGGCTTTATTGATGTCTACAATGTAGTTACAAAGCAGGGGCATCTGTGTCCCATGGAACATGGTATGTCAGATTTGTTCATATTTTGCATAAATTATCCCTATGTCTAGGGGTTTGATTGCAGATAAGAATTTAGGGGCTAAAATTTATAGGGGCCCTGTAAGGGGACTTAGAATTTTACTTAGGGATACTATGAGAAAACAGAAAATTCTCTTTTTCTTTCATCTGTTCTGAAACCACTAGGCCAGTTAAACTGAAACTTCACATGGGTGTTTCTATTGCACAGGAGACTATACAGAAGATTTTTTTTTATCTGAAATTCAAGATGGCCAAGTTCCTATTGCATAGTAGAATTTCAAAAAGTGCTATGGCCACTATGAGTCAGTAGAGCATCCTCAGGCCCTCTTGGGCCTCTTGTTTTTCCCTCAACTGAGGCATAAAAAATCCCAAAAAAGATTGGGGTGTAAATTTTTTCATGGGAATTTTTCTTACATGTGAAATATTGTAATATCTGATTATTAATGGTAATAGAACATGATCTGACAACGTTGCACTTTATTTTCCAGTTAAAAGTCTTTAAAAAAAAATCACGATTTCCCCTGCATTGCGCTTCCTCCCGCAAAGGCTTGGGCCTCTTCCCAATTTGCAGGTTAAAAGCTGACTTGACAAAAATTTATAGCTTTACAAACTACACCCAACTACAGGTATGATGAAGATGACCATGTTGAACTACAGTGCAAAGATGTACGGCCGCGAGCAAAAGTCAATATAAAATTCTCAGATGTTAAAGAAGGCGAAATTGTGATGGCAAACTACAATATGGAAGACCCAGATGAAAGAGGTTTCTGGTACGACTGCGTCATCACAGGGAAACAAGATACGAGGACAATTAAAAAACTCACAGCAACTGTATATTTTGGGTAGGCAGAAAAATCTTCGATGTTTATAATTATGTAATGTGTTTAAATTTTATGTACCTTAACAAAGCATTGATGGGAATTTCTCGTGTTATTTTAGTTATTTATGAATTGATTCTATATAAAATGTAGCATGGGCGGTAGTGCAGTGGATAGTGTTGGCTGCTCACGCCTCAATAGAGCTTAAATAAATTGGTATAAATCCTATATAAAATGTATGAATTTCATAAAACTCTTTGAAAAATCTGATTAAATACATGAATAGGTTTGATATAAGCTGGTTCCCACATTGACTTTGTGTACATAAACTGGTTCCCTCATTGACTTTGTGTACATTTGCCCATCACGACTATTAAGTCGTTTTGTATACTTTGAGCTACTTCATTCTGTATTTCTGATGTTAATCGTGATGTTATTTAACCTGTTTTGAAATACTTCCCACTTCCCCTAGGGCTAAAGTGATTGCGTTATACTGCAGACTTACTTCTTAACTTTTCAACATCTCAGAATATTTTCAGTGTCGAAAAAAATTGTTATTCTGTATTGGAGTAATATTAACAAATGGATATTTAACAGATTTTGTTTGATTACTCTGTAGGCCAGATCTGACCCCACTGGAGAACTGTAATTTGTTATATGTAGATGAAGTTTTCGCTGTAGAGAAACCAGGAACACAGCTCACTGCCGAGGATCTGGCAAATGATCCCACAGCATCGCCCGTTAAAAGTGAGTTCTTCATTTTGAACCAAATGGAAATTTGGAGCCAGATAGGCGATATTTGGGGGGTATTTAAGCATTGAAATTTTTTAATAAAGCATTGAAATTTAAAGTAATTTTGGTTAAAATAAGCTTTGAATACTGACACTGTCAGTGTCGAGCATCGCCCCTATTCGGCTGTCATTTCTGTTGGTCAATGTAACATAACAGTATTGTCTATGTGTGTAATATATTGATTGTCTTGGATCGCTGTATGCAGAAAATATTGTATCTTATATCTTGAAATTACATCAGACAAATAGCTTTTATAATAACATAACTCTGCGGCCAATAAATTTCTGAATGACTCGAGCAGCCATAAATGTTATTATGGCTTTTTCTCCGTAATTAGAAAGAGGCCCAAGTCTTAGAGATTGGGGAAACACATGATTGAAGGGAAATTGGGATTTTTTTTTTAGATCTGCCTGTTCCAAGTGTATGATAATCTTGTACCTATATTACCCTGTAGGAACAAACAAGCCCGATTGTGATCACTGTTTGGACAACCAGAAGAAGAAATGTAAACACTGTGCATGTTGCAAGTGTGGTGGTAAAAATGATCCAGACAAACAGATACTGTGTGATGAGTGTAACAAAGCATACCACATGTCGTGTATGGATCCGCCCATGACCCAGTTACCTGAGGAAGATGAATGGTGAGTTATGACAAAAATAGTTTTGTGCCAGCATACACATGAGTAAATGAATGAATAAATTTTGAGTTTATGGCTCACCACACATCAAGGTTACTGTGAAATCTTTAATTTTCATTTGGATTAATTTTGATATTTCAAAAGAAACTTCAGTTGGACTGGAAACTGACAAAGTACTTATAAATACCTGTTTCAGGTATTGTCATACTTGTTTCAGGAATTGTCCTGACTGTAGAGTTGACAAACTTATAAATGCCTTTGTTTCAGGTAATGTTGTGACTGTATTGTTTACATTTATAAATGCCTTTGTTTCAGGTATTGTCCTTACTGTAGAGTTAACAAACTTATAAATGCCCTTGTTTCAGGTATTGTCCTGGCTGTAGAGTTGACGACAGTGAGATTGTGAAGGCTGGAGAAAAATTAAAACAGAGCAAGAAAAAATCTAAAATGGCTTCTGCCAACTCGTCGAGTAACAGGGATTGGGGTCGTGTAAGTTATTTGTTGCTTTTGATATAACAGCAAAATTGTCCAACTTTGATAGTCCATCAAATGGCACGTTAGATTGATAGTTCATCTGACCAAAGCTCAGCCAACTAACAACAGTTGAAACTCGTTATCTCGATATTGGAGGGACTGCCAAAAAACTCGAGATATCCGAATATCGACATAGATTTTTGTCTCAAAATCAATATTTATTATCATTACCTGATAATTATCGTACGTCAGTTGTACCTTTGCTTTCATATAACAGTCCGTGCAGTATAATTTTCACTTGTGATTAAGCTAATATCCAGGTCCTTTAATTTCTCGGCATTGTGAGATAAGGTTGAGACTGACTGATTGAATCAAAAGATATTTAAATTTTTTTACATTCAATCACCAAATTCGATGTCATGATGTTTGCAACATTCTGTCAGACATCTTTGTCGTTGACCGGTAATTAGTGTTGCGTCTTAAACACTGAAAAATGGCACTCATAGATTTCACACGGTGTGGAAACACACAAAATTATGTCGACAAAAATTATATTGAGACAAACATTAAATGAAAGGTGTGAAATGATCAATTGGGGACTAAAACTGGGATTGAGATACCAACACAGATAATATCGAGATGAGAGGAATTTATTTATATAAGCAAAGACGGGGGAAAATTAGGACTGGCAAAAAATATTGACATTATTAGAATATTGACTCGAGCGATATAAGATAACGAGTTTCGACTGTATTCTGGTATTAGTCACTGTCTCTCCTACATTTTCATCAGTAATTTCTTTGTATTTCTCTGAAAACACCAGAATAGTCAATTGATTGAAAATTTGTCGCAATGTTCTTTGTGAGGTACCCTCTCTGATTTGTATTTATTGTTTCTGCCCATAATATAAGAAGACCACTGTTACTTAGAACAGATGAAAATCGAGAAAATTCAAAACTTAAACCCCAAACTTTTCTATAAAAAGAAATGGGAGGAGCCTAATTTCAAATGGTGGCACTTTCTTGCAACATTGTTGAATTGGGAGATGTTTTTCTGTAAAACATAGTAACAAAGTTGTCATAATTTTCAAAAAGAAGTGCAGTTGTAGGGACATATTTTGTCTTTATAAAAATACCCTTTATTCACAAAAGCTCCCTGAAACAAAGGAGTAGATGTCCTTACAAAATTGAAATATCAAGGAAAATTTGCTAAATATTTGAATTTTGAACCCTGTCTGACCCTTGTCACGTGGTGTAAACAGCAACACTTGCTCGGAGATGTGTATAACCCACTTTGAGGAGCCATGCAGAGTTTGATATCTCAGAGTAGAATAATGTGTTTGACTTTCAGTTTGTGAATTACATGTTTAGGAAGATTAATCTTCATAATATTTCGGCCTTTTTCATATTATAAACAAATGATTATACATTGTAGTTGATGGCTTATCTCAGATACATGCATACATGCTTTTTTATTTGGATGCAAATAAGTAACTATTCACACTCACCTTGGTTGATCATTGTTTTGAATCCCATAATTCACAATAGCTTACTTTTGGAAATAACTTTAAGTTTTTGTTTTTTTAGCAAGTAAATGTCATTTTATTGTTTATACAGTTCTTATATCACAGCCTTCAATTAAAACCACTTAGTGCTATATAGGTGGCCTTGGATGTATGTGTATGCACCATGTACTAGGTTCAAAACACAACTTGGCATAATTTAGATCTTGGTTGGTTCAATATTCTTTGCTTTTGTTATTACATAATTAAGTAGGAACCAAACTCCTACATTTGAAAACATATTCCAGTATTTTCTGTATCTACGTTTTGGTAAATGACTGTTTCTTTGATTAGGAAATGAAAATTCACCTAGCCAAAACTGATGTTAAAATGTTATAAACGGACATGAAAACAATATCCACATTTATTTTCATCATCATCATCAGCATCAATAATCATGTTATCATTTTCCCCATCTGTGCCTCAATTTTTGTCCTGATTGCCATCTGACAATAAATATTCCTGCAAGTATGTTCTGTTTCTAACTATAGTTATTTTCATCAACATTAATTGACCAGTCTGGTGTAACTAAATGATCCTCAAAATCACACATTATAATCAAATAAATGGAATAATATACAAAACTGTTCCCTCGAAACCTTCAAAGTATATCCATGATTTTCTTCCATTTGTAAGTTTTGCCAGGGAAATTGTGAACCTAAATGGAATGGGTCATTCTATTATGTCAAAGGGGTTTCTGTATTTTTCAATCTTTGTATGTTTTGTCTCACAAATAATTGTTTGCCCTTTACTTGTGTCCAAGCAATTTATTTACAATTCAATACAACATGTATGCCTGTTTGATATTATAAGTCCATAATAAATAAGATAAACCATTTTTCATAAATAGTTTCATTCTCTCTAAGTAAATAATGTACTAATCCATGGAACTTGACCCAAATAATTTCACTTTATCTCTTTGATCATGACCAGAGATGTGTTATATGTAACCCAGCATGATACTGTAAATTGGATGTACCTAATTAGCAATTTTGTTTATTATGCATGCAGATAAGATGTCCATTGCAATATATTTGAGTGCTGTGTTTGCTGTACTTAATCTGGGAAAACCTTTATTTTAATCCATAATACTGAGGAACCTGCACGTACAAGAAACATTGTTGCTTAGATTAACTTCCATAATATCAATGAAATATATTTACAAGAAATTCAGTGTGTGTTAACTTGTAACAGGCAGTATCGTCTATGGCTATGCTGGTAGTTACAGCTTATGTTGGACATGAGTATTATCAAATTACTGTAGTAAACTTGTCGGCTGCTAGTGATAAGCCCCGCCTATAATACTGTGTGTAGGAGCTACCGGCGATGGGCCTTTAAATCTCTTATTCTATGCAAATCAAATTTTATTGAAGCTAATAATATTTTCCACCCCTCAAAATGTATGTTTTTGTTTGTGTCTGTGTTTTTGTTTTTTTTTTGTTTTTTTTTTCATTGTAAAAAATTCCACTCTGTCATGAGGTAGAAAAGTTTATAAATTTTTGTTTCACATGTTTCTTGGAAATAAGAAAATTATAAAACACCATTTGAGTACATGTTTATTCTCTCTCAGGTATTTCTTTAAATACTTAACTTTTGTAACCAACTCAAGTTGATGATGTTATTTTATTCTTCCATTAGGGGCTGCTGTCCCATTCTTCTTGTGGGAGTGGCAACCCTTCAGGACACAGCTGGTTGAAATCAACTTGTTCATGTTCCAGGTGTAAGAATTTTTAAATTCAAATTTCAGGGAATGGCATGTGTTGGTAGACAAAAGACTTGCTCAGTGGTACCAACAAATCATTTCGGACCTATACCAGGTGTGGCAGTGGGAACCATGTGGAAATTTAGGGTCCAGGTATTTGTTGTTTCTGTCTTTAATATATGCAAGGCTCGAATTTAAGCCCCGCCACTCGCAAAATGCGAGCTGTATTTTGAAAATGCGAGTTGAAATTACTCAAGCTGGCATTTTTTTGCGAGTTGAGAAAATTACTTATTATATTCATTTTATTGATTTTTGAAAATAAAGAAGTAATATCCTGGTAAAAATAACAAGTTATTGTCAATTTTACCAAATTTCTTTTGCTTCTCGCGCCAAATTACCCCCTAGCAGCACGATTGTCAATGACATGTATTAAATATTTAATATGAGAAGACTGTGTCAAATTGTTTTTGATCTTGAGTTCATTCTGCACAAAGGAAGTAAAGTTAAAACCCGTCAACAACATAGAGTAGACTGCGTGTAGTTTGATCGATCGCATACTCACTCTATAAAATAAAAGTAAACTTGAAACCCATCAAATTTATTGTTTACATATTTTGTCAGCTGTTAAAATGGCTGATATTCTCCATTGTACCAACGAATGAAAGTGAGTCCCAACAAGAAAAAAGAGAAATAATCCTTCCGTTAATACTGTAATGAAATGTGAGCGACAGCTCAATATCACACAGGGCTATAAACTGGACAATGACACAATGGTGTGTCAATTGTAGAAATCACGCGATCGACAGATCATACATAATAATTAAACTATATTACTGATATCACAACATTTACACGTGTTTAAACAATCGTCCCTGGGTAGATCTAGATCTAATTTTAAAATGAACGGCCATTTGCTTTATTAATTCTATAAATAGAAATGTGTGTATGTCTCAATCTCAGTCTCTGTACACTTGTATTTATTGAATCCATGATTCATATTTTGTTTAGTTAAAAGTGTTTATTTATGATATATCATTGTATGCATTTATTTATGGTAGTATAATAAATAACAAAGACAATTTTATTTTTTAACATATTTTGTTTTGTAAAGTACAAATGTACTGCTTTAAAATTGAAATACCTTTACATATATAATAACCTTGATACCATTGTCTATAAAATAAATACAAGCTAATAATGCATTAAATAACACGCGGGCTTTGAAACAATTAATTTTGGGTTTATTTAGACATTTAAGACTACAAGTTTCTGCGAAAATTGGTTTGGCTAGTTGGTTTCAAATTTGGCCAGTTGAAATTTTAGGCAGTGGCCAAAATTGCCAGTGCACAAAAAAGTTAAATTCTAGCCCTGATATGTTTTATATTTTCAACATAAGCTCAACCACATTTTTCACGGGGCCCCAAAATGTGTACAGTAATAAAAAAACAAAGATTTTAAATAATTTCTGACAAATAAAAATACTTGTGCATGGATGGATTTACAAAATATTTCATCACATTTACTTATAAGATCAAGGCAACATGTAAAATCTGTTAAAATAGTGGAAGCAAAGTGATTTTTGTCAATATTCTGTCACATGTCAACAGGTGAGTGAGGCTGGCATTCACAGACCACATGTTTCCGGTATTGCTGGCCGCGAGAGTGAAGGCGCGTTTTCCATAGTGCTGTCAGGCGGATATGAAGATGATACGGTAAAAGAAATAATTGCACAAACTGTTAAATAGACAATTCACAAAAACAGTGATAGTTTCCAGGGAACAAAAATTCTTCTGTATGCAACTCATCTGCAGGACGAGTGACTTGCTAAATGCACTCATCCTGTTACCATAATAATTCACTTGTCCTACAAACAGGTATGAAATAATCAACAAAATACTACTGGTGTGACAACAAACTTGTTCTTAGAATCAATCATTATGACATCTTCTTTCATAATTTAACAGAATGCTAAGTTTAATACAACCAGATTCACTAAAAACTCGTGGTATAACAATTGATGAATTGTTTGGGAGCTTGTTACGTTTTTCAAACTGACCATATATTTGTACATCAATTACACCATGATAATTCAGACTGAAATAACAAGTTCATATTGTTATAAACAGTATTGCTTTTAATTTATTTACAATGGTCTGTCGTATTGATCACACATTATCGCATGTTTGTTAACAGTACTTCAACTGGAAACAGTATTGTCAAATAGTATAGCGCAGTGCACATTGGGTTATTTATAACGCGGTTCTGCACCTACCCTGGTTTCATTCCATGGATCCCGGCTAATGCGTTGTAACGGGCCCCGAGTGTAATAAGATTTAAACCATATTAGAAAATTATTGTAATTTTTTGGTAATATTTAGGAAATTTTATTTCTGATATAGTTTTTGTAACGAGCAAGTAAAACAAAATCAAAATATTGACATAGATCTATACTCATTTCTGAGAAATGAAATGCAGAATAATCTGATGAACAATAAGGCTGATAAATAAAAACAGATATTTCTTACCAAATTGAAAATTGGGAGAAAAAAAAAACATTATTAAAGTACCTAATAGACTATTAAAAGCTTTAATGTTTTGGATAGATAACTTTGAAATGCATTATGGAAAACTAATATTTTTGTCGGTATGGTTTTATGTAATAATTTTTTAACTCACCGGGACGAATAACCAAGGAGAGCTATTGCCAAGACCCCGGCTGCTGCAGCGTCGGTAGACACCCGGGTTAAACTTTTGCATTTTGTTTTGTTTAAGTTTTACATATCTATTTCACCACTCATTGGATATGAATTTAAGTTTTGATGTTTGCCTCCAATCTCAATCTCTGCAAGGGTGGTGAGTTTATCCCATCGGCTAGCTTTGTTGTCATTGACTCTAAAAATAAGTGTCGAGGTATACAAATCTTGTTTCAAGTCATTGGTAGAACAAGTAATAAACATATATGATTTGATGCTCAAGGACACAATACATAAATAATGGAGAGGATTGAACACTTTCCCGATTATGGGTCTGATTCTCTACAACACATACTCTGTTTGATATTTCAGGATAATGGAGAATCTTTCTTGTATACTGGTAGCGGTGGCCGTGATCTTTCTGGTAATAAACGAACAGCGGAGCAGTCATGTGATCAAACCCTCACCAGAATGAACAGGTATGGTATCACATGCTTGCATGAACATTTTTTTGGGTGTCCAAAAAAAAACACTATTTGGGTGGGGGGGATATGATAACAAAAAACAGAACAAACAAAAATAATTTACCTTCCTACCTGCCCACCCGTAAATGGTATGAGTTGGAAGTGACAAACTAACAATTTATTAAGGGTGAACCGTTATACTCATTTCAATAAAACTTCGAAGGATTAAAATAAAATCTTGTTGTGCATATCCCTTTTGCATTTTGGTTTGATGAAAAGCCTTTTTCAATGTTGGAATGAAAAATCTTGTCCATGGTTACTCTCGTGAACCATCAAATGAATTTTATACGTGTCTTTGCAACCAATAGGCAGATTTCAATGAAATTTGCTGGGAAGTCTTATTGCACATATATGCTTTGTTTTCTGATTAAAAGATTTTTGGTTAGATTATGACCGTTTGAATTTTCTGACAAAAAACTCTTTGCTGCTCTTTTGTGCTAACCAATGATCAAATTTTCATGGAGCATGTACATGTATTGAAGGATCATTGTGTAAAATAACATTAAGATAATTCTCGCAAATGTATAATGAAGAGGCATAGATTTTTCTCTGAAAAAAAAAAGTTGTATATATTGGTTTTGATTTCTTTTAATTAATGTAATAATATTTTTTGTAGAGCTCTAGCAAAGAACTGTAATGCTCCAATAGATGCAAAGAATGGTGCTACATCAAAAGACTGGAAGGCGGGTAAACAAATACGGGTGGTACGCAACTGTAAACTGGCCAAACATTCAGAGTATGCGCCAGAGGAAGGGAATAGATATGATGGCATCTATAAGGTATTTGTTTGATTTGACTAAGTTGTAGTTTAGGTTGGTCTTGTATTTGAGTATGTAGGATTGATATATCAGGGCTTGTTTCATGTATATTGGGAAGAGGTCCAAGTGTTTGAGAAAATAACGCAGTTATGGGGTGAAATTGGTATATATATTTTTTAAAGCTTTAGCAAACCGGTAAATAGAGCATAACACTGTTAAGACGTCCAATTGTTTATTATCAGATAATACAGTAATGTTAGTTTATAAACATATTTATTCATTCAAATTTACATTTATATTAATGTTTAGTTTAAACATATTTTTAGCTCGCTGGGATGAAGTCCAAGGAGAGCTATTGTTCTGACCCCGGTGGTGTCCTCTGTAGACACCCAGGTTAAGCTTCTGCATTTAAGTTTAAGATATCTATGCAACCACTAATTGGATGTGAATAAAACTTTGCATGTGTGTTCACCATAATCAATGGAACACACACAGACAAGAACCATAATTCTGGATTGCATTTTGGCACAGTTAAGGTCTATTTTGGACTTACACCCAGAGGCGAACTTTGTCGGTCTTCTGAAAACTCTTGTATTACTTACGTTACAGATATTACATCACATGATAATAAATATTTGTATATAACATACGCAAATGGATTGAACTACATGTTATAACAACATTAGTTACAGTTCTCTCCATATTTATACTAATCAGTTTTAAAAATATAAATATGGCTTAAAGCAAAAATAAAATCTTATAGGTTCTTCTCCATAATATAGCATATCTAGTGAGGTTTTTTATCCTCTTTTTGTTCAGAAAAGTCGCCAATAAAACATTTTGGCAATTTTTTTGCCTCGATTGTGGAAAAAAAACAACATTTTTTTAATTGGGAAGAGTAAAAAAGCACTGTATGTTTACCAACATGTCTAATGATTTCTGTTGTAACATTAGTTCTGATATTATCAGATTGTGTTATTAGGTCAGACTTTGTCTTAAGGGACCTTTTGTCTGTCGACATGCGTCCATAAACAATTGACATTTTCGACTTCTCAAAAACCATAAGCTCAATCCTAATGAAATGTTGTATACAGCTGTGGTACTTCAGGGTGAACCAAAATTTTGAATTGCATGGTCCCCACCCCCTAAGGCCTTGGGGGTGGGGTGAACAGTCAATTTCAAGGTAAACTTAGAAAATCTTCTTATTACAGGAAGCACTGGGAAATAAATGGTGACTGATTATGGATGTATATGGGTCCTTTCTATAAGTTGTGAATTGCATGTCTCTGGGTCTCATGGTTTGGCCCTGCGGGTGGGGCTTTAAAATAAAAAAAATTGAAAAATAGATTCATAAAGCGTTATGTCATCAAGGGTAGTCGTTAAGTAACCGTTAAGGTCCATGGGCCTCTTGTTGGATAATTTATTGTCCTGGTCCAATGTATTGGATGTATTGATTAAAGAAGTTTGTTTAGAGAATGCTTTTGTGTATTGATGATTAACATTTGAATCTTCTTTGATTTGTTTGTATGAAAGTTGAAAATTTCCTATTTTTGTTTTGTGTGTATTTCAGATTGTGAAATATTGGCCGGAGGCTGGCAAATCTGGCTTCCTTGTGTGGCGTTACATGTTACAAAGGGACGATTCAGTTCCTGCACCATGGACAACCGAGGGAAAAAAGAAAACAAAGAGTCTAGGACTTGTTATGCAGGTAATTTTTTTCTGTTCTGTTGTCTTAATATTTATTTAATTTCAAGCATTCAAAGAAATATATTTTGGAATGGAGGACAAATGTTTATATGCACCTTTAATTTGTGAAAAATCTTTCGTGTTTTTTTTTGGTTTCAATGCAATAACTTAAGAATGCTTTAATCAAATCTTTTGAAAAAAAAAGCAGGGGATATGAATTCACAGGATTTGCTTTTCACTTATTAAGTTTACAATAATTCAATGAAACATAGTTTCGCCGAAATGAAAGTAATTAAAATGCCTTACTTAGTTTAAACTAGTCTATGTTAAATGCACAGTTTTGTAAAACTGTTGCTGTCTGAAACTCTTGATTTGCTCTATCAGTATTGTATCAAATGTTGCTTGCTACCTGCAACTCTAAAACAAACTAGTTGCTTCTTGCACAAATGTAACTGCCTGCAACTCAAAATTTCTGGTCTAGTTTGTTGTTGACAATGTCAAATAATATTGGTTTAAAAACACTTACTGAAGACATAGGCGATGGGGTGAAAAGTAATTAAAAATTGGTCTTCGATTTTGGTTAGAATATGTTTTTCTCCTTTGCAAGCTGAGATTTTCATTGTCAGTTCGACATTTTGTCAAAGTGCATGATCTTGAGCATCTAGACACTTTCATTACTACGTACAAATAATATGTAAACTCCTGTATGAGAAAGCTGAATAAACTGGTACTGTCACTCTGGCAATAGCTTGTGAGGCATAAACTGTAACAACCAGGAACCAGTTTATCTGGCTGTTTTATGGTTGGGGCTTTTCCAGAATTAAATGTATGGGGGGCAGGCCTTCTAAAATTGCCAGTTTTTCGGTTTTTGGACCGATTACTGAAGTTCAAAACCGGTTTTCGTTTCAAAGTTTAATAAAAAATCGGTCCAGAAATTTTCAAATCTCAATAAAAAATCGGTCCAGATATTCTCTATCGGTTGTATAAAATCTCATAAATTGCTCTTACCATGCCATACTGACCTGCGAAATACGCCTTGCGGCAATATCATTTGACCCAATAATCCGTTGTTTTGTCACCTGCTGTGCGAAATGATGTCAGTTTCGACTAAACCATTGGCGGTATTAGGGGAGTTTATCGGAAGAGTCTATCGCTATGTAGCATGCCTTCGATGTGTGATCAGTGACCCATAGCGTTCTGTCGGTTCATCAAAAGACTGTGTTTGCGTTCGTATATTTCTTTGATATACCGCTAGCCAAAGCTAGAACGGTCGGACCGAATATTGTTTGCGTCATTAAAATATTTGATAAAACGTTCAGTGTTACTTGTTTGTTTCATTTTTTTTAAAAAAATAACTTTAATTATAAAATTAATGACATTAATTAATGAAAGTGATAAAACCCGGACCGATTTTGTTTTGATGTGGGACAGGTTCTGAATGATTTATTTTGGTGGTTGAACCGTTACATTGGTTTCCACGGTGATTATTTCATGCAGCTTCCGGAACTTGCATCACTTCCAGTTCGATCGAACATTTTTAATATAAAGAAATTTTTTCAGTAAAGCGGAAACATAATGTCAGTCATTACATTGTACACATTGTGATAAAGTATGTTATAAATAATACACAAATAAACTTGAAATCGTTTCCTATTAATAAATAAACGGAGAAATACATGATGCAGCTGACATGGTGGGTGGGGTATGCATACATGTAATGGCATAATGTAAGGCAATTTTAGTGATTTTTTTAAAAATAAGTGCGATTCTTACGGTAGTAAAAAACCTGGACCGATTTGCATTTTGGAATTTTGGAAGGCCTGATGGGGGGGTCGGACAGCACTTATTTTTTTTATCCACAGAGCATAAAATTTAATTGTGTTATATACCACCATGCAAGAAATTTTAATTTGATAAAATACCACCATGCACAAAATCAAAAAAAAAAAAAGGCTAAAATCCCTTTTCTAATGTTTTCTTATTGTAACACTTGCAAAATTACTAGTCTTGATGTTTGCCTACTTTCTTTGAAGTACACCGACGTTACACTTTTGATCTAATGCCGATATGCAAGTGATAACGTCACAATTTACCACAGGTTGAGAATTAAATAAAGGTGCACTACAGATAACAAACGAAAAAACAAACATAATAATAATAATTAAAGGTTAGTGTTTGTTTGTAACTAGTTGTCTTCTAAAATGTTTATTTTCAGTATACTTATTTCTTTAGAAAAAGGATTACTTTTTAATTGATACAATCTGTAAAGAGAGTTATGTTTATAACTACACATGCCTAAATTTATGTATAGAATGAACACGCTGTCCCTTTCATTCAACACTTTGTGCCAATGTCCAATGACGTCACTCTGACAGTGTAACAAACATTATTATGACATGTTATTTACTCCCTACTATCGATAATTTGACCTTATTTCTCACACCCGATGACAAACAATCCGGTTATGGATGCCCAGTCCAATTTATGTTTTTTTTACGACTGCTAAGAAACATCTGCCTTTCCCCATGATTTTTTCAGACGCTGGGGTAAGAATGAGGCATAGGGCATGGGATGACAAATCTGAGAATGTGGATGTTATTTTCACTGCTGATGCAATGTCCCAATTTAGATTTTTTGTCGCAATAGACTTTGCATTACTTGGTGTTTCTTTTTGTGCCGAATAAATTAGCGTTTTACACCATCTGACAAACAGCGCGGATACTCATACAATTATAGCAATGCTGCCATATAGCTGAATCGGCGTTTTTGCAGAATTTAATAGTATTCATATCTGTAGTGGAGTATTTGTAAACGTACCCGATACGTCAAATATTGATATATAATACGTGAAATTTACTTGATGAGATAGCGTTGTGACGCGGCATCTAGGTATAAATATAATAAAGTAGTTAATTTAAAAGACCTGCTGTTTCTGCTGCGATAAAGATAAGGCACTCGCCGAAATCTTGACGCTGCGGGATATTGACATTTAAAATCTAGGTGCTGCGGTACATGGGGAAGGATAATTTTATGTTTTTGTATATGACAGTAGGAAATATCTGGGCAGAAAATGTATAACATTTCGAGAAGAAAAACGGACTTGAAGAAAAAATTTAGACCGAAGTACCGGCAAGGCATAAAAATTTTTAATTAACTTTTACTCCACAATGCATCATTTTTTTTTGTTGAAAACACCAACCAGGCATAAAATTTTAATTATACTGCCATTGACCCCCCCCCCCCCCCCCCCCCCCCCCTCCTTTACTGAAATATAGAAAATATGGAATAGCTTAAATATACACGTATTAGCAATGTTTTGAGTGAAAGGAAAGTTATTTGCATAACGGGTATGCTTTAAAAAATTGTTTGCGTTTTCAGTGAAATATGCAAATAAGCAGCTTATCTTGAGCACTGACAATTATTTTCATTTCTTAATTGTGTACTGTGCTTCTAAAGGATACTTACAATGAACATTGTATCCCTCGACAACAAACATTGTATGCCTCGTTGACAATGAACATTGTGTCCCTCGTTGACACCAAACATTGTATCCCTCGTTGCAGTATCCTGCAGGATATCTTGAAGCCCAGGCCCAGAAAGAGAAGGACAAAGAGGAGGGGGCCAGCACTCCAGGCGGCAAGGGTAAAGGGAAGGGCAAACGGAAACGGAGGGACAGTGATGAAGAAGAGGGTAGGTAGAGACATTGAAATAAAGGTGGAGTTTTTAAATATTTTTCTTGTTTTATACCATTTCAGTAAATATTTCAGGTATATATAACTGAAATAGGACTGCAAAATAGAAAACCTTGATTAAAGATGAGTTTATTTTCATGTGCATGATCTTAGGGTCAATAAAAACAAAGGGGTGCAACATCTCCAATGAAAACCCATATTAAATGTTGATCAAATTCCATGTTATATTATCTTAGTGATCACCCATCTACGTTTCTGTTTTTCTTTTAGTAAAAATATTCAAAATTGCTGCCTCAAGGGCAGGGGTGTAAAATTTGCATCTAGTTATATTTGAATTTTGAGGTGCAATTTTGACCAGAAAGATTTATCCTCGTCTTACATGACTAGCGATAGTGAATTCCGTTTCCTGAGATCGATAATCAGTATTTAATTAGCCTGTATGTGTTTTTAAGAAATTTCAAAATAATCATCATCTTTTTATACCCCTGACAAACGAAGTTTGAGGGGTTATATTGGAGTCACCCTGTGGTCGGTCTGTCCGTTGCAATTTTCCTTGTCCGGAGCATCACTTGAAAAGTACTGGATGGAATTTCATCAAACGTCATACAATGGTAGAATATAATGAGAGGAAGTGCAGTGTACAAGAAACATAACTCTATTCTTGCTAATAACAGAGTTATTGCCCTTTGATATTTTTTCTTGTCTGGAGCATGACTTGAAAAGTACCGAATGGAATTTCATCAAGCTTCATACAATGGTAGAATATAATGAGAGGAAGTGCAGTGTACAAGAAACATAACTCTATTCTTGCTAAATACAGAGTTATTGCCCTTTGATATATTTCCCTTGTCCGGAGCATTACTTTTAAAGTACTGGATGGAATTTCATCAAACTTCATACAATGGTAGAATATAATGACAGGAAGTGCAGTGTACAAGAAACATAACTTTATTCTTGCTAATTACAGAGTTATTGCCCTTTGATATATTTCCCTTGTCCGGAGCATTACTTTTAAAGTACTGGATGGAATTTCATCAAACTTCATACAATGGTAGAATATAATGACAGGAAGTGCAGTGTACAGGAAACATAACATTTATTGATTGCCATGAAAGCTTGTACACTGCACAATAATTAAAAAGACATTTTTTTAATTTTAACAAAACCATAAAAAATTTAACAATACAAAAAACTCAATCCATAACATTCTATTTTATTAAGTATTTTTTTTGTCTGGAGCATAACTTTAAAACTATTGGATATAATTTAATAAAACTTCATACAATGGTAAACCATTTTCTGTCATGGCGGCGTTCGAGGGTATTCATCACCTTCAGTGATAGCTCTAGTTTTTTATTAGTCACAGCACAAAATGACAGTATTTTTCAAGTCTTGTCAGCAAGATTTATTAAGAAAAAACATAAATAAGGCAGTTTTGAGACATATATATAGAAATAATGCAAGGAAAGGACTAAATAATTTGATAATACATTTTGCAGAGGAAGTCAGTCCAACCAAAAAGACAAAGAAGGTGGCAGCATACAAAGTTGAGGACTCCCAGTCAAAGTTGATTAAACAGGATACTAACAACACAAAAATCTGGAATGAAGCTCTGTCATTCACAAAAGAGGGAGGACAAGTAAGGATGTTTGTTAATAACTTTATCTAGCAAATTTATGTAGATTGAAAAGCAAAAATATTTCTCTGTTTCTCCTGTGTTTACTACGCAAAACTATCCGCTGAAACACATTGATCCCTTTTTGCAATTAACTTACCTAATAGTTTATACTATTTCGTTTTAGCATGATTACGAAGAAAGCTTATATGAACCGTTCTCAAGTCTGCTTCCTTAGCGGAAGTTGGCATGTGACATTTACCAGTGACATTTCTTGTTTTTAAAAAAAAAAGTCTGCTATTTCAATTAATTTGTTTGCTATTTTGTATTGCCATATGTTTAGGCTAGAATAATAATCAGTTACAAATACTTACCAAAACTGGGTCTAAATTCATCAATAATTTAAGTCTGAGAATCGGACTCGGGGGGGTGGGGGGACATTTTTGTAAAACCTTATAAACATGCACTTTTTTATAAGGAAGGTGATCCTGTAACATATTTCGTTTAATAGTCGCTAAAACTTAATTCTGTAAATGAATGTAATGATTTGTTTGTTTAAGACAGTAGAACTTCGATTGCTCGAGCTCGACAGGACTGGACAAAATAGTTCGGAGTCAGCAGTAGTTTGAGTCAAGCCCGTTACATCTCTCATCGAACATGTACATGGTGTACAAGTATGTTTGTGACCGTGTTATTGAATACCATGTGTACGCTTTGAACAGGTTCAATGAATGATGCGTATTTCTTAATTTTTTTTGAAAATCCAATATACCAGAAAAGATCATTTTCATATATATAATTAATTGTATTACGCTATAATTACTTAATTTACACTTTTTCATCATATGTACACATGTATAAAAAGCTATATTTAGCTTTTGGTGTGCGTGAGAATGTAAATGACATGATAATCACACTGCAGTTTTGCCGTGTCCTTCCAAGCTGCTAGGCAATGCTCAGCCGTTTCTTTATGTGAATGTGTTGTTAATTGTGCAATGGGACTGAACATTGCATTTCTAACATTTATAAGGTAAAATTGTATGTGACACTCTACTTTTTTGCTCGCCGGGATGAAGTCCAAGAAGAGCTATTGTCATGACGTCGGCGGCGGCGTATGTAGACACCCAGGTTAAAATTTTGTGTTTAAGTTTTCCATATCTATGCAACCACTGATTGGATGTGACTGAAATGTCACATGTGTGTTAACTATCATCAATGGAACTCACAGAGACAAGAACCATAACTCTGGATTGCATTTGGCACAGTTATGCCCCTTTGTGGACTTAAGACACCCAGTTTAAACTTTTGCGTTTAGTTGCGATCAAGTTTAAGATATCTATGGAACCACTCATTGGATATGAATGAAACGTTGCATGTGTGTTAACCATCACCAGTGGAACACACAGAAACAAGAACCTTAATTCTGGGTTGTATTTTGGCACAGCTATGGCCCTTTTTCGACTTAATCTTTCAGGTTAAAAGTTCTTTATCAGGTAAAATATCTATGCAACCACTCATTGGATGTGAATGAAACTTCGCATTTGTGTTCACCCTCATCAGTGGAACACACAGAGACAAAAACTATGACTCTGGATTGCATTTTGGCACAGTTATGGCCCTTTTTCGACTTAATTTTTCAGGTTAAATTTTTTTTTTCAGGTAAGATATCTATGCAACCACTCATTGGATATGAATGAAACTTCCCATGTGTGTTTACCATCATTGATGGAACACACAGAGACAAGAACCGTAACTCGAGTTGCATTTTGGCAGAGTAATGGTCCTTTTGGACTTAATTTTTCGTCTGTAGACACCCAGGTTAAACTTTTGCGTTTAGTTGTGTTTAAGTTTTGGTGGTTCCAATCTCAATCTTTGCATGGGTGGTGAGTTTTATCCCAGCAGCGAGCTTTGTTGTCTTCTGACAATTCTTGTTAATGTTTGCATTATAAATTGGTTTTAATTTGATTTCATCACAAATTACAAATAAACATCAAATAAAGAATCAAATTAACTTAATTAATGCAACATGTGGTATACAATTAAAGCAAACGTGTAACCAATTATAAATACTCCCATCAAATTATCATAACAAACTTCCCGCTCTTTAAGACAGTGGGAATATTATGTGTAGAAATTACTTTACACCTTAGGATGCGCAAATAAACATGGCAAACTTCTCTGACTTTATTTTTTGAACAGCTGTTTGACCGAAAGGTTGTTGTTATACAGGTAAGTGTATTAGCGGGAACTCATTTCTTGTTCGACTGTTCCACCTATCAGTGTTCTAGCCATCGGTGGTAATATAAAAGAAATTGAATAGGAATTTGGCAGGGACTGGGTAAGTTGTTCGAGCGATCTGTGGTGTTCCAGTCAACTAAGTTCGAGCTATCAAAGTTCTACTGAATATGTTATTTGAATATTCAATTTTTTGACACCTTAAGTCTTAATCTTAGACTCAAAATATTGATGAATTTAGGTCATGCTGTTTTTGTAACAATATACTCATCTGTTGTTTTAGTCATTTCAATTTTCTTACTGCACTAGTAATTGGGAAGATTCCTTTGATTGTATTAAATGTCATGTGTCCATTACAAAGAAACATTGTGACATCACTTAACTTTTGTCTTTTCCTTTTTTTCCCCATAGAAATTTTTACAGAAGGTTGAAGAATTGTTTACCTGTGTGTGCTGTCAAGACCTTGCATACAAACCAGTCACAACGCCATGCATTCATAACATCTGTAAGGTATGTAGTCGTAGTAGCACATCACATGTTGATGTTGATACCTTATTTTCTTTTTGTACTTTTTATGCCATTTAAAGGAAGGTGATGGGGCATTAAATGTTGTCCGTTTGTTTATGCATCCAATGTGGAAAAATTGTTTGCGATCAATAATTTCTGAAGGGGTGCATATATTAAAATGTTATTTTGTGTGTACCTACATAATTATTAAATACCAGTCAGTTTAGTATTTGTCAAATTTTACAAGAGTTATGGCCCCCTTTTTACTTAATTTTTGGTTAATATTGGTTTCGGATGATGAGCGGGGGCATTGGTGCCAGTAGACACATTCCTGTTTTTTAGCTCTGCTTGCCAATGGCCAGAAGTGCTTATGCGATGGCGTGTTGTCCGTTGTCTCTAAAGTGCATTAGCAGCACTTTCTCTGGAACCACAAGGCCAATTAAACTGAAACTTCACATGGATGTTTCTATTGCAAAGGTTGACTCTACAGAAGATTTTTTTATTATTTGAAATTCAAGATGGCAACCGTTACTAAAAATACTCCAAAACTTAAAAAATCCTCTTCTCATGAACGGCCCAACAGATTTTCAAAATGTCTATGTAGTAATGATACTCAACTATAGTTTTGTTAGATTTGTTCAAATGGTGTCCCTGGGGTTAAAAATGACCCCGCCTCGAGGGTTCAGTTAGGGGACAGTGTCATTATAATAGATATTAATTTTTTTTAAATTTTTTTTTAAATGGAAATGATTTTGCCTATATCTTCACAGAAGCATTGTTTGGTGAAGGAGGTTCAGATAGAGAGGTTTTTTGTAAAAAAATGACTGGGTTCCACTGTCTTATGGGGTCCCCAAAAGGGTAAAAATTGGGAATTACAAAAACTGTTTTCTTAACTGGTATGTCAGATTTGTTCATATATAGCATAAATTATCCCTATATGGTGGGGTTTGAAATTTATAGCGGCTCAGTAAGGGGACTTAGAATTTTACATAGGAATACTATGGAAAAAAAAAAATTCTCTTTTATTTCATCTATTTAGGCAAATTCTTATTCAATTTGAGTTCTGAGGTATCATCTAGTCATAGGAAATAAGATTTGGCTCCATAAGGGGAATTGACTTTCCATAAGGGCATGGGTAAAAAAAGGGTTGAAATAGAAAATTTTCAAAAATCTTCTCAACAAGCAGTCAGTCAAATTTGTTCATATTTGATATGGATTATCCCAATGAGTATGGGTTTAAAGTTTGTACAAATCAAGAGTCTTGTATTGAAAGGGCCCTGTAAGGGGTCTTTGAGTTTTACATAGGAATACTATGTGAAAATGGAAAAGTCTCATTTTTTGTCCATTTGTGCAAATATGTTGTTCAGTTTGAGATCTAAAGCATTGTCTAGTAACAATAAGTTTGATTTTGTTCAATAAAGAGGATTGAATTTCCATCAGAGGCCTGGGGGGTGAATGGGGCAATAAGGTTAAAATTGAGAATTTTCACAAATTTCCTCTCAATAACGTTTTAGTCAAACAAGATCATATTTAATATAAACTATCCTTACAACAGCAAGGATTGTAGATTCTGCATATCAAGGGGCCTGGATATATTGGGGCCCTGTAATGTGACTTTACATAGGAATATTATAGTGAAAACTGATTTATCTCATTTTGCACCCATGTTTACAAAAGAACTTCTTTTTAAAATTTGAATCATTTCTACTCCAAACAAATCACTAAGAGTGGGTGATTGAAGCTCTAACAAATTCAGGGACTGGATTGTATAAGGGTTCTGTACAGGGGACTATATTTTTTTTTACAGATAAATGGTATGGGAATTTAAAGTATTTTCTTTTCATAGCAACATAGCAAATAAGTTTTTGTTCAGTATAGATGTGGTGGGGGTATTTATCCATAAGTTGTTAAGACAACCCCCCCAAAGAGGGTAAATATTGTGGAATTTCAAAAAATGCTATGGTCACTTTGAGTCTATAGAGTGTCCTCAGGCACTCTTGGGCCTCTTGTTTTACTTACATTATATTGATACTACAGGACTTGCAATGGTCTATGTTTTCTAGGACAGGGGTATCGTATCACATGGGGTGCAAGATAATCTTGTGTACTAGCTTTCCTCACCTACCAAGTGACCTTCTGGTCATATTGTCATGCGAGATAACTTTTTATCTAGCTCTATTTACTGTTTTAAATATTCTCGGTCATTACATGTTAAAAAGATTCTTAGATTGATTACAAAAAAAATAAATAAATAAAAAGAATCGGTATGAGTAGGAAGTGGCAAACAAGCAATTTTAAATGGTGGGCCCAGTTTTAATAAATTTTTGTTGGCAAGAAAATCTGTAATGACTTGAGCAGTGTAAGGAAATCTATCCCTTATGCAAAGATACATGCAAACAGCCTCTTTCTTTCTACATATCTTTAAGCCCGTGTGGTTCCAGCTAAGAATAGAATAACTGCCGATCTCTGCAGAGGGGTAGGAATCCTCCGAATGGGTGTCATGTTCATTTTATCATTTTTTGTCATGTTCACTATTGTGGTTAAATTATCAAACCCCTGTGTGGTTTCAGGGAGCCATATGAGTGATGGCAAGAATAGGACCACTGTGGCTCATGCATGTGGTAAGAAGCCCCAATTTGAGTTATACAATAGAATTTACTGGAACTCTGCAGTTCTGCAGGTATCAAGGTTAAAGATTCATTCTGCACATTCATTTGTTGGTGTATTTTTAATTGAATCTGTATGTTAATTTGTTGTTTTTGTACATGTAGAGTGAACCTGGAATCTTCCTACCTGTTGGCAACGAATAATCTATAATGTGTTGCTGCACCGTAAAACCCTATTCATTCATTCATTTTACATATCTTTAACCTTCAGGTTGAATTTCTGTATAGATCCCTTTTATCTCTTGTGCCTTTTGAACCTGATTTATTGATCATTTCTGATTTCAGTTTTGTATACAAAGATCCTTCAAGGCAGATGTTACCTGTTGTCCGGCGTGTAGGACAGACCTGGGAAAAGACTACAGTATGCCCATAAATAAAACACTATCTGAACTCTTATTGAAATTCTTCCCAGGCTACGAAGCTGGCAGATGAAGGGACAGACCTGGGAAAAGACTACAGTATGCCCATAAATAAAACACTTTCTGAATTCTTATTGAAATTCTTCCTCGGCTACGAAGCTGGCAGATGAAGTAGTGGAATATCTTTCGGGACTTTGTCGGCATGTTGAACATTATTTTTGAGACATTCTCGACTAGATCTATTAAAAAGTGCTGATGGTTGATATTTCTTCAGCAACAACAGTTTGTATGTTCTGAAATCAATAACCATGAACACAGTGACCTGGCCAGTTTGGTGGGTTCACGTCTCATTTATCATGTTATGAACGATTATATCGCTACCAAGATTTCAATGAAATCTGCTCAAAGTGCTCACTACTGAACTATTTTATTTCGTCTAAAAATTATTTGTAATGGCAAAAAAGTTACTGGAAAATTAACAAAACTGGTCAATAGATGATTATTAAGTACTGATGCATGTAATCAAATGGACCAAATCGATTATCAGTTTCTTTTTCCATTTATAGGTATCAGTTATTATGTTAACCAATGCTAAGGTCATAGGTTCGAGTCCCACTCAGCCTAAAAACTTTGTGGGAAAGTTTGCGAGAGGAAAGGACAGTGGTTCTACTTGAGATTCATTCTGATGTCTTCCTCCACCAATAAAACTGGATTTGCCTTATATAATCTGGAATATGTTAGAATGTTAACATAAAAAAAACACCTTTTTATCTGTATTGAAGCATATCACCCCCACCTTTAAAGAAATTTAACGCCATATCTAAATGAAACTTGGAAATCTTTCTTGTAAATGTCAACTATAAATAAATACTTAAGAGTATTAGGAATAAATATATTTGTGATGATGAATTTGTGATTTACCCGAACCAGATGTATGTGCTGCATTGCATGAATAAGAAAAATTAGGACAAATTCATATATCTTCAAGATTTGTAATGACATAAGAGAGAATTGATTTCATGTTGGTTGTATTTTTAAGTGAATTGTTTACTTTACATAATTATTTTGTATTTGATGCGTAAATGATGAGAAAAGATTTTTACTTTATTAATTAAATTTTTAAATGACAAGTAATTGAATGCCTTTGTATTTAATAGTATATATATATATATTGAAAAATATCTTTCATTTATTGTGTAACTCAATTACTTTTATATTTGGACTGTGACATTGATATTGGGATAAGACGATTAGTGACTAGGATTGTTCGGATGGTTATTAATTTGGAATTCTCCCGATATTTTATTTTAAAATGGGGAATTGATAACAATTTCATATGGTTTTGGTGAAACAAGTCCGAGAGGTCTGAGTAACTGTAAATAAGGATAGTATTGTTTTTCTCTCATTTTTTTCTTTGACATTGGTGCTATCAGCATTTTTTCTCGGATAATGCTCGTAAGGTTTTCAGTTTCTTGTGAAAGTGTGACTTTCATTAAACATAATTTTTTGTTACGGTTGTGTCTGATTGGCTCTTTTATATAATGTTGACTTTTAAAGTAGCGCAATTGTGCTGTAAAACTTAAGAATTGCAGTATGTGAAACATTCATACAAGGATGCACAAAAAAAGTTTTATTTGAGTATACTTATTATTAGAGATATTTCATGAAAGATAAAATCATGACTTTGTCATTTGTATTTTCGCTAAAAGTCGGTGCCTGCCTTGTATCTTAACAGATGTTTCAATTTCATAAAAGCCTACTCATATTAATAATTCTTAATCCTCGTACCGATCGTGTTCCTATATTTGAATTTCATTAGTGCAATAGTAAGGTGCTATTTTGCTGATTTGCAAAAAAAAAATGGCTGTCGCGAAGATGTTGGGATTGGTGAAGAATTGGATAGTCTTAGTTTACAAGTCACAGTCCTAATGCTTGCGATTTATTTGCTTTCATACAATCAAGTTTTAAGCATAAAAATTACTGTTTACCTCATGTAAGTAAAGTGACCTCAGCCCATTGACAGCTTTGTGTATTATAGATGTAAATATACAACATATGACATGTAGCCATCATTGTTAATCATTAATATTGTAGACAGAATTAGATATACTCCATTAAATAACCATGAGACCATGAAATTTATATTCTGTTGTATTTGCTTAAAAATATGTGCGTATATTTTTATATGGTACTTGTGTGTGTATCTGTTTAAAAAAGACACTGCAATTTTTAAATCAAATTTTACTCCATTTCATTCATCAATTAAATCTACACCCATGAATACCGCAGAGAAATTTAACTCCCAAGTATGAATATATGACAATTAATAATATACTGTTATGTACATGTAAGAAATTATTACATTTTGTTTTATAAAATAGTGAAGTCCTGCTAGTTTTAAAATATTAGTAAAATTTTTCAATAAAAAATACAAATTGTTTTGTTGAGTATCGTTAGAATTTGGTGTAGATGATGATGTTATATACTGAACGGAACAGCTAACTTGACTTATGCTTGAAAACTGATTTGACCACTTGTTCCATTAATCGTGGAATTATTCCAATTGCTGTCAACTTTAGTAATACAGATTTGATCATTGTTATCCAAAATGTTCTTTCTTGTTCAAGTTCATATTTCAGGAATATTGCTTTGATGGGGGTTTTTTTTGAGAAAATATTCAAGATGTCGGAAATAAAACCCAAAATGTCATGTGTTTGGTTAGCTGTTCCGTTTAGTAAATTATTAATGAATTTAATGACCTTAATACTAATAAACATGTATCAATATTCTAGGCTTTTTTACATCGCCTTTCAGTAATAAACAAATGTGGTCACCAATCAACCTCTTGAATTTTGCATGCATGGTATTGAAATGAATGTATTGGAATTAAATGTTTATATTACGTTTCTATGCACTGGTTGGAACTTCTTTTTGGACCCTTTATACATACTGAATTACACTAAATTTACATCAAAATTTTAGCCTATCAGTACAAAGACTATGCCGTCAACAGAAAGGAATATGCCAGGATCATTGTGTACAAATTAACAGATTGAAAAAGAAACTCATCAACAAAGGAATTAACAATATGAATCTCAATACCTGAAGAGTTTCATCAAATTCTATCCAATACTGGGTTCTTTGCCTCTTGCCACATGCACAAGCTAAAGTGGTCCTACTTGCCGTTGCTTATTTGGTACCCTTTGACATCAACCAATGAATATGCATTCAAATGCATGTTATTCCCCCCCCTATAGTTGTTTTCCGACTGAATACCATTGCAGCTAACACCTGTAACTGAATTGGAAGCCACAGTTTACATTCTCAGGACTTAACATCGTTTTGTTCAGTATATTTCCTCTGAAAGAATAAATATATAAATGAAACCCAACAATTTTTGGACTGAACACCCAGATTCCTAATGTAGTGTAGAAAAAACAAGAGAGCCAGAATGTGGCAGATCTGATTTGGCCAGTTCAAGAACTTGCCCGAGATATTGTAGTTACACAACTACTGTGCAAGTTTGGTGAGGATCAAATGAAAAAAATGGTGCTTCACACATGGTCAAATAGTGCATTTTTTTAGGTCACCTGAGACTTGAGGGACCTTTTGCAATCGCCTTTTGTCCGGCGTGTGTCCGTATTCGACTTCTCAAAAACTGTAAGCTCAATCGTAATGAATATTGTTTGCAGCATTGGTATCTAAGGGTGAAGTAAAATTGTGAATTACCTGGTCCCAACCCCCTTGTCAACTTCCAAGGTAAACTTTAAAATCCTATTACTGTCAGAAACAAATGGTGATGGGGCTTAAAAAAATTAAAGGTAAACTTTAAAAATCTTATTATAGGAAGCACTCGGAATCAAATTGTGAGCATGATTATTGACGCCTATGGGTCCTTTACAAAATGTGAATTTCATGCCCCTGGGTCTCACAATATGACCCTTGGGTTGGGGCCTACTTTACTAAATCTATATAAGAGAAAATGACAAAAAAATGTGATTTCTTACGACTGAATAGACTTCTGTGAATGTTTTTTGGTGTGAATTGTTGTTGCTGACATGACAGTTAATACCTATATGAACTTCATGGTTTCCAACCCCGTGAGGGCTTGGGGACGTGGCTAAAACAGTCTAATTTAAGGTCGACTTTAAAAATCTTATTATTAAAGGAAGCATTCAGAAATAAATTGTGAGCATGATTATTGACGACGACTATAGGTTTTTTATAAAATATGTGAATTTCATGTCCCTTGGTCTCACGGTTTCGCCCTTGGGGTGGGGCCTACTTTACTAAATCTATATAAGAACAATTGGCAAAAAAACGTTATTTCTTACGACTTAAAAAAGTCGCCTTTTGATAATCTGGTGACCTTTAAGGCCCATGGTCATCTAGTTTAATGTGTCGAGGGCCATAGCTCGGACTTTAATAATCCTATTTGGCCTGTTCAAGAATTAGTCCAAGATATTGTGGTTATAAAACTACTGTGTAAGTTTGGTGAGAATCGAATGAAAAATACTGGTGCTCAGGCCTTCTAAAATTGCCGGTTTTTGGACCGATTTTCGTTTCAAAGTTTAATAAAAAAACGGTCCAGATATTTTCAAAGTTGAATATAAAATCAGTCCAGATATTTATGTATCGGTTGTATAAAATCTCATAAATTGCTCTTACCATGCCATACTGACCTGTGAAATATGCCTTGTGGCAATATCATTTGACCCGTTTTGTCACCTGCTGTGCGAAATGTCAATTTTGACTTGACCATTAACGATATTAGGGGGAGTCTATCGGAATAGTCTATCGCTATGTAGCACGCCTTCAATGTGTGATCAGCGACTCAAAGCGTTTTGTACGCCTTCAATGTGTGATCAACGACTCAAAGCGTTTTGTAGGTTCATCAAAAGATTGTGTTTGCGTTGGTAATTTCTTTGATATACCGCTAGCCAAAGTTGGGACAGTCAGACCGAATATTGTTTGCGTCATTAAAATATTTGATAAAACGTGCAGTGTAACTTGTTTGTTTCATTTTTTTTATAAATAACTTTAATTATATATACGAGCTGGTTTTGGTAATTGTACGTAGTGGCTAGCTACAGCACAACACATATCAAAAATAAAATAAAAAGTTGAATGAACCGTTACATTGGTTTCCACGGTGATTATTTCACGTAGCTTCCGGTACTTGTGTCACTTCCGGTTTGATCGAGCGTTTTTAATATAATGAAAACTATTCAGTAAAGCGGAAACATAATATCGGTCATTAAAATGTACACAATGTGATAAAGTATGTTATAGGTAAATAATACACAAATAAACTTGAAATAGTTCCCTATTAATGAATAAACAGAGAAAATACATGGTGCAGCTGACATGGTGGGTGGGGTACGCATATATCATAGTGATTTTTTTAAAAATGAGTGCCATTCTAACAGTAGTAAAAAACCAGGACTGATTTTCATTTTGGAATTTTAGAAGGCCTGCTGGTGCTAGAGTGCATTCATGGTCAAATAGTGAATTTTTTTTTAATAATTCAAGGGCCATCACTCCGACATTAAAAATCCTATTTGGCCAGTTCAAGAACTTGTCCGAGATATTATGGCTAAATTATTATTATATAAGTTCAGTGAAGGCTTAATGAAAAATGCAAATGTTAGAGTGTACGCAATAAAAAAGTTCACAGGTGAACAGAATACATGTAGCTCTCCTTGAGCTTTGCTACAGTTTTGTTGCTAAAAACATTGCCATTCTTTAACCAGTTTCAGCTTCTAACCGATTCCTTATATACCTTCACATGGTAGAAACGAAAGCTAGAGGTTTGTTGCTAAAAACGAATACTGTCCTTTATTGGTAATCTGTTCCAGGGCCAGGTTAGCTCAGTTGATGACTTATCTGACTCGATCCTAGTATCGTGAGTTTTAATCTCTGCCCAATCAGTTTCGGTGATGATCAACATGTCTCATCTCGCTGCTGATTAATGTGGGGAAATTATCAGATACTTGTGGAGATAGGTGTGCTTAAGGACTCTGGTGAACTATTCGTTATATTTCAGGTTAGGTTAAATGATTGATGGCATAAAAATGATGCTAAATAGCCAAACAATCAATCGGTTTCAGCTCCATGCTGAGTCCTAATGTACTGCCGCATGGTAGAAAAGAAAGGTTTGTTGAAATTATGTATGTAATTATGGATACTGCATAATGAAACAATGGCACAACACTGATGCTCTAAGAAATTGGTACTTAACGTATTCATCAAATTTCTTGTTGAACCCTTGTAAGTAACAACCACAATAATGGTTATTTACATGGCACTCGTCAATATTCTGTGTATATTCGTAAATTAATATTTTCGGTGTTCGAACGTTGACAGTAATATAACTGTCGACAAACTGATACCAATATATTATTAAATTGGCATCATCTCACTCACAAATATCTGCACATTTAAATGCCCAAACATTCTTGCGAAGATTAATGAGTGCCAGGTTAAACATTTTAGACAATAATGGAATATATTGATGCATGAATATATAGAGGTTTAAAGCAAGTATAAAAACAAAGTCATTATCATTTGTTTCCTTTATTCTTGTCCAAGGTATTGCAATATGGTAACAAATCTGAAATTCTTCAATGTGTAAACAGACAGGATTCTAACTTGCCAAGGCAGGATTCTAACTTGCCAAGACAGAATTCTAACTTGCTTTGACAGAATTCTAACTTGCCAAGATAGGAGTCTAACTTGCCAAGACAGGATTCTAACTTGCAAACATTGGATAAGAATATAAAATTTCAATGAAATTGATTTGAAAATATATTTAATTATTTTTATGTTACTGCTACTCCTGTTATTTTATAGCAATAAACTCTTGTGGGAAATTAATAGTCTGAATCTGTGATTGTGAGAAAACATCAGAAATTGCGATTAAATCTCTTGGAAATATATTTCTAACTTGGGGATTCCTTCAATTTTATTTGCTCTATCAAAAAATTGAAGTATTTGTGATTACTCTCTGGGATTGTAAGTTTAGAAATCAATTTATCTGGCTAAAATTCTAATAAAAAATATCTTCCATCATTGCTTTCATTCTATAAGAACGGATGTAAACAAGTATCGACTGAGAACCGACTGATGAAAATATGCCTGCAAGCTCTTGATCTGCAGTGATTGCAAATGGTAGTGTTGACCTTACCTTGCTCATCTTTTTGTGATGAATATCAGTTTGAAAATTTATTTCTTATTTCAATTGCCTCACTTTGCAGGTAAATGCTTTACAGATCAAGGAGAGTAATTACATAACATGTCAAATAAAGTTTGTTTTTAATGGTGTATTTAACATTTCCATGTTACATAATGGTATCAAGTTAGTTTGTGAGTTATACCAATTTATTTTAGCTTGATTGCAAAGAAAACTCACAGTTTACAGAAACCACTTTCAAGTCCACTTCCTGGTTAGAACCAGTACTGAGTGTTGCTTTTTTGAGAGGTATTGGGTCGACTCGAGAATTGAACCCGCAAACCCTGGCATGAGTGGCAAACTCTTAACCCACTACACCACAACCCCTTGTTCTGTTGGAGGAGGAAACTCTCATAAAATCTTAGAATCGTAGCCTTTCCCAAGTGCCTGTCACATTCTCCCAATATTTTGGACATAGCTGGGTCAAACCGATATGGTGAGCAGTAAACAATGTTGAAGAGGGCAAATTAGACCACTTGCAAAATTTTTCAAAAATTTTAAATTGGCTAAAAACATTTTTTCCCAACATATCATCTTTATATATATACTCCCTGATCCTGATATATATTTAAACATGACAAAATAATATATTGAAAAGGGATTTCCAAACTTGGGCTAAAATAGATTTCCCACTTTAAATTGAAACATATTTTGTGACATACTAATTGAGTCACTTGTTTACATTTTGATTTCAATATGACACATTGTACAAAATTATATGTAATACAATGTATTTAACCTTAGAAATTGTCCAAATGACGATGTGAAGGTAATTGAGTGATTTCTATTTTTAGAATAGGGAGTTTTTGCACTCCAGTTTAAATATCAATTATGTCACGCTTGGTGAATTTGACACACTAAACCATTAATGATAATAAGCTCTTTATCTATTTTTGAAATAATGTTTTTTTTTTAGACATTATAGTGCTTTTTTCCTGATATAATCACTTTAAGTGTAATTATATTGTGTTGAGTTGTAATCGGATGATAATCAATTATGAAAACAATTATGATCCTATTGCTTTCCCTACTTTTCTCAATGAGTTTTTGTAGGGTTTTAGTGCGTTGATGATCATGTATGTAAAACTAGTAGTATCGTCAGAAATTTGGATGGAAAAAAGTCTGTATATGATACAATGTAGACAAAAAGATAATATCAAAATACCGGTACTGCAACTGAGCAATGAATACAGAAACAAAACTTCCACCTGAAATCTACTAGAAGTGATAATTATAAATATATACATACATCAATAAGGTAAACATATGCACATGAACTTGCATTCTAAAACACTTATGTCATTGTGATAATTAAAGTTCTGTTCGTGCAGAAAAATTGTTTATAAAATAATTGCATGTGTTTCCTTTTACAGTAATTGACAGCTGACTACATGAACAGAAGTAAAATATAATAAAAAGCTTACTGCATTAACAGTAAACATTATATATTAACTGATCATTAACAGCATAAACAGAAAATGTGTGTATATATATATATTATATGCAATGCAAAGCATCAATAGAAAACTTGTACCAGTATATAAACAATGGCTTACTGCTTTAACAGAAAATATGTATATAATCAGCAATTAACTGCATTAACAGAAAATGTGTAAATACAACAGCTTGCTGTTTAACAGAAAAGTATAAACAATGTATAAACAATTTACAGCATTAACAGAAAATGCAGAAAGGTATATACAATATATAAACAATTTACTGCATTAACAGAGAAAGTGCATTCACTGCATTAACAGAAAGGTATATGAAATATATAAACAATTTACTGCATTAACAGAGAAAGTGTATTCACTGCATTAACAGAAAGGTACATGCAATATATAAAAAATTAACTGCATTAACAGAGAAAGTGCATTCACTGCATTAACAGAAAGGTATATGCAATATATAAACAATTAACTGCATTAACCCTTTACTTCATATAAACGCCTTTAGACACCTCTTATATTGAAAGCATTAATTCACCATGTATCAGCAATGGGTGAATTATTTTTATATTAACTGACAGAGTGGAAAACAGTGCAGGAAGTGTTCAGATTGCTCGTGACTGCTCTTCCTGCACTGTTTTCAATGATCTTCTGTGATTGGTGCGGGAAATCCCGTATCTATGGAGAAAAGCGTTAGCAGAGAAAGTGTATTCACTGCATTAACAGAAAGGTATATGCAATATATAAACAATTTACTGCATTAACAGAGAAAATGCATTCACTGCATTAACAGAAAGGTATATGCAATATATAAACAATTTACTGCATTAACAGAGAAAATGCATTCACTGCATTAACAGAAAGGTATATGCAATATATAAACAATTTACTGCATTAACAGAGAAAGTGCATTCACTGCATTAACAGAAAGGTATATGCAATATATAAACAATTTACTGCATTAACAGAGAAAATGCATTCACTGCATTAACAGAAAGGTATATGCAATATATAAACAATTTACTGCATTAACAGAGAAAGTGCATTCACTGCATTAACAGAAAGGTATATGCAATATATAAACAATTTACTGCATTAACAGAGAAAGTGTATTCACTGCATTAACAGAAAGGTATATGCAATATATAAACAATTTACTGTATTAATTTACTCCATTAACAGACAGCATATTTACTCCATTAACAGACAGTGTATTTACTGCCTTAAAAGAAAATGTGTATATTGATATATAGTAAATAACTGATATAGTGTTTCCCACAATATTATGCCTGGGAATGAAAACATCATTGATTTGTGTCTTACTTTATATAACTATGGCACTTTTCTATCACTGATCACCGTGGAGGTGAGAAATTTGGTGTTCGGCCACAGTATATTAATTCCTTGATTTTCATCCAAATTTGTTTGCGTGGTGGTGTAGTGGGTAGGAGCAGGGATTGGATTTTATGTTATTTTTCAAATATTAAAACAGAAATGTAATGTGGCGTTTTCGCAAATTACTGTTCTGTTTTGTTGTCATATCTTTTTTTTTTTGGTCAATAAAATGGGTAAAAAAAATGGGGGCAGGTGGGAATAAAAATCTAGAAATTAATAGTTGTGGCCTTATTTGGAAAATGAAAGTAGAAAAAATGGTATAATTATTTGTATTCTGGGTAAATGTTATAACTATTATTCCCCATTATCCTATGGTGTGATTAACAAAAACCAAATAGGTTATTTATTTTAACTCAATTGTGAAACAAGTTATTTCAACTTCAAATCACGCTTCCTGGTTAAGAACCAGTAATAAGCATATGTGGAAAAAGCGTCTTGCTCAAGGACACCACACACAACCATGGGGGAGTATCAAATTCATGACCCTCGGATCATAGGTTCAATGCTTTACTACTGAACCAGCATGCACTTCATGTAAATGGTATGTGAGATTAGTCCTCTCATGTACAATATCTTACTGCTTCAAACTCAATTCTGTGCTGTGTCACTTCTTTGTTAGATTTTATGAAAGTCTTAGATGTAAGAATTGAAGTTTGTACCAGAAACAAATAAAGATGTCTACAAAGTTTTTACAAACATTATTATTATGATATAAATGGTGTTTCAACATAAGCGACCCAGTGTGGTAAGCTTTAAGACATTATTACTTAAATCCAGACATTCACACATTCATCTTCAGTTTAATTAAGAGGGATACACAGCAATTTTGATAAATTTTCACTGGACAATAATTGTGAATATTACATATATCTACTAGAAATTGTTTTTTGGCAAAAAAGAAACTATGTCTCGCCACTTATACAAGATTTCAAATTCTGAAACTCGGTCAAGTATCATCAAACCAGAACACAAAAGGGATATGCACAAATACACCTTGATCCACTGATCCTTCCCCATCAAGTTGGAAGAGTTCCCCTTAAGTGATTTTTAATTCTGAAAATACAAAGGGCCTTAACTCAGTCAAGAATCATGGAACCAGAAAGCAAAAAAAGAAAAGCAAAGATGTACAAGTTATATGACAGATGGACGAACAAAAAGCAAAAAAAACTATATGTCTCCTTGATAGGAGGAGATATAATGATGCAAATATAAACTTTATATACTCAGGTTAGGTTTCTTTTTTGGAAAGGAGCAAATCTCTGATAAATGCATGAAAAGCATCCATCCTATTTCTAAGACTGGTCATACGTGACGAAACAGAACAAGTTTTTACTTTATCAGTCTGCTTTAATTTGTATGATAAAAAAACTACCAAAAACTATGCATTTTAAAGTTTTTTAACTCATATTTTGGAAGTGTGACCATTATATAAAATTTATTTAAAATTTGTTCCATGTCCCTTCAAGTGCCTAAAGTTGGTTCTAAAACACTGACTAAAGCACCGACTAAAATGCTGACTACAATAATACTGGTCAACTATCTGAGGTAATACGCTTGTTTCATTTCAAATCAACCACAGTGGTTGTCTAGTGGTTGAGTGTCTGCCTCGCATATGGAAGGTCATGGGTTCGATCCCTGGCTGTATCATACCAAATACTTGAAAAATAGTACAAGGAAGCTTTCTCGTTTGGTGCTCAGCATTTATAGGAAAGTTCTAAGTCAGGTTGGCCTGGTGTCAGTATAATCTGACTTGGTAGGTATCATACCATGTGTCTGCAGCATGGTTCTCCAATGTGGCAGCACTCAGAATACTATCTCAAGTAGACACCATGGCAATATGACTGAAAAATCATTGAACACGACGCTAAACACCATGCAACAATAACAACAATTCATCTCAAATCCTTAAACAACATTTAATGAAGTCAATACTAAAGTTTACTATACGACTTATGACCCTTTACTTCATATAAACGCCTTTGGACACCTCTAATATAGAAGCCTTTGGACGACTAATATAGAAGGCTTTTGAATTATTGGATGAATTATGTTTATATTAACTGACCGAGTGAAAAACAGTGCAGGAAGTGTTCAGATTGCTCGTCACGAGCAATCTGAACTCTTCCTGCACTGTTTTCAAAGGCCTTCTGTGATTGGTGCGGGAAAACGCATATCTATGGAGTAAAGGGATAAAACTACTTTCTTATAGAAACCATTTTGATTATTTCTTTGCTGGGATTGTCTAAATGATAATGGTAGGTCTTGTTTCTATTTTGAAATCGACTATTAAGTGACAGTATATCTATCCAACTCTAATATCTGTTCCGTCCTAAGTGTGCTGCACCTAATAAATGACAAAAATAGCATCTCTACTCCCACTGGGTCTATGATTTTCTTACAGTTTAATATGGTGTTAGTTTTCCAATAATAATTGAAATGATAATCTATTTTTAGAATGGCTTGCAACGTTTTAGTGGATAAAAAGTGAAACAGCTAAATTTGCGAGTTATTTTGAAAAAGAGATGGTTAGCATGAGATTTTATGTTTTAGAAACAAGATATCGGTCATTGGCAGCAGAAGATTTTATTGATAAAGAAGGTCACTACAGATACTTGTACTATGAATCCATATTTTGTTATGAATAGAAAACCTCCATCCTTCAATTAAATGTTAGAAAACCTCTATCATTCAATTAAATGTCAGAAAACCTCCATCTTTCAATTAAAACCTCCATCCTTCAATAAAAAGTAAGAAAACTTCCATCCTCCAATTAAATGTTAGAAAACCTCCATCCTTCAATTAAATGTCAGAAAAAACTGAATCCTTCAACAAAATGTAAGAAAACTTCCATCCTTCAATAAAATGTAAGAAAATCTCCATCCTCCAATTAAATGTCAGAAAACCTCCATCCTTCAATTAAATGTCAGAAAACCTCCATCCTTTAATGAAATGAAAGAGAACCTCCATCCTTCAATTAAATGTCAGAAAACTTCCATCCTTCAATTAAATGTCAGAATCCCTTCATCCTTCAATTAAATCCTTCACTTAAATGTCAGAAAACCTCTATCCTTCAATTAAATGTCAAAAAACCTCCATACTTCAATTAAATGTTAGAAAACCTTCATACTTCATTTAAATGTTAGAAAACCTCCATACTTCAATTAAGTGTTAGAAAACACCCATCCTTCAAATAAATGTCAGAAAACCTCCATCCTTCAATTACATGTCAGAAAACCTCCATCCTTCAATTAAATGTCACAAAACCTCTATACATCAATTAAAAGTCACAAAACCTCCATCCTTCAATTAAATGTTAGAAAACCTCCATACTTTAATTAAAAGTCACAAAACCTCCATCCTTCAATTAAATGTTAGAAAACCTCCATACTTCAATTAAATGTAAGAAAACCTCCATCCTTCACTTAAATATCAGAAAACCTCAATCCTTCAATTAAATGTCAGAAAACCTCCATCCTTCGATTAAATGTCAGAAAACCTCCATACTTCAATTAAATGTTAGAAAACCTCCATACTTCAATTAAGTATTAGAAAACCTCCATCCTTCATTTAAATGTCAAAAAAACCTCCATCCTTCAATTACATGTCAGAAAACCTCCATCCTTCAATTAAATGTCACAAAACCTCAATACCTCAATTAAAAGTCACAAAACCTCCATCCTTCAATTAAATGTTAGAAAACCTCCATACTTCAATTAAATGTCAGAAAATCCCATACTTCAATAAAATGTTAGAAAACCTCCATACTCTTATTTAATGTCACAAAACCTCCATCCTTCAATTAAATGTCACAAAATCTCTATACTTCAATTAAAAGTCACAAAACCTCCATCCTTCAATTAAATGTTAGAAAACCTCCATACTTCAATTAAGTGTCAAAAAACCTCCATACTTCAATAAAATGTTAGAAAACCTCCATACTCTAATTAAATGTCACAAAACCTCCATCCTTCAATTAAATGTCACAAAACTTCTATCCTTCAATTAAATGTCTGAAAACCAACTCCTTCAGTAACACGGAAAATTATCTCAACTAATACTGCAACACAAACCAAGACCTGCATTGATGAGCAGTCAATGGTAATGGCACAAGTCTTAACAAAGTCCCCCACCAAAATGGAGATGAGTCCAAAATCCAATTTTCTTTTCAATTTGCAATTTTTATTCAATATCCAATTTCCATTTGTTTATAAGGGGTTTTACGCCTTTTAATAAAACTGTATTTTAGTCAATAAATGGCAGTCATCACACCCAATCATCATTCATAGGATTTTCTATGCGATTAATCATCATTAAAATCAAATCACTGACTACTTCCCCCCAAAATCAGAGATCTGAAACTTATGGCTGCAGAACAAAGGTCATGGCCAATCATCAGAGATTGTCACCGTCAGATAGGGTGGGAATTTGAACTCACAATACTGAATTGGCAGTCAAACACATTACAGACTGAACTAGCCAGGCCTGGCACAAATTTTCTTTTTTTCAATGTTAAATTAATTACTCATACAATGCTTATTACAACAGCTGCTGCAAATTAACTATGGCACAAACCTCTTGTAATAAATGTAAACACAACTCTTAAATGAATGCATACAAAAAGTCTGTAATTGAATGCATACAGAACACTAGACAATTAATGCATACAATACACTTGTTATTAATGTCTTGTATAAATGAATACACTCGGGTCCCGTTATAACGCGGTTCTTGGGGTCCACAAAACGAAACCGCGTTATAAGCGGACTGCGTTATAGCGATAATTACCTCGAAAAAAATCGATGTCGCAGTGTACAAACAAAACTAAAAAAATTGAATTTATACAAATCACTTTGAAAGAATGCATACAGAACTCATGTAATTGACTGCATACAAATTTCTTGTAAATGAATGCCACCAATGTCTTGTAAATGAATACAAAACAAGAAATGACACTGTTAAGGAGGAATATACCTTTTAAATTATTTTCGAAATCAGTGGAATATTTGGTATGTAATGAAACTAGCAGTAATTTCCAATTTGAATATGCTGTTTTTTCTGCGGTAAATATAACACTTCTTTACCTATGACGTCGTAAACATGGCCATGTTTGGTCTTTTTGACGTCCCGAATTATAGCAGCAAAATCGCGTATTTGTCGACCTCAGTCAAGTTATACCGAATGTACAGAATCGAAACACATATCACCACGTACACATTCAACGGATATATGAATTTGCATATGCAATAATTAGACGAACGCCAAATTCTGAAAATATTAGCGAAAAACGGAAATTATTATTTTCTCGATTTTTTCGAAAAAAAATGCTTCAAATCAAAATTACCAAAAAACAAACCGAGCAATTTTGGAATAATTTTTATTTGATTTCTTACAATATGCTTCACAGTGATTGTGAGATTTTTAGAACAATTGACAAACTAGATTTTTTTTGATTTTTAATTATCTAACCCCACCCTACGTCAAAAAAGACGACAACATATTGCATAATTCTACACGTTTTCCATAAGATTTTTGTCGGTTGATTAAGGTTAAAATATTTTCTAAATCAGTGGTTCAATTAGTATATTATGAAACTAGAAGTAATTTCCAATGTGAATATGTATTTTTTGCAGCGGTCAATAGAATATATATTTATATGTGACGTCGTAGACATGGCCATGTTCAGCCTTTTTGACGTCCCAATGTATAGCAGCCAAATCCCCCTCCCCCCCCCCCCCCCATCATAATGTTATGTTGATCATTTGTAGCAAGTATCATTAAAATTCATCTATGCATGACAAAGTTACAGGCCAGAAACGAAATCTCACATAAACTCAAAGTGTTGTCAACCAAACTCAAATTGTGACCTTGACCTTTGAGGTACAGGTGTGGGTCTTACTCGCGACACGTTGTCATGTTCTGTTGATTATTTGTTGCAAGTATCAACAAAATCCATCTATGCATGACAAAGTTACAGGCCAGAAACGAAATACCGGACAGAAGGACGGTGAATGCCACGATTACTATATGCCACCCAAAAATTTTTGGGGGGGGCATAAAAAATTGTTTTGGGGGGCATAAAAACAAACTTTTGTAATTGAGTGTATACAAAACTCCTGGAAATGAATGTAAACTCCTGTAATTGAATGTACTTAAGAAACTCTTAAGAATATATGAACACAAATCTCTTGTAAATGTATATTTACAAAATGTTTATGAAGAACTTGTAAATGAATAGTTACAAAATGTATACAAAGTTCTTGTAAATGAATATTTACAAAGTGTATACACAGTTCTTGTTAATTAATATTTACAAAGTATACAATGTTCTTGTAAATGAAGATTTACAAAAAATATACAAAGTTCTTGTAAATGAATATACATACATAGTGACTTAGACTTAAATAACATTGCTAGTTTAAATCCAATACAGTAGTGCGAAATTACGTCATCCTATTTTTAGATGGGACTTGCTATGTTAGGGATGTTTAGTAGTATGACAGCAGATTTATCTGTTGCATAAATTAAACAATAACTCCCCGTATATGAATGTTCCAACCATAAATAGAATGACTTTCAGATTAGCATATTTGGTTCATACATGAGGCGAATATATTCATACTTTGTGTCTGTTATATATAAGTAGCAGGATGAAAATACTGTTTGCCGTCAACACTAAACCAATCACAGCTCAGCACTAGTATTTTCTTAGAAACAAAATGAATGTTCCTACGAAACAAATATACAAGATATGTCTCGCCGTGTCTGCTTTGACCATTAATACGCACATGGGAGAGAAAAAAAATGAAAATTTCATGTTGGAGCTAAATATAAATGTTTGATGCAGCCGTCGTCGACGAAAGAGCAACTTATTGTCGCTTTCACTCCTTTGGCGCAGTGAGACAAAAACATTTATTTCTAAGAAATAAAACAATACCACTGAATGTTTCTCTGAGTTTTACATGGATATAGTCTAAACCTTAAAAGATTTATTTGAAATATTGAGCAGTACATACTGATTAAAGACAAATTAAAGAACATGAAGAAACTCTCTTTATGTCTCATTGAATAAACCGGTATTAAAAGTTTAAATTAAATTTAGAGCCCGCCAGTGCTATGATACACAAGAGATATGTCATCCTGATAAATTTCTCCAAACAATTCATTTTAATCTTCATCCTTCTGTAAAATGGAGATCACAAGCTGTGGTGTAATTGGGGATATCCAGCTATTTATTTAAGCCTATTTATTTTACTTCGATTGTGAAACAAATTATTACAACTTCAACAAATCATGCTTGACATCTTCCTGGGTAGAGCCTAGAGAACTAAGCATATGCGGATGAAGTGTCTTGCTCGAGGACACCACTCAGCCATGGCAGAGGGTCTAACCCACGTCTGGTGTCTTTGAACAATACATTTTTTCCCCATATGCTTAGTACATGTACTAGTTCTACCCAGGAAGACTTTGAATCTAAATGATGTACATGCAGCAAGTAAGAAAATCCACATCCTCGGTCCCAAATAACTATACACGTGACCAGAAAATTATCATCCTGCTACAGTTATCCAAACAATTCTCAGGAAACTTTATCATAATCCTTCAATAAGATGAAGATCTCAAGTTGTGGTATAACTGGAGATATCCAGTAAGAGAGAAAATCTGCATTTTCTAACCCAAACAAGGATATGCCAGAAAGTTATCTTACTACTCCGAACAATTCTTAGTGTGACTATCAAGTTTTTCACTTATTTATTAGCATTGATTAAAATTATTTTCACTAGTTTGAACATAATGTATTGCCATATAAACATTTACAGTCAAACCTGTCTTAAGCAGCCAGTCAAGGGAAGGAGCAAAAGTGGCCTTTTATGACAGGTTGTTGTCAAAAAAAAATGCAGGTTAATTTGCTCTGAAAGCATATAAATGGAAAACAATAAATGTGGCTGCTTAATAGAGGTGACTGCTTACAGGATTGACTGTATTACATTATAATTACACTTTATATATTTTAACCAGTTTTATTGGTGGAAGTTTCAGACTTGAATGTTGATTGACCTGACGCTGGTTGTCAATAATCCATTGTTTCCTGGGTCACCATTTTCCTTAGACAACAAGTCTTTAAGTAAAAACTCCTTGGACAAACAATGCCAAACGGCCAGAGGGGGAGCGGTAGTTGCTCTCATGTCGGGTCAATTGAATCAATCACTGTCCTTCCACAAGTAACTGCCAAACTTTCTCACATAAACTGTTTCGGCCAAGCTGGGCTCAAACCCACAACATCAGCAGAGAGAGGAAAGTAGACTTAAGACAGTGCCGGAGACCACTCAGAACCTGGTCCTCTCTATCAGTAAACCACCAAATCTTTTAAAAAACTTGCTTATCGAATCTAACAAGAATAGCTTGCCGGTTGGCATTCAATGTCATCAGGTAAACTGTATTTATTTTGCTCATTTACAGTAGAACTTTAATGGCTCAAACACAGCGGGACTGGAAGAACGGTATGAGTTACACGTTGTTTGAGCCAAATATTGTTTAACATCATACGCATTAAATGAAACGCTTATAAAAATAAAAATCTTGATGTTTAAAAACTTAATACCCATGATGAATACAGATGTATTACAATAAACATACACCGTGTATTCCAGCACCCTTCTTTTCCACATGAACAGCATCCAATAAACACTCCTGTTTTATCAAAACACTAAAATACTGTATTATGATAAAATTAATATGACTTTACTATAATATAGTTAAAATATAAATAATACAATTTTTCATATAAAACTACAGCTTTACATTTCTACATTAATTACATTTTTTTCTCTTTTTTTTTTAAGTTTTACATTGAATTTGTAGCTATAATTATTTAATAATTTCTGAAGAAATAAATATCTCAAATAAAAGTATCAATATTTTGATACATGTATGTTAATAAGTACTTTGTTTAAAACCTACCAAACCCTGCTTTGAGTAGAACTTTATAAGATTTCATCTTTCGTTCTAATCCATATGTTAATTTGAATAAATAAATATCTTTAAACCAATCGCTACTTTAAATACTAGTATGCAATTATAGATCTCCTAGTTTGAAGTTAGGCACGGAGCATGCTGCATAATTGGTGACCATTACACACAATAAAACGGAAATTCCTGATGATTGAAAACGTGTGTATGAACAGCAATGTAAGAAAGTGATATTAACCGCTGTTGAGGTCTATATAGACATGAAATTTCTTACAAGCGTGTAATTTTCACAACGCTGTAAAATAGCACCATTATAAACAAAGGTAAGTCATTGATAACAGCCAACTGGAGCAAGATGGAAAGTAAACAGAAACAAGAAATGTCACTGGTAAGTGCCGCATGCCCCCCAAATGGTCATTGAAAAATAACATTATAACTATGTTATAATAGGTAGTGATGTATCCGTGAATATAAAGAGTAATGGACTAATGTTTCAGACTTGACATGCAATTTCATGTTTTTAACATTAAAGTGTGACCTTGACCTTTGTGTACCCTTGACATCTGATGTAATGGTCTGGGTATTTCAACAGTTAAATGCTGCTGAAACATCATCATGACATGCTGATCACTTGTGTCAAGCTATTTTAAAATCCCTAAATATAAGTCAAAGTTACAGATCAATTGTTGATAAATTGAGCCAAGTGTTTTTGAAATCCATCCATGCATGATAAAGTTAAAGGACAGACTTGAAATCTCAAACAGATTCAAAGTGTTGTCATACATACTAAAAGTGTGACCTTGACCTTTGAGGTATGGGTCTAGGTCTTACTTATGACACGTTGTCATGTCATCTTGATAAATTGAGCCAAGTTAAAGGCAAAGTCACAGACCAGACACACAATATCAAACAAATTGAGTGTGACCTTGATATTTGAGGAATACATGCTACACTTAATTAGGTCATGTTGATCAACTGAGCCAAGTGTTTTAAAAAATTATTCATAGATGACAGATCAGACAAGAAATGTTAAAATGACTGAAAGTGTTGTAAAACAAAATTAAATTGTGACCTTGACCTTTGAAGTGGGAGTTTGGGTATTAAGTGCAACACGTCGTCATGTTATGTTGATCATTTATAACAAGATTTATGAATATCCATTTATGCATGACAAAGTTACAGGCCAGACACGAAATCTCAAACAAACTCGAAGTGTTGTCAATCAAACTCAAATTGTGATCTTGACCTTTGAGTTATGGGTGTAGGTCTTAATCATGACACGTAGTCATGCTATGCTGATCATTTGTAGTATCATTAAAATCCATCTATGCATGACAAAGTTACCGGCCGGACACAAAATCTCACACAGACTCAAACTGTATTCAAACAAACTCAAATTGTGACCTTGACCTTTGAGGTAAGGGTGTGGGTTTTACTCGCGACACGTTTGTAGCAAGTATCAACAAAATCCATCCATGCATGACAAAGATACAGGCCGGAAACGAAATACTGGACAGAAGGACGGATGCTGTAATTACTATAAAAAAACATGAATATTTTTTACCATTAATAAAAATGACTAAAAACTCCTTATTTTATAACTATTACGCATATGATATAACAATTATAGATTTTGCTTCGGTGAATATGTAGTTCTGTGGACCTGAGAAAAGTGATATTGACTGAGGACGAATATCACTTTGTTAAGTCCATTGAACTACATAATTATTCACCTTAATCAAAGTCAATAATTGTTTATTACTCGTCGGTCTACCCAAATAATGTGAACCCGTCCACCACCATGACACGATGTAAAACAGGGCTACATTCAAATACCTAAAAATGAAATATAGTTTATTTACGCTGATGTTTGCCGTCTAACCAAACATTAAACCAAAATCAGTTTGACGATGTCCTTTCATTTGACTTAAAATCATGTGATTGAACCTAAGCAAATTTACTTCAGTGTTGTTGTGCCGGCTTGTGTCATCAAACATTAACACCTCAAATATTTTAATGTTACTGAACGCGGACAAGTCTACACACATAATGTTAACCGGTCTGGGCACTCACTGAGAACATTTTGCAAACCAGTCTAGGCACAAACTGATAACATTTTGTAAACCAGTCTAGGCATAAACTGAGGACATTTTATAAACCACTCTAGGCAGAAATTGAGAACATTTTTATCCATATAATGCTATCAGATTTCAAGTTTTGATGAAGATTTTATAAGATTTTTTTTTAAAGCAAATGAGTAAACGTTTTACAAAAAACATAGGGAAACATTTTATAAATTTTCTTGACCAGCAGAAAATAATCAAATAATAATATCCAATCACCATCAGACAGCAGTTCATTATAATGGGCTAAACAGAACATTATGTAAATATGTAATTATTTAAAAATATACAAATATATATATATATTATTTATAATTGTGAAGCCCTTACACAAATTAGGGCTTGGGCTTATGTATTTACATTACCCATAATTGTAGCACATAGATTAGCCAGGGATGGTGCCCATTCACACTGAATTTAATGATACAAGATCAGAGTTAAATTAATGATAAATTAAAATATCTGTACATGCTAATTTAATTAGTGACAAGCTTAACACCTTTCTATATATAAACCTAGGACTGGAACCAGTTTTCAAAAAAAACGACTGATGAAACTCTTTTTTAAATCTAGGACTGTAACCAGTTTTCAAACAGGCTGACTGATGCAACATTTTTTTTAAATATAGGACTGAAACCAGTTTTCGAATAGGACTGGAACTAGCTTACGAACAGGCTGACTGATGCAACATTTTTTTAAATATAGGACTGAAACCAGTTTTCTAACAGGCTGACTGATGCAACATTTTTTTTAAATATAGGACTGGAACCAGTTTTCAAACAGGCTGACTGATGCAACTTTTTTTTTAAACATAGGATTGGAACCAGTTTTCTAACAGACTGATTAATGCAAAACAATTTTGAAATCCAGGACTAAAGCTGCTGTTCCTCCATATTGATTAGTGTAACACAGTTTTTAAACTAAAACTGGAACCAGGACTGGTTGTCCTACATATTGATTAGTGTAACACAGTTTTTAAACTAAAACTGGAACCAGGATTGGTTGTCCTACATATTGATTAGTGTAACACAGTTTTTAAACTAAAACTGGAACCAGGATTGGTTGTCCTACATATTGATTAGTGTAACACAGTTTTTAAACTAAAACTGGAACCAAGATTGATTGTCCTACATATTGATTAGTGTAACATGGTATTTAAACTAAAACTGGAACCAGGACTGGTTGTCCTACATACAGATTAGTGTAACACGGTATTTAAACTAAAACTTGAACCAGGACCTGTTGTTCTACGTATTGATTAGTGTAACACGGTTTTTAAACTAAACTGGAACAAGGACTGGTTGCCCTACATATTGATTGGTGTTACACTGTTTTAAAACTAAAGCTGGAACCAGGACTGGTTGTCCTACATATTGATTAGTGTAACACTGTTTTAAACTAAAGCTGGAACCATGACTGGTTGTCCTACACACATGTATTGATAAGTGCTACACTGTTTTTAAACTAAAACTGGAACCAGGACCGGATGTCCTTCATATTGATTAGTGCAACTCTTTTAACATCTGTGACTGGAACCAGGATTCCTTAATTGTAAGTTTGTGTATACTTTTTTAACCAGGAATGGAATCATTGTTCCATATTTTTGCGTTGTTAAACTTTTTCTAGAATCTAGAACTGGAACCAATGCTCATTCATGTCACAATCTTTTAATATAGGCCAGTAACTATTCCATACAATTAATGAAGTTATATTAGTTGCAATTAATTATGCAGAGAAATAAGTCAATAATCAAGTCAATAGAACACTATTCAACCCTGATCAGCTTAACAACCTCTGAACCAATATTCATAATTAATAACACAATTATTGTCGAGACATGCTACAGTTCAAGATGGCACTTTCCACAACCAGTACTAAATGTAGTAGATACAACACTTTCTTCCTCTCCACACGTTGAGCAATAGATACCATGAAAATGTCACGCCTCCTTCATGAATATTCAGTGAAGACGATAATTATGTAAATATCTGCATGAATCAAAGGGCGACCTCCATCTCCTGCATCCACTTGAGCCCTTCTAATGTGGTCCCTAAAACAGAATGAAACAAAACATCAAGAGAATGAAGCACTGAATGACGGTGTGGACAAGTTGAAATTGACTGACATTGACATTGGTTGGATTATCTTTTTAAACATTTAGTGTCGTTTTTATGCCATCTATGGATAACATAAGATCATTATACTAAACAACCATTTCCTGGTGCCATGGAAGCTTAACTAGTACTCAATCATGCTCATGACCTCTGGATTGATTGTTAGACACACTACCAGTTGAGCTAACCTTTCCCAGCTACCATATGTGGCATTGTGTTTAATGATATCAGTGAACATGTAATACATTTACTAAGGTGTACTCAGATGTACAGATATTATTCAGATATACAGACATTTATTCAGATTTACTTAGATGTACAGACATTTACAACTCAGATGTACAGACATTCACTCAGATGTACAAACATTAACTCAGAGATACAGACATTTACTCAGATGTAATGACATTCACTCGGGTGTACAGACTTTTTTACTCAGATATTCATATATTTACAACTCAGATGTAAATATATTACTAAGATATACAGGCATTTACTCAGATGTACAGACATTTACTTAGATGTACATATATTCACTCAGATGTACAGACATTTACTCAGATGTGCATACACTTACAACTCAGATGTACATACATTAAATCAGATGTACAGACATTTACTCAGATATGCATACATTTACCATTCAGATGTACAGACATTTACTCAGATGTAGAGACATTTACAACTCAGATGTACAGACATTTACTCAGATGCACAGACATTTACAACTCAGATGTACAGACATTTACTACTCAGATGTAGACATTTACTACTCAAATGTGCAGACATTTACTCAGATGAACAGACATTTATTCAGACGTACAGATATTTACTCAGATGTACAGACATTTACAACTCAGATGTACATATATTTCCTCAGATGTACAGACATTTACTACTCAGATGTACAGACATTTTCTACTCAGATGTACAGACATTTACTACTCAGATGTGCAGACATTTACTCAGATGAACAGACATTTATTCAGATGTACAGACATTTACTCAGATGTACAGACATTTACAACTCAGAAGTATATATATTTCCTCAGATGTACAGGCATTGCCTCAGATGTACAGACATTTAATCAGATGTACAGACATTTACAATTCAGATGTATAGACATTTACTCAGATGTACAGACAATAACTCAGATGTACAGACAATAACTCAGATGTACAGACATTCACTAAGATGTAAAGACATTCACTCAGATGTACAGACATTCACTCAGATGTTCAGACATTTACTCAGATGTACATACATTTACTCAGATGTACAGACATTTACAACTCAGAAGTACATATATTTCCTCAGATGTACAGGCCTTGCCTCAGATGTACAGACATTTACTCAGATGTACAGACATTTACAACTCAGATGTATAGACATTTACTAAGATGTACAGACATTCAATCAGATGTACAGACAATAACTCAGATGTACAGACATTCACTCAGATGTACAGACATTTACTCAGATGTACAGACATTCACTCAGATGTAAAGACATTCACTCAGATGTACAGACATTCACTCAGATGTTCAGACATTTACTCAGATTTACATACATTTACTCAGATGTGCAGACATTTACTCAGATATACATATATTTACTCAGATGTACAGGGATTTACTCAGATATACAGACATTTACTTAGATGTACAGACATTAACTCAGATGTTCGAGGGGTTATCCAGAAGTTCGTGGACAAACAGCATATTTGTTTCTTTTATGCATCCAGAAATCTAGAAATTACACAACTTCCCCATTTATGTATTACATATTCATAGCAAAGAAGTTATAACAATTCGTACGGTCACTTCTAAAGTTATGGTAACCATAGCAACATACATTATTGGATAGTGCCGCAGCACAAAATGTTGAAAAAAACGATTTATGTGGTAAAAAGTTCAAGGTTTTACTTTAAAATCCACGTGAAAACACATATTCCTGATGTAACATCATTAACGGTTGCAAACATCATTTCAGTTGTTGTTTTACCATCATGTATCAAAAATAAGTGCAGAATTACATTGAAACGGTATTAGTGATCATGCGTAAAATGGCGTCTGAGAAACGGCTGAAACAACGAGCAGTTATACAATTCTGCGTGAATCTGTGCAAAACGCCAACTCAGATGATGGAACTAATAAACAGAGCCCCAAAAAAACTGGCTGGTGTGCGTTCTTTAGTTTACAACTGGCACAAACGGAATAGCAATGGTCAGGAAACCATAATGGACGACGAAAGATGTGGCTGCCCAGCATCAAAATTGTGTAAAAGTGACGTTCATTTACTGAAAGAACATCTCGACAAAGACCATCGGGCCACAATTCATGATCTCTGCATTGAATTGGATATGGGTTACGGCACGGTGCACAGAATTATAAAAGATAAATTACACATGAATCATTTAAGTGCTCGTTGGGTTTCCCCAATTGTTGGAAGATTTTGAAATGCAACGGCGAGTGATTGAATCAAGAAAATTTCTAGCAAGATATGCTAAAGAAGTGAATTCATTTTTAAACAGAATCATCACAACAGATGAGACTTGGCTAGGCTATTATGACGTGGAAACAAAACAACAATCAAGTCAGTGGAAGACTAGTGATTCTCCCCACCAAATAAAGCGACAATATCCAAGTCTACGGGAAAGCACATGTTTATTGTGTTCTTCGACATCAATGGAGTACTCTTGAATCAGGCAATCCCAAAAGACCAGACTGTCAACTCCAGCTATTATTCGAAGCTACCTTATTTGAAACGTATTTTATCATAACATACATTTTTCATAGAGTTTGTCACTAATAACTGAAAAACTAAATTTAAATAATATATACTTTCAAAATTAAAGTTCTTACAGTACATGTATAGTAACCCGTATAATTGTTGAATACTATTAATTTATTTTAATTTTACTTTCATAATGATTTAATTGGAAATTTCAGGTCATTCACTGTTCTCTAGGAAGAGCACTAGCCAGGAAGTGGCCGAATGGTTATGAGGGCGGACTTATCATTCATCGGGATAATGCACCTGCGCACACCTCCAAGGAAGTGCTGACGACAACTGAAATCAAAATGGAGGCTGAGGTTCTTTCCCACCCCCATTACTCTCCAGACCTAGCTCCATGCAATTTCGCACTTTTTCCTAAAGTGTGAATTGAAGGGAAAACAATTTAACGACTTACATGAACTTAGAACAAAAGCTAACTCAATTTTATATTCATAGCCATCCGACTGGTTCAGTCAGGTTTATCAACAGTGGATAGAGTGACAGTTAGTTTTTATTTTATTTGGTTTGTCCACAAACTTCTAGATAACTCCTCGTACATACAATTACTCAGATGTACAAACATTAACTAAGATGTGCATACATTTACAACTCAGATTTACAGACATTCACTCAGATGTCCAGACATTTACTCAGATGTACAGACATTCACTCAGATGAACAGACATTTACTCAGACGTACAAATATTTACAACTCAGATGTACATATATTTACTCAGATGTAAAGACATTTACTCAGATGTACAGGCATTTACTCAGATGAACAGACATTAACTCAGACGTACAGACATTTACAACTCAGATGTACATATATTTACTCAGATGTACAGACATTTACTCAGATGTCCAGAAATTCACTCAGATGTATAGACATTCACTCAGATGTACAGACATTTACAACTCAGATGTACAGATATTAACTCAGATGTTCAGACATTTACAACTCAGAGGAACAGACATTTACTCAGATGTTCAGATATTTACTCTGATGTACAGACATTTACTCAGATGTACAGACATTTACTCAGATGAACATACATTCACTCAGACGTACAGACATTTACAACTCAGATGTACATATATTTACTCAGATGTACAGACATTTACTCAGATGTCCAGAGATTCACTCAGATGTATAGACATTCACTCAGATGTACAGACATTTACAACTCAGAGGTACAGACATTTACTCAGATGTACAGACATTCACACAGATGTACAGACATTCACTTAGATGTACATATATTTATTCTGATGTGCAGTCATTTACTCAGATATCTAGACATTTACAACTCAGATGTACAGATATTAACTCAGATGTTCAGACATTTACAACTCAGAGGAACAGACATTTACTCAGATGTGCAGTCATTTACTCAGATATACAAACATTTACAACTCAGATGTACAGACATTAACTCAGATGTTCAGACATTTACATCTCAGAGGAACAGACATTTACTCAGATGTGCAGATATTTACTCTGATGTACAGACATTTACTCAGATGTACAGACATTTACTCAGACATTTACTCAGATGTACATACATTCACTCAGATGTACAGATATTCACTCAGATGTACATACATTTACTCAAATATACAGACATTTTCTCAAATGTGCAGACATTTAATCAGATGTAGACATTTACTCAGATGTAAAGACATTAACAACTCAGATGAACAGACATTTACTCAGATGTGCAGACTTTTACCCTGATGTACAGACATTTACATAGATGTACAGACATTTTACTCAGATGTACAGACATTTACTCAGATGTAAAGACATTTATTCAGATGTACAAACATTCACTCAGATGTACCAACATTTACTTAGATGTAGACATTTACAACTTAAATGAACAGGCATTTTATTGGATGTACAGACATTTACTCGGATGTAGACATTTACTCAGCTGTACAGACATTTACTCAGATGTACAGACATTCACTAAAGATGTAGATATTTACTCGGATGTACAGATGTTGACAACAGTACTGATGAAAGAAAATACTAACAAAAGGGTACATGCTTCCATAACAGTATTCAATATTTTTTTTGCTGTAACTGATCAACATGATTTTGTACCAGTGACAGCCTGAACCATTTGTGTCCACTCATAAATTTGAATCAATGTCCGAGTTACAGCACCTAAGTGTGATAATGTCTATGGCTGTTTAGTTAAATTTCTTAGCTGAACCATTAAGTTCCCCAGAAAACAATGAAGAACACAAATGTTTTGTATCTGTTTGTGTATACCTCTAGGTTTATACTCCAGCCCTACGTAGCCATCGTATCCAATTTCCTCCAACATTTGAAATATATACTTGTAATTGATTTCACCTTGAAAGTCTGGTTCACCACGATCAGGGACTTGAGCTATCTGGATATGACCTGATGGAAATAAATCATGAACAATAAGGATAATGAACATTTACTGTTGAAAAGAGCAAATTTATTTGTTTATCGTGTTACAAAGGTCTTGCATCCATCACTCTATGTAATTTGATGGGACTGAGTGGTCTAAGTCGCCATCTCAAGACCACTAACCTCTCAACACTGAGGTCACCACTGTCCCACTCGGTCCTAAAACTTTGTGAGAAAGTTTACAAGTTACCTGCAGAAAGGACAGTTGTTTAATTCAGATTCATTCTGAGGTCTTCCTCCACCAATAAAACTGCCATTTATAACCTGAAATGTGTTGAAAATGGCATTTAACCTAATTCAAAAAAATAAATAAAAGACACTATTCATGTACAAATAATACACATGTTGTAGTGGTTGTATGGTGTTTAGAATCACTTTAAACAATTTTTCAGCTATCCCACTATGATGTTAGTATTCTAAGTGCTGCCACACTGGAGTATCCTGCCGCAGGCACATGGTATGATACAAATGTACCTCACCCAGTCACATTATACTGACACCAGGCCAACCAGACCTATCAGAACTATCCCCCAAATGCTTAGTGACAAGCGCGAAAGCTTCGAGTACCATTTTTCAAGTATTTCGTATGACACAGTTAGCTTTTGAACCCACAACCTTCAACATGCGAGGCAGACCCTCTATTCAAGAACACCACTGTGGTGCAAAAATGACATGCCTAAATTAAAATAGTTCAGAATTTATAGTATAATATTTTTATGCACTCATATAACCAGTCCAATACACTAAAGTCATCTAATAATGCCAGCAATTGTAATAACAGAACTCATATTACTCAAAATATATAAACTCTTGTCAACCTTGCCTCAAATTTGTATCAACCTTGCCTTAACCTTAACTCAGTATTGGATCACCTTTGCCTGAATCTCTCCTAAACCTTACCCCAAGATCAACTCAACCATGACATAACTTATTTTCCTTTGCATGAATTACTATGTCATTTTGATTTAAGACATCATCTGCAGGCTAGGATGCATAGCCTTAACCGTGACTCAACATTGGATAAAATTTGCTAAACCTTTGATCAATCTAATGCCTGAACCTTGATTAAATTTTTAACCTAATGTTTCAACCTTGACTTAACCTTTGATCAACTTAATGTTTCAACCTTGACCAAACCTTTGAACAACCTTATGCCTCAACAATGAACAAACCTTTGATCAGCTTACAGGTCATACCTCAACCTTGACTTAACCTTTGATCGACCTAATGCCTCAATCATGACCAAACTTTTGATCAACCTAATGCCTCAGCCTGGACTAAACCTTTGATCAACCTAATGCTTCAACCTTGACCAAACCTATGATCCATCTAATGCCTCAACCTTGATTAAACCTTTGGTAAACCTAATCCCTCAACCTTGACCAAACCTATACTCAATCTAATGCCTCAACAATGACAAACCTTTGATCAACCTAATGCCTCAACAATGACCAAACCTTTGATCAACCTAATGCTTGAACCTTGACTTAATCTTTGATCAACCTAATGCCTCAACCTTGAATAAATCATTGATCCACCTTATGCCTCAACCTTGACAAAACCTCTGATCAACCTAATGCCTCAACCTTGACTTAACATTTGATCAACCAAATGCCTCAACCTTGAGTAAATCATTGATCCACATAATGCCTCAACCTTGACCAAACCTCTGATCAACCTCATGCCTCAACCTTGACTTAACCTTTGATCAACCTTATGCCTCAACTGTGACTAAATCATTGATCCACTTTATGCCTCAACCTTGACCAAACCTCTGATCAACCTAGTGCCTCAACCTTGACTTAACCTTTGATCAACCTAGTGCCTCAACCTTGACCAAAAATCTTTGATCAACCTTATGCCTCAACCTTGATTTAATCTTTGATCAACCTAATGCCTCAACCCCGACTTATCATTTGATCAACCTAATGCCTCAACCTTGACTAAATCATTGATCAACCTAATGCCTCAACCTTGACCAAACCTCTAATCAATCGATTGCCTCAACCTTGACTTAACCTTTGATCAACCTAATGCCTCGACCTGGACTTAATATTTGATCAACCTAATGCCTTAGCCTGAACTTAACATTTGATCAACCAAATGCCTCAACCTTGACTTAAACTTTGATCAACCTAATGCCTCAACCTTGACTAAATCATCGATCCACTAATGTCTCAACCTTAACCAAACCTCTGATAAACCAAATGCCTCAACCTTGACTTAACCTTTGATCAACCTAATGCCTCAACCTTGACTTAACATTAGATCCGCCTAATGCCTCAATCTTGACTAAATCATTGATCCACCCAATGCCTCAACCATAACAAAATATTTGATCAACTTTATGCTTCAGCCTTGACTTAACCTTTGATCAACCTAATGCCTCAACCTTGACTAAATCATTGATCCACCTAATGCCTCAACCTTGACCAAAGCCCTGATCAACCCCTGGCCTCAACCTTGACTTAACCTTTGATTAACCTTATGCCTCAACCTTGTCTTAACATTTGATTAACCTAATGTCTCAACTTTAACTAAATCATTGATCCACCTAATGCCTCAACCTTGACAAAACCTTTGATCAACATTATGCCTCAGCCTTGACTTAACCTTTAATCATCATGCCACAACCTTAACCAAACCTTTGATCAACCTTATGCCTCAACCTTGACCAAACCTTTGATCAACCTTATGCCTCAACCTTAACCAAACCTTTGATCAACCTAATGCCTCAACCTTGACCAAATTTTTGATCAACCTTATGCCTCAACCTTGACCAAACCTTTGATCAACCTTATGCCTCAACCTTGACCAAACCTTTGATCAACCTTATGCCTCAACCTTGACAAAACCTTTATCAACCTTATGCCTCAACCTTGACCAAACATTTGATCAACCTAAAGCCTCCACCTTGACCAAACCTTATATCAACTTAACGCCTCAACCTGACCAAACCTTTGATCCTCTTCATCAATTTGCAAAAGATACCAAAGTTATAGGCTATATATACAACAGCTACATATATCTAACTATGATTACCAATCCGTATCAAATAACAGATATGAAAAGTAGTCAGTTGGTAATTGTTTTATAATTGTAAAGTGATCACAATATAGAATCACATGTTACTGGGAGAGATGGTAACAGATGTTAGTTATTTGTTTTTCATTCTTGCAGGAGCTCCTTCTATGAATCCATATATAACAAGAGGCCCAGGAGGGCCTGAGGATGCTCTACTGACTCATGAACCCTCGGGGCGGGGTCATTTTTAACCCTAGGGACACCATTCGAACAAATCTAACAATACTATAGTTGGTCATCATTACTACATAAACATTTTGAAAATATATTGGGCCGTTCATGAGAAGAAGAATTTAAGTTTTGGACCATTTTTAGTAATGGCGGCCATCTTGAATTTCAGATAAAAAAAAAAATCTTCTGTATAGTGTCCTATGCAATAGAAATATCCATGTGAAGTTTCAGTTTAATTGGCTTAGTGGTTTCAGAATAGATGAAAGAAAAAGAGAATTTTCTGTTTTCCTATAGTATCCCTATGTAAAATTCTAAGTCCCCTAACAAGGCCCCTATAAATTTTAGCCCCTAAATTCTTATCTGCAATCAAACCCCTACATATAGGGATTTTTTATGCCAAATATGAACAAATCTGACATACTGGTTCTTAAGGAAACGATTTTAGTAATTCCCAATTTTTACCCAAAATCTGACCCCTTAAGACAGTGGAACCCAGTCATTTTTACAAATCTGAACCTCCTTCACCAAACAATGCTTCTGTAAAGATATAGGCAAAATCATTTCCATTTAAAAAGAACAACAAAAAATATATTATAATGACATGTGTCCCCTAATTGAACCCTTGGGGCGAGGTCATATTTAACCCTATGGACACCATTTGAACAAATCTAACAAAACTATAGTTGGTCATCATAACTAAATAAACATTTTGAAAATCTGTTGGGCCGTTCATGAGAAGAAGATTTTTTAAGTTTTGGACTATTTTTAGTAATGGCAGCCATCTTGAATTTCAGATAGAAAAAAAAAATCTTCTGTATAGTCTCCTATGCAACAGAAACATCCATGTGAAGTTTCAGTTTAATTGGCCTAGTGGTTTCAGAGAAAGTGCTGCTAACAGACGACAGACGACGGACGACGGACAACGCACCATCGCATAAGCACTTCTGGCCTTTGGCCAATAGAGCTAAAAACTGGATATGCCATATATAACCTGCCATGTGTTGAAAATGGAGCTAAACCCCATTAAAAAAAGGATACCATACACCAATGACAGACCTAAGTATAATATAACAAGGTATAAAAGTTGACCTTGAAAAAAATACAAAGGAAGTTAGCTTGGTCAGTTATTTTAACATGGTAAATAAATTTTTGGTAAATATGTGAATGGAAGTATATTCACCAAGTTATCGTCTGATTGGCAAAATGACATTTGGGCTTAGTAAACATGCATGTACAAATTGGACTAGAATAAAGTTTTTTTTCCAGCAAATAATTTGTTTTTAACATTGCATTATCGCACTTACCACACAAATCAAATATTTACTTAAATAAATATATGCTCAGAATATTACATTAGTTAATAAACTATGGGACTGGGTTGGATTTTTTACTGAGCAAATGTAGCAGCACAGTCTAGATTGTGTTTCTGTAATCTAATGTAGGTCGTGGTATTCCAATCAGATTTTTTTACATCTGTCGTAAATTATCAACAATTTGTACACTTGTACTATGAAGTCTCAGCTTTAGTTTTAGCTTTTTTTTCTTATAATATAGTTTCGGACAATGTCAAGATAATGTCATAAGGTACTAACATAAATTATGATGTTATTCAAAATAGCAGACAAATGTTGTGTGTTTATAAGTGTTACATTTCTAATTTGAATTCTAATTTATGAAAAAACTAACATGATCATGTGAAATTCAAGAACATGTACCAGAGTATTTTTGCACAATCAAGCATGAATGTTAAAAAATGTATTGTTTTTAAACCCGCTTCATTATTATGTTTAGATGTAAATGTAACACAATCAGCGTTTTATTTGTAAAAAGTTATAATCTTATCACAGGCAATGAAATAAGTAATAGTAAAATGTTATTAAAAATAATTTTCAAATAATTCGAACCATTTTATACGGGAAAATGGCAAAAATTTTCCGAAATATTTGTACCACTAGAAGGTGATGTTAACTAAATTCTGCGCGACAATTTTAAAATACAACAGAGATAAAATGAAAACTGATATTTCGTAGTATAAGTGTACAGATTTTTGATAATTTAGGCCAGATGTAAAAAAAGTCTGATAGAAACAATGCAAACTATCTCAATCAACAATGGAGAGGTCTGAAAAACATTCGATAAATGTATGTACATAATTCTACATGGTAGTACCTATATATGGAGAATATTTCTTTAAGGTCGCTGTTAGATCACCTGAGATGATTTGTGCATGAAAAAAGTCCTGAAATGTAAGAAAACAGGAAATCAGATTTTAAAGGGAATATATCAAGAAAAAGTGCTATGCATGTATTAAAATATAGTATTACCGGTATTCTTAAAATGGAAAAAAAGCATCTCATTATCATTAAGTAATAAAATCTGAATGTTTTTGTATGTCAAATTCGCTAAAATATGACATAATTGATCCCCATTCAAAAAACAGTGCTTAACCCTTTACTCCATAGATATGTGTTTTCCCGCATCAATTACAGAAGGCCTTTGAAAACAGTGCAGGAAGAGTTCAGTTAATTCATCCAATAATTCAAAAGCCTTCTATATTAGGTGTCCAATGGTGTCTATATTAGAGGTGTCCAAAGGCGTCTATATGAAGTAAAGGGTTAAAAACTGCTTTACAACTTTGCATCGTAATTCGGTCTATTTCTAAGAGGAATCAGTTTTTTTTTTAAAACCTGTATAAGGTATCAAATTGAAATCAAAATAAAATCACGTGACTCATTTAATATGTCACAAAATATGTTGCCATTTTAAGTGGGAAATCTAATTTAATCTCACCTAGTCACATAACCTAAGTTAGGAAACCCCTTTTCAATATATCATTTTTGGCATGTTTAAATAGATATTCTTCTGACAATACCAGGTCAGTGAGTATATAAAGGCATGCTATAATGAAAAAAAAAAATGTTTTAGCCAATTTTAAAATTTTGAAAATCCTTTTATATTCCATTTAAGGCCATAATAGATTAATTGCTAGATTATCATTCCCGCCTGCCCCCTAATTTTCATGCCGTGCTGACCCTTTTTTTTTTATTTTCATAAAAAAAAATAATAATAACCGCCCCCCTCCCCCCTCCAAAAAAAAAAATCAAAAATTTAATAAAAAATAAAAAAAAACAAAAAAACATCAAAAATTTTAAAAATAAACAAGAAATGTCACTGGTAAGTGTCACATGACCCTCAAATGGTTGTTGAAAAATAACAATATAATTATGTTATAATAAGTAGTGATGAATATAAAGAGTAATGGACTGATGTTTCAGACTAGACATGCAATTTCATGTCTTTTTTACATTAATGCGTGACCTTGAACTTTGTGTAACCTTGACATCTGATGTAATGGTCTGGGTATTTCAACATTCAAATGCTGCTGAAACATCATCATAACATGCTGATCACTTGTGTCAAGCTATTTTAAAATCCCTAAATGTAAGAAAAAGTTACAGATCAATTGTTGATAAATTGAGCCAAGTGTTTTCCACTCTGTCAGTTAATATAAACATAATTCACCCGATAATTCAAAAGCCTTCTATATGATGGTGTCTAAAGGAGCCTATATTAGAGATGTCCAAAGGCTTCTATATGAAGTAAAGGGTTAAATTGTGACCTTGACCTTTGAAGTGGGAGTGCAACATGTCGTCATGTTATGTTGATCATTTATAACAAGTATTTATAAAAAATCCATTTATGCATAACAAAGTTACAGGCCGGACACGAAATCTCACACAAACTCGAAGTGGTGTCAAACTCAAATTGTGACCTAGACCTTTGAGGTACGGGTGTGGGTCTTACTCATGACATGTCGTCATGTCATGCTGATAAATTGTAGAAAGTATCATTAAAATCCATCTGTGCATGACAAAGTTACATGCTAGACACAAAATCTCACGGACTCAAAAAGTTGTTAAACAAACTCAAATTGTGACCTTGACCTTTGAGGTACAGGTGTGGGTCTTACTCGCAACACGTCGTCATGTTATGTTAATCATTTGTAGCAAGTATTTATTAAATCCATCTATGCATGACAAAGATACTGGCTGGAAACGAAATACCAATCGAAGGCGAACGGACGGACGCTGCGATTACTATATGCCACCACAAAAATTTTTGGAGGTCATAAAAATAAAGTCCTCCCACCCTCCCCGTTTTTAAGAAAAATTTGGATGATAATCTAGCAATTAATTTATAATGGCCTAACACAGTATGATAAGCTTTACGAATAAAAGCCACCAAAATCTTGCCAAAATATCTATATTTATTATATATACATGTATACATAATTTTGAACAGTTATACTGTTCAGAATATAGAAATAAATAAACCTCTGTGAGCAGAAATCAAAGTACTTCACAGTTCTGATAACCGGTTTTTTACTAATTATTCATACACCTTCCTAATAAGACTGATATTATTGTAGCGTTTGGTTTATTTTAATACAATATCCATAATATTTTTTTATTGTTTGATCTGTTTCTGCTTGCTTATATCAAATACATGAAAAAGTAGTCCCTGTCGCGTATGAACATTTTGGCGATAATCATCACTACAAAGTTTGATCAAGACGACATACGCTGGGCTATTCCTCAGGTATACAAAAGTCATGATGTTCTAAATCAGATATTTCCCATAGCATATGTGGCAAACGTCTGAGCTAAACTCTTAGCTGTTAAGACACACTCAATGTTGTATTCTTTTCACTAGGTCATCATGAGATATAGTGTCAGTTTCTGTGTGAATATCTTGGGTCATTTTATGCCATTGAGGGCTAACAGGTGATCAGTTAACCTAACCATTTTTTCCTGGGATCCTGGCAGGTTAAGCTGTACTTGAGCACATCCATATCCACAAATAACTGGTTACTTTCTCACTTGAATCAGCAGTGAGAGACAACTGACAATGAAACGCAATGTCATATATTAATCATCAATGGCCACGCTGGGATCAAACTCATAACCCCTAAATTGATAGTCAGACACGCTACCAACTGAGCTAACAGGGCAATGTGTGCAGTAAATTATCCATATGTGGTCAGGCTATTAAAAACTTCGAATATACAACTGGAATGTATATTTAAAACCAGCAGACACCAATGGGTTTTAATTAACTGGCATTTAAGTAGAATACAACTTCCGTCAGCCTTGACGTACAGTTTTTCATATTGTGTTTTTCCAAATAGCTTCAGAATCAAAGCTATGATGTTTTAAAGGATTGATTGTTTATATCACATAATATGTTTTATACTCAAAATAGATGTTCTGACAAACCTATTATGGCGTTAAAGGCAGTTTTAATTAACGCATCAAAGATAAAACAACACATGAAATCTATCTAAAGGTGATAAAATAATACACAAACAACAGTATGAAATTATAACATATTGAAATAGCATAAGCTGCAATGATAAAGATTGCTGATTTTATATAAGTTTGATCTTTTATCTGATTTTATTTAGTTTATACAAATTTGTTTTCGCTTGATTGTGTAGAAAGCTCAAAGATTATAATGAACAACTGTCTAGTCTGTTTTGAGGTAGAAACAGTACTGATATATTCATTCAAAAATCTTCCTCAGGGAAGTAACAATATTACACAAGTTCAATTTAATTCACTCAACATTTAATTTTCGGCCACCTGGCCTTTATCAAAAATTGAAAATTTAATATTGTAGCTAGGAAAATGGACGTAACCTAGCTGCAATATTAAATTTTCAATTTTTGATAAAGGCAAGGTGGCCGAAAATTAAATATTGAGGGAATAAAATTGAACTTGAGTACTGATATAGTTTTTTGACAAGCCATCAGGTTGAGCAGGGGAATGAACCTGCAACCTCTAGCATGAATGGCCAATACTCTATCCACTGCACTACCATCCCGCTCAATCAAACACAATATTAATCTACAAAATGCTTATTATAACTGGTGATTGATATTCTTATTCTAAAACAACACAAGATATTAAATAGAGGAGGATAAGAAACATATTGAGATTTTGTGAAATCTCACATATTCACACAAAATATCATTTTCAATAATCTAGGTATCTAAATGTCCATACTTTTGAGGAATATAAATCATAAAAATATAAAATTTGTTACTTTGAAAAATGAAATTCTCAACAAAATGCAATTATAAAATTATTGCTAGATAATCATTCAAATTTTTCCTAAAAAGGGGGAGGGGTTAGGAGAAGGATTTTATTGTTGTTGTTTTTTTAAATCTTTTGTTATATTTTTTAAAAAATTGTTGATGGGTTATGATTACAATTAAATTTAATTTCAAGATCATTTTGCATGATCAAAACATTGTAAAACATTTAAGATTACAAAACTTATCATTAAATTTTGAGTAAAAGGAAGAAATTGTCTGATTTCACAGGTTATTTTAACAGGTCTAAAATAAAATATTGTTTGTTTGTCCGTTGCCTATCTTCCCGATAATATTGCCCCTTCTTTAATAATTTTATTGCATAACTAAAAAAAATAATATTTTTTTGTTTTTTTCGTTGCCAAAATGTTGGACAATAGCAAATGTTTCTGTTATATCTGCTGATTGCTGCTTGGGCAATTCAAGTTTGAATCCTGTGACAAGAATTATACATTTTTTTTCCTTTCCCTGACAATACAATTTTTTCATACAGTGCCCCAAGGACTGATGTAGGAAAGGAAAAGCAACTGATTGATATGTTATTAACGCTCGCGTGTTCACGCAAAATCTGGCAAAATCACGTCTTCAAATATCCTAATTTCCATTCATCTCAGAAATACAAATCAAAATTCTTTCTTTGCACAATGGAATTCTCTACAAAACGAGACCGTTATCACCAAATTGTGTTTAAATTGTTGATGTACTTATAATTACAAAACTTGTATACTGAAACTAAAAAAAATCAAGGAAAGTACATGAAATGTTACTTCAAACTGCAAGATTTTAGATTAAAGACCATTTTGTGTATTTAGAATATTATAAAATATCTAACATATTCGTACACCTTATATTTTATGTCAAAGGAATCAGTTGCCTGTGAAATTTGAATGATTAATTTGCCAAATTATTAATTCTTTGCATGCTATTTTATGAACATTTAGAAGAGCATTTAGAAGTTTGCTATCCTTCTATATAAGTCCTTGGTGATAATTATACGTCTTTGTTACCCTATATTGAAAAGTAAACAAAAGAAAATGTTTAGCAAACATTTTATGCTCTGTAGTAAAGCCACTCCTTTGGAAAAATGTAAAGCCCCTGGGACCATTTTATAGAGGTACAATGGTAACTATCATACATTGTTGATTTTGAATATTGGTTTCTCAAAGTGAATATATCAGGATTATTCAAAATTTTTAAACTGGCTAATAACATTTTTTCCAATATATCAAGCCTATATATACTCACTGAAGCCAAACTGCCAAAATGATATCTAATGTAAATATGCCTAAATGATATATTGACAGGGGATTACACTGACATGGGATTTCCCAACTTGGACTACGCACCTAGGTAAGACTAAAATAGATGTCTCGCTTAAAATTGCAACATATTTTGTGACATATTAACCCTTTACTTCATATAGACGCCTTTGGACACCACTAATATAAATGCCTTCAGACACCTCATATAGAAGGCTTTTGAATTATTGGGTGAATTATGTTTATATAAACTGACAGAGTGGAAAACAAGCAATCTGAACTCTTCCTGCACTGTTTTCAAAGGCCTTCTGTGATTGGTGCGGGAAAACGCGTATCTATGGAGTAAAGGGTTAAATGAGTTGTGTGATTTCATCTTAATAAGTTGATTTTCCTTCTCAATATTATGTCCTTGTTTACATTGATAAAAATTATTCAATACGATTAACAAACAATTTAACAAGATGAATAATATACAATATACATGTACTTACAAACTGAAGTTTTAAATTCGAACTCTTTACTTTCTTGATAATATCCACACCTGAAACAAAATTATCAAATTGAAGTTTTTAAATAGGGCAATTTACTGCTTTGATATAATTCAAACCTGCAGCAGAATTGTTACATTACAAGAACTCTTGTTCTTGTTTTATATTCATCGAGAGTAAACTGCAAAAAAGTTATTTATTTGTTGATTAAAACTTATGATTTCTTTGTAAAGTAGCAAATTATAATTTGCATACTTTTTTTGTCAATAATATGTTTTTATTCACCTCAAACTTTTACAAAGATTTGCATGAATAGTTTACAGCATTTACATATTTAAGATAGAAAACACACATACCGGTATATATTTACACACACATATACTTAACACATATACTTATACAATCATACTGTTTAAAGTTTGTTTTTGCAAATATGATTTATATAAGGCTATTCACATATCCGAAAAAATTTCAACTCGCATTTACTGGAACAGACTCGTGTTTTATGAGAGAGCCTTTACTGCAGAATACTGCAGAATGGTAGATATTGAGAAAAACAAACATCAAAGGCGACTTTTATTCCTGACAATCTATTCAGATACCCAGATATTTAGCAAAATCAAGGTTATTTGTACATGTATGTTAAAAAAAAATGAAGACAGAAATAAAATATACAATGTATATGCAGCGTGTCCTGAAAGTTTAATAACAATATTAGTATTGGTTGATTATAGTGAATGAGCTCTAGCACATAATTATATATCCATTTACACGGTTTTCTTGGATATATGGTTGGCATTGAGAATTATATGCTCAGAGAAATTTGGCAGCAAAAGAGTTAAGGAGTTGAGTTGTTATACCAGTAACCCAATACACTCTTGTACTTTTGTTTTACCTCAAAAAGTTTGGTTCAATACAAAAAGTATAAAGTTAAATCATAGCATAGGTATTTGCAATTCAAAATTCAAGGCAAGGGTGAAGTGGAGGCCTTAGTGCAAGGGACAGAATGTTGGCCATTCATGCCAGAGGTGTAGAGATTTTTCCAAGGCCCGATATTTTTACTTTTAAAAAAAAAACACTAGATAGTACTGGTTGTACTCTGGAAATGGACTCATTGAAGAGCAATTCATATAAGCTCTTAGCTTTCTTCATTATCAAGCAGTGAAGCCCAGATAAATTAGATTATTAAAATAAATGATTATAGTGAAGCCCAGATAAATTAGATTATTAAAATAAATGATTATAGTGAAGCCCAGATAAATTAGATTATTAAAATAAATGATTATAAACTAATTCAAGATTATTGTAAGAAAAGCATTTTAAATATTAATGTGTTAACATTTGTTTTTTCATATTTCTGAATAGCTTGGATGTTATGCCACAAATTTTCTCAATTTGTGCCAATAAATATTTGCAGCAGACTACATAAATACCTACATCAAGTGCCTTGCGGCTATGAAAAACCAAGCACTGTATTACTGGTAATTCCACTTACACAACATGTAAACTAAATATAACATGGCAGGGAATTGATAACCATAGAAACCCCAGGCTTAGACTTAACAAATATTTCCTTACGTTTTACTTGAAAGATAGATAATTGTGATGTAATTGACAACCTACCGAAGACTCGACAATGATACATGAAATCAATGTAGCTGGTAATAAAAACACATTTTACATGTCTAGATCAAGTCTCACTGACAAAACACAAAGCAATGTTTCAAGTAAATTTTTCTTAAAATTATGTACTTAACCAGTCTCTACACTGTAACCATACAGAAATATTACTTTCAAAGTGTTGCTGTTGTTAAGTGGTAGAGTGTCTGCCTCGTAGGCAGGAGGCCTTGGGTTTGATCCTGCCCGAGACATACCAAAAACTTTAAAAATGGTACTAGAAGCTTTCTCACTTGGTTCTCATGCATTTAGAGAATAGTTCTAGGTCTGGTCAGCACGGTGTCAGTATAATGTGACTGGGTTGGGTATCATACCATGTGTCTGTGGCATGATACTTCATCACAGTTACGTCCCTTTCTACCATTAACAAAAGTAATTTCAATAATTTACCGTAGTTATGTCCCCTGCCACCACAGAAATAAAATTTAAATGTTAAGAGTTTACAAACATTCATACAATTGTATCTAATTATACTTATGTATCATGTATCATGTAGATATATCATTATCATAAACAGTAGCTGAGCCAGGTTAGCCAAGTCGGAAGCACCTCTGACTATGAATCCAGGGGTCAAACCTGTGGTGATTGATATATAACAATGAGGCTCATTATCAATTCATCTCTCAACTCTGAGTTAAATGAGGAAATTATCAGTTACTTGCAGAGATGAGTGTGTTTGAGCACCGGTTTCACCTTCCAGGATCCAAAGGAAGAGTAGTTAAGTTAACTGAATGTCTGCTAGCCCTCAACGGCATAAAAATGATGCTAAATGTTGAAACACTTTATTGTGTGAATGTGGAAAATTGAAGACAGGGTCACTATTACACAGAAAGCTTAGAATCACTGATCACATACCTTTTTGGAAACTATTTAGAAAATAATTTGGACAAGTGATCCTTGAGTTTAATGGTTCTATCAAGCACATGATACCCTTCTGAAATAAGAAACACTGTCAATTATATTAAAAAACCTTTTTTTGGGGGAAAAAAAAAAAGTTACAACATACATGGCTTAACGGGGACCAATTCACTCAGACTGTACTATTGACTTTGGAACATTCTATATTAGGCAATTATAAATTAATTGCTAGATTATCATCCAAATTTTTCTTAAAGACGAGGAGGGTGGGAGATTTTTTTTATTATGAAAAAAATGGAAAGGGGTGGCATGAAAATAAGGGGGCAAGCAGGGATGGTAATCTAGCAATTAATTTATTAAGGCCTTAATAAGGTTTATGTAATTAATAATGTTAATAATTAATACATTTTAAGTGGGTTGGAAGTGTAGAGAGGAAAGAGTGCTAACTGCTCACACCAGAGGCTGCGGGTTCGATCCCCAGTTCCACACTGATAAGTTCAGTCAGTAACATGCCAGACTATTAATCCAGGGGTAGCAAGTTCAAATCCATGCCTGACCACAGTCTATGTGATGACTGATATATGACATTGCGTCTCATTATCATTCCTCTCCCACTGTTGATTCAAGAGGGAAAGTTATTAGTTTACTTGCAGAGAGGGGGTGTGCTCAAATACTGGTTAACCCTCTGGGATTCCAGGAAACAGCGTTTAGATTAACTGATTGTCTGTGAGCCCTTGATGGCATTAAAATGACGCATCACAATCATAATAAATCTCAAATAACAGCACTCAGCAAGAATCTAACACTTTTAACTATGCTATAAACAGATTATACAAAGAAATCCACTATGAATAGTTGCAAGTCATTAATGTTTTCATTGAATTTCCATCTATACTATTAAATTATACCATTCACAGCAATGAGCTAAGTTGCATTTCATAAAATAACTTAAAATCAAAGGTCTGAGCACAAATGTCTCTGCAAACAAGTGAATTTTTCCCATTTGAATTAGCAGTGAGAGGCAAACAACAATGAGATGAACGACAATGGGACGCAATGTCATATATCAATCATCATTGAGACTGTGGTCAGATGGGGATTCAAACTCATGACTCCTGGGTTGATAGTCAGATGCTTAACTGACTCAGCTAACACGATCCGGCACTGGTAAAAATTATACTTAGATGTATCTCTCAGAACAAATTGACCATTTATAAAGCATTTAAAGCTAACAACCTTTTGTGACCTATAATTCATAACAGGGTTTCCTCCGAACAGCATGTACAAGAAATGAGATGGGTACTGGATGGATAAGGGAAGATGAACTTGTGTGTTGAAAATAAATCTCTCACATAGGAAACATAATGGACTGTTTGGAGAGACTACCCACATAGGTTTAACCTCTAACATAGGAAATATTATGCTGACATGCAGTCTGACCATGGTGTACATCGTTTTGCTCTCAGTCCCTTCTTAATGATAATGGAATGGTTCAGATGGGAGAGTCTATTAAAGACAAGGGCAAGGTCCAGAGGTAGAGCATCAGACCCAGGATCAGAGGGTCAATGGTTTGATCCCCTGCTACAACTATGTTTTGTGTCCTTGAGCAAGATAAGCTAAGTACCAGTGGTTCTACCCAGGGCAACCTCCAGCATGATTTGTCTTAAGTTGTAATAACTTGTTTCACAATCCAGGTAAAATTAACAAGCTTGATTGGTAACCCAGCAGCACAATGGTAACCCCCCCCCCCCCCCCTCCCACCCCCACCCTCCATTCAATTTCACTGTTGAAAGTTGGGTAAACAATTATCCTAATACCATTACTTCAGGGTCAAGTTTGTTCTGGGTCGGCTTGTTCATATCAAAGGACCTGATCACACCTCTGATTGCAAAAACCTGACCCTGTCAATGAGCTGTGACCTCTCACCCCGTGTCATGTTGCCATTATTATTCATATTATTATAAGCAGCTACACAACACCAGGGCAAACTGTGTAACTTTTCATTTAATCTATTTGTACAGAACAACCTGCCGACCCTTTGGAGCATAAAGGTGCTATGCATATCTATAACATGATAGCACATAGCAAATTGATGCTCTAAGGGCCTGCTGTGTCCTTACAGCAGTTTGTGGAGCTAATGTAGTATTTTTAAATGGATTTTCATATTTTTTTTAGAAGTAACATAAAACTGCAACTGTGTATTCAGCTGAATTGATATGCTAAATGATCTAGAGGAGGAGCAGGCCCCATCCAGACCTGCTCTGAAATTTAGAAAATCAACATTTGCCGATGTACCACTTCACTTAAAACCATAAATCCCCTTATGTGAAATCCATTTTAAACACCCCTCAATCACCCCATGTGAAATCCATCTTCAACACCCCTTGATCACCCTTTGTAAAATCCATCTTCAACATCCCTTGATCCCCCTATATGAAACTCATATTTAACACCCCTTGATCACCATATGTGAAACCCCTTGATCACCCTATACGAAATCCATCTTCAACACCCCTTGATCATCATATGTGAAACCCCTTGATCCCCCTTTGTGAAATCCAATTCAACATACCTCGATCACCCTATGTGAAATCCATCTTCAACTACCCTTGATTGCCCTATGTGAAATCCATATTCAACACCCCTTGACCCCCCCCCCCCCCCCCACACACACACCCCCTTTGTGAAATCTGTATTCAACACCCCTTGATCACCCTATGTGAAATCCATCTTCAACAACCCTTGAATCTGCTATGTGAAATCCATTTTCAACACCCCTTGATCACCCTATCCATCTTCAACACCCATTGAATCTGCTATGAGAAATCCATTTTCAACACCCCTTGATCATCCTATGTTAAATCCATTTTCAACACCCCTTGATCATCATATGTGAAACCCCTTGATCCCCCTTTGTGAAATCCGTATTCTACATACCTCGATCACCCTATGTGAAATCCATCTTCAACTACCCTTGATTGCCCTATGTGAAATCCGTATTCAACACCCCTTGATCCCCCCTATGTGAAATCTGTATTCAACACCCCTTGATCACCCTATGTGAAATCCATCTTCAACACCCCTTGAATCTGCTATGTGAAATCCATTTTCAACACCCCTTGATCACCCTATGTGAAATACATCCTCAACACCCCTTGAATCTGCTATGTGAAATCCATTTTCAACACCCCTTGATCACCCTATGTGAAATCTGTAGATCCTTCTGTGTGTCAGAATTACAACTAGTAAAATCTTTATTAGATGACATTCCACTGTCATGTGTTAACAATCATAGCCAACCTTATCATGTTCTGTGTGCTAAGTATAAAACTAATATTTCATCATGTTTATCTATCAAACATCTTAAATGTGTACTATCAAAGACACGCAGACTTCCATCTTATCAATTTAATACTGGCAAATGAAGCAAGTAAAGAAGTCACTCACAATGTCATGAATGAAAGTGTTAATGTGAAGAAAATAAGATTCAACAGGGAGTCTACCTGTATATAACTATGTCAATCCTTAGTCAATCTAACCATCGATATAGCTATATACTAATATTAAAATTGAATTTGGCTAAAATGAATGCCCCTTCTTCCTGAAATCGTGACTCAGCCCCTGAGAATTATGTAGATATAACTATTAGAATGTATACAAAATATTCCTGTTCTACTATTATATTATTAGAACTAGTAGACTCCCTGTTGAACCATCTGAATGGTTCTCGTTTCAAGCTATCCAATTATAACAAACTAGGAAACCAGCAGTACAGACATACACACACACATCATGTGCGATTGTTTTGATAAGCAACTGAAGGTGTTGACAATGTTTTTCACAAGTTTAAAAAGGTGTCGGCATTACCTTTCAATTAATTCATTAACCTCCCAATCACATGAAGTCTATGTTTTATGTATGCAATAAATAAAATTTGTTACTACCATTTCTCGGATCAAGACAACTAGAAATAGATCGCAGTGTATAGCAAGGGCTTTATGCAAGTAAGCAAAACAATGAAATCATTAAGGGTTCTCTCAGCATCTTATTTCAACATACATATTTGTACATAAATTGAAGAAAAAATACGAAAAAAACACCCGGAAGTTGCCTTCTGTATGTTTACAAATTTGAGAAACCCGGTCTGAAAGTCGGCGCCTTCAAAAGTTGGATCCTAAAAAATCGATTTTAGCAGTCCCGTTAATTATCGATGTTTAAGACTTCCTTTTATAAAATTTATATTTATTTGGAAATACACTGACACCTTATGAAAATTACAGAATCAAACATTAAAAATGCAAACTTCTCAATTGTATTAACTTTTAAATATGACAAGTTGTCCATTTATAAACACTCCTTTACTATATTTTTATGGCAATATTATTTTAATATATGATAGAAACATATATTTGAAATGCACGTTAATGGATAGTTGGATACTCCCTGTTTCTCAGCATCTTATTTCAACAAATAAAATCCCCACTTAAAATGGTTCAAATTTTTAACATAGATTAAAGCATTGTGCAAATATAATATTCATCTTATAATGCAGGGTACTTGAACTATCAAATACTACTGAATTAATTACTTTATAATTGATTAATAATAATGCTACTACAATATCATCAAGGAACTATAGTATATCCTTCTATAGTTCCTTATCATGTTTTATTTATACATGATGTTGTAATAGCCTTATTTTAGATGATTCATACGTTTACCAAAACATACATGTATCATACTTATTATTAGTGCTGAAAGTGGTGCTCAACACAACACGCAATAAAGTAATGACCTTTTTTTCTATTATTTTGTACATGCCAAAAAATGCCCTTTTTCAATTGGAACCCTGCCCTTTTTCAATCCTGGGTTACACACTAAATATCATTAATAAATTAGTGTTATTTTTTTAAACATTTCTGATACATTGCCATTATCCAGGGATACACTTTCAAAGGTTTGTATAATATTTTCCAAGGTTTGTATAATATTTTCCAGGGTATAATATTTTCCAAGGTTTGTATAATATTTTCTAAGGCTTATATAATATTTTCCGAGGTTTGTATAATATTTTCAAAGGTATAAAAAAATTCGAGGTTTGTAAAATATTTTCCAAGGTTAGTATAATATTTTCCAAGGTAGAATATTTTTCGAGGTTTGTATATTTTCCAAGGTTGGTATAATATTTTCAAAGGTATGTATAATATTTTCTGAGGTTTGTATAATATTTTCCAAGGTAGAATATTTGTCGATGTTTGTATATTTTCAAAGGTTTGAATAATATTTTCAAAGGTAGAATATTTTTCGAGGTTTGTATATTTTCTCAGGTTTGTATAATATTTTCTGAGGTCTGTATAATATTTTCCAAGGTTTGTATAATATTTTCCAAGGTTTATATAATATTTTCAGAGATTAAATATAATATTTTCCGCGGTTTATATAATATTTTCTAAGTTTGTATAATATTTTCTGAAGATTAAAAAAACACACCACAGAACGTCTGAATACTCTGAAGTTTTATACCAATTTCCACAGATTTTTTCCCCACCTTGTACAAATGCCTATGTGTTTTTCTTTAAAACTTCGGAATTTGGTGTCCAAATACTCAGACATTCAAACCTGGGAAAATGTATAGCTGGGAAAGTTTCTTTGTTCCAACTACCAAGATGACGAGTCTGTAAAACTGTATAATTCTGAGAGATTCCAGTCTGGAAGCCAGAAGGATTACTATTTTAAACAAGAGGCCCAAGACGGCCTGAGGACGCTCTACTGACTCATAGTGGCCATAGCACTTTTTAGAATTCTCCTATGCAATAGAAACATCGGGGCGGTGTCATTTTTAACCCAAGGGACACCATTTGAACAATTGTAACAAAACTATAGTTGGTCACCATTACTACATTAACATTTTGAAAATCTGTTAGACCGTTCATGAGAAGAAGATTTTTTAAGTTTTTACTATTTTTAGTACAGGGCCCCTATAAAATTTAGCCCCTAAATTCTTATCTGCAATCAAACCCCTACACATAGGGATAATTTATATAAAATATGTACAAATATGACATACCGGTTCTTAAGAAAACAATTTAGTAATTCCCAATTTGTACCCTTTTGGGGCCCCTCCTGACCCCTTAAGACATAGGAACCCAGTCATTTTTTACAAATCTGAACCTCCTTCACCTAACAATGCTTTTGTGAAGATATAGGTAAAATCATTTTCATTTAAAAAAATATATATATATATTATATTGACATGTGTCTCCTAATTGAACTCTCGGGGCAGGGTCATTTTTAACCCTAGGGACACCATTTGAATAAATCTTACAAAACTATAGTTGGTCATCATAACTACATAAACATTCTGAAAATCTGTTGGACCGTTCATGAGAAGAAGATTTTTTAAGTTTTGGACTATTTTTAGTAATAGTGGCCATCTTGAATTTCAGATAAAGAAAAAAATCTTGTGTATAGTCTTCTATGCAATAGAAACATCCATGTGAAGTTTCAGTTTAATTGGCCAAGCAGTTTCAGAATAAATGAAAGAAAAAGAGAATTATCTGATTTCCTACAGTATCCCTATGTAAAATTCTAAGTCCCCTTACAGGGCCCCTATAAATTTTAGTCCCTAAATTCTTATCTGCAATCAAACCCCTACACATAGGGATAGTTTATGCCAAATATGAACAAATCTGACATACCAGTTCTTAAGAAAATTTTTTTAGTAATTCCCAATTTTTACCCTTTCGGGGCCCCTCCTGACCCCTTAAGACAGTGGAACCCAGTCATTTGTACAAATATGAACCTCCTTCACCAAACAATGCTTCTGTGAAGATATAGGCAAAATCATTTTCATTTTAAAAAAAAATAATATTATAATGACATGACTGTGTCTCCTAATTGAACCCTCGGGGTGGGGTCATATTTAACTCTAGGGACACTATTTGAACAATCTAACAAAACTATAGTTGGTCATCATTACTACATAAACGTTTTGAAAATCTGTTGGGCCGTTCATGAGAAGAAGATTTTTTAAGTTTTGGACTATTTTTAGTAACGGTGGCCATCTTGAATTTCAGATCGAAAAAAAAAGTTGTCTGTATAGTCTCCTATGCAATAGAAACATCCATGTGAAGTTTCAGTTTAATTGACCTAGAGGTTTCAGAGAAAGCGCTGCAAACAGACGTCAGATGACAGATGACAGGCGACGGACAACGCACCAACGCATAAGCACTTTTGGCCTTTGGCCAGAAGAGCTAAAAAATAAAAAACTTTTTTATTTCACATCGATTATGAAACAAGTTACAACAACTTAGACAAATCATACTTGAAGACTTGTTGGGTATAATCAGTATGCATACTAAGCTTGTCCGGATAAAGTATCTTGCTCTAATGACACTAATCCTGGGTCCCATGCTCGTAACTACTGGACCATGATTGTGCTCGCCAAGCCTGTAGAATGATGAGGGCCATGGGTTGAACCCATAACTTCATATAACTAAGGCTTGTACTATACCAAAAAGCAATTACCAATTTATTTTGTACAAAAAATTAAGTAATTTCAGCCATCTTAAAATCTACCTTCTCAAGACGATTTGCAGCATACGTGAGATTTTCGATGTACGTTTCTTCCATACATTCTAATTTACAGCCTGTAGTCCGACCAGCCATTACATGTATTCTAAAAATATAAATGATAAAGTATTAATTGGTAACTGCTGTATATTTAAGGGAATATGATTAATCAGGATTTTTTCAAAATTTTAAAATAGGCTAAAAACATTTTTTTCCCACTATAACATGCTTATATAATTATACACACTGACCCAACATTGCCAAAAGGATATCTACTTATACCTACCAAGATCATATATTGAAAAGGGATTTCCTAACTTAGTTAGACTAATAAAGATTTCCCAACTTAAAATTGCAACACTTTGTGACGTCATGTGATTTCATTTTGATTTCAATTTTATCTATATGACAATGCAAAGTGCATCAATCAGTATTTAAGTTCTGCCTATTTTTAGAAAGGGGATTTCATTTCAAGTTTACAACTCTAATTTTAATATCAATTTTGTCACGTTTTGGTAGATTTGACAAACCAAACCACTCAAATTTAATTTATTAATAATAATGGGATGCTTTTTATCCTTTCTAAATGTAATTATATTTTTTAGTTATTTATAGCATTTATTTCCGGATACACTCCCTTTTAACCCTTTACTCCATAGATACGCGTTTTCCTGCACTAATCACAGAAGGCCTTTGAAAACAGTGCAGGAAGAATTCAGATTGCTCGTAACGAGCAATCTGAACACTTCCTGCACTGTTTTCCACTCTGTCAGTTAATATAAACATAATTCACCCATTGCTGATATGTGGTGAATTAGTGCATAAATATTAGAGGTGTCCAAAGGCGTCTATATGAAGTAAAGGGATAAGAGAATATATCAGGATTTAACTGGTTATGCGGTTAAACATGAATACAATATCCAGTACATTATCAACACTCTAATATTACACCAGACACAATCAGTCACAAAATAAAGTTAGTTGACACAAAATGTTTTGTAATAAAATTAATACCATTTTTTTTCTTAAAACGTAACTTAACATGCATTTTTATTCTTTTCATGTAAGTTTACATGCATTTTCTTCTTGTAACATAGTTTATAATTAAATTTTCATTTTACAATATTTTTTATTAAAATTAAATATAAATTGGAACTTCTAGACCTATTTGATAAACAAAAAGAAAATTTTGCTACCTAAGGCAAACTTCTGGTGGACAAATTATTACTGCTCATATCATTTATATATCATTAACTTACTAAATCATATATTTGTAATTATAACTTACTTAATCATTAATTTGTAATTATAACTTAATAAATCATTCATTTGTAATAAAAACCTACTAAATCATACATTTGTAATTATAACTTACTTAAGAATACATTTGTAATTATAACTTACTAAATCATTCATTTGTAATTATAACTTACTAAATCAAACATTTTAGTTATAACTTACTCAATCAAACATTTGTAATTATAACTTCCTAAATCATTCATTTGTAATTATAACTTACTAAATCAAACATTTTAGTTATAACTTACTCAATCAAACATTTGTAATTATAACTTACTAAAGCATTCATTTGTAGTCATAACTTACTAAATCATACTTTCGTAATTATAACTTACTAAATCAAACATTTTAGTTATAACTTACTCAATCAAACATTTGTAATTATAACTTACTAAATCATTCATTTGTAGTCATAACTTACTAAATCATTCATTTGTAATTATAACTTACTAAATCATTCATTTGTAGTCATAACTTACTAAATCATACATTTGTAATTATAACTTATTCCATTATAAATTTTTAATTGTAACTTACTAAAGCATGCTCTTATAATTATATCTAACTAAATCATATACCGTATATTCCCTTATTTACGCCCCTGGGGGCGTAACATTTTACAAAGTGAGGACATTTATAAAAGATAAAAAAAAGCAAATTTAACAACAGTTAAAAATACAATAAAACCAATAAAGCCCTGGAAAAAAACTTAAATCTGGTTAAAATCCCCGAAAAAGTGGTTCAGAATTATTTGAGAGTGAATGAAACAATCGACATAAGATGAAAAAAAAGCTGAAAATCTGTCTGAAATTACTAGTCTGCATACTGGAATATCCGAATTTATGGTCGTGTATTCTTCACTTTAAATTACTTGGACGCTTGCTCTTATCAGCGTGGAACAATGAGCTTTCAGCCTACACAGACTAACGGCATTTTCCAATGTTTTGTAATGTTTTAATCGACAGACAGCATATTTACTAGTTTTAAACGGCAAATATGGGGAAGTGTTTATTCAACCAAAAGTGGTTAAGTGGTCACCCAAGATATAAACAATCGGTTAAAGAGTTCAAAGGTAATAAACAGTCAGCTAATTGTTGTCTGTGTAACAAAATAATCGATCAGGGAAAGATGGGCGAATATGTACTCCACTCGCATATATGTTTTATTTTATAATTTTCCAGAAAAATATGTGGGGGGCGTTTATTAGAGTGGGGGCGTTAATAAGGGAATATACGGTACTAGTATTTTGTGATTATTCTAATTATAACTTACTAAACATGCATCTATAATTATAAATTACTAAATCATAATATATTTGTAATACTAACTTACCAAATCATACATTTATAATATTAACATACAAAATCATACATTTGTAGTTATAAAATCATATAATTTTTATTTTTACATACTTAATCATTTATTTGTAATTATAACTTACTAAATATACATTTGTAGTTATAACTTATTAAATCATATATTTGTTATTTCAAATTTCTAAATCATACATTTGTAATTAAAACCTTGAATCATATATTGTAACAAATGCCACACTAAATTATATATTTATAACCAATTTTTCAAATCACACCTAACTGGTGAATTTAGTTGAATTGGACATACATTATCATTAATATTAATATATACATCTTCCTGATGAGAAACACCTAACTACCTGACCTGTCCCCTGAGTACATTGCTCATAATGCCATTTCAATACCAACAAGTGTGTGAAAAAACTCTCAATTGGCCAGAAACCCCTGTAAAATCAGTTCATTAACTTTACATAACACATACTTGATTGGAATGTTACTCTATGACCATTATTACTCAAAACATGAAAGCAATGTCAAGCGACATTCTAATTGCACAAGAGACACAATCAGTCACAAAATAAAGTTAGTTTACACACATTTTCTGTTTTTGTCACATAAGTTTTCAAGCATTAGATTTTTTTTTTGAGACATAAATTTATAACCATTTTTTTCTTATAATGTAAGTTAACATGCATTTTTATTCTTTTCATGAAAGCTTACATGCATTTTTCTACATGTAGCTTAAGTTTATAGTTTAATTCATTTTACAATTTTTTTCCATCAAAATTAAATATAAATAACAACTTTCAAATCTATTATCTATTTGATAAACAAGATGAAAAGTTTGCGACCTATAGCAGACATCCAGTGGACAAATTAATACAGCACCCAAAAGTCTTAAACTATAATATAAAGAGACACTTTAGAGCTGTCGTTAATAAAACAAAAACTGTCAATATTTGTCCATTTTTGTCAATATTTGTAGGTGATAAATCCATGGTATGCTCCCTAGCAAGGTGAAATTATGTAGGTTAAATGTTATCTGGCCAAGGTACTTTACACAGCGGTGAATTATGTGAACATATACAACAACCAGTGTGAATGACCTATATTTTGCTTTAATTAAAACCATTCTCATACTCAACATTGTTTGGTGTTTAGCTTTGCTTTCAACAACTTTTCAGTCATATCCCGATAGTGTCTACTTGAGACAGCATTCTGAGTGCTGTCACACTGGAGTATCATGCCACAGACACATGGTATTATACCCAACATAGTCACATTATACTGACATCTGGCCAACCTGACCTAGAACTATCCACTTAATGCTGAGAGAGACCGCGGCATGGTCTTGTGGCAGAGCGTCCGCCTCGCATGCGGAAGGTTATGGGTTCAATCCCCGGCCGGGTCATACCAAAGACTTTAGAAATGGTACTAAAAGCTTCCTCGCTTGATGCTCAGCATTTATAGGAGAGTTCTAGGTCAGGTCTGCACGGTGTCAGTATAATGTGACTGGGTAGGGTATCTTACCATGTGTCTGCGGCATGATACTCCAGTGTGACAACACTTAGAATACTGTCTCAAGTAGACACCGTCACGATATGACTGAAAAATTGTTGAAAGCGACGTTAAACACTATACAACAACTAAATGCTGAGCGCCAAACGAGGAAGCTTCTAGTACCATTTTTAAAATCTTTGGTATAACTCGGCAAGGAACCGAGGATCGAACCCATGACTTTTCACATGTGATGAGGATGCTCTACCACTGGACTCAATAATGTAATAAACTGTTAGAACCTGAGAGGGTGTTTCTCTTTTTGGCCAATCATTTAGTAATTTTGAATGTCCATTATATACCATAATCATTTATCTCGGCAGCTTCCTAGATTTATATTGTCATACACATGTCACTTTTGTACAGACTATGGAAATAGTTCTGCTGTAGTGGAAAGTAATTTTTATTGTCCCATATACCATTGATTCAATAATCGATGTGTTATGTATAGTGTATATATAGCAGAAAATATCTGAATTTCTTCCCTTCCTTTTCTGTTTTTTATTAGATTTAACACCAACATTTCAACACTGTAATTAAAGGTTACAATTATGGAAACAAGTTTATTTTTTGTTGGAAGAAGATCTCAGATGTAAATACACATACTTGTGCAAGTTGTCTAGAGGTAGAGCATCAGATCCATAATTGGGGGCTAGGGGTTCGAACTTCCACCAAGGATATGTGTGGTGTATTATTTATTTTACATCGATTGTGAAAAATTCTTTGACAAATCACACTTGAAGTCTTCCTGGGAAGGACCATCACTAAGCATATGCAGACACCGGACCAACAAGACCTAGAACTATCCTCTAAATGCTGAGCACCAAGCGAGGAAGCTTCTAGTTCCATTTTTCACATCTTTTGCATGACATTCTGCATGAGAGGAGGAAAATAAGAATGCCCTACCACTAGACCATGCTGTGGTCATCATTTGTAGTGTGTGAAGTTCACACTGCTGAGATTGCTGACTTGATTCATTTGAATATTTCATATCATTTTTATGCCATTGAGAGCTGACAGATGACCAGTTAGCCTAACCACTCTTTACTGGGATCCTGGAAGATTAACCAGTACCTGTGGTCCGGTGGGGATTTTAACTCATTACCCCTGGATTGACATGACTGAGCTACTAACTGGGTCCACCTTCGAGTGGTCAAAGACTGTTTAAAATTATATCCGTCTCGATGCTAAGGTTGTGGGTTTGAGACAAAATGAAAATACTAAAAAGCAGATAGTAATAAAGACCTTTCCAGTTGCGATATTGATAAGGAATTGTGTTTAACTTCCCATACAGCACATATCATACTGGGTCAGCAACCCCAGAGGGAGATGAGATGATGAATGTTGAACAGTTCTAATGTAATTTGGCAGCTGTATTTGGCTGCAGTTAAACACAAATAAGGTCAGAACATTTTTTTTAACAATTGTGAAACAAGTTGTCCAAACTTGTGCAATTTTCGCTGAGTAGAACCAAAACTAAGCATAAGCAGATAAAGTGTCTTACTCAAGGACACAATAAATGGCTATGTTGAGGGATCAAAACCACAGCCCATCAATTTATTTTTTCAAAGAAACAGTATTCAATTGGTTGAATTAATACGTTATACAAATTGTGTCTTACCTTTTACAGTTGAGAGATGTAGCATATTCTATGGCCATGTCTAGTTGCATTTTAAAGTCGTCCTCCCGATTAGGCAGGGCCGCTAGTCCAAGCTCACCTTTCTCCATCTTACCTATATAAGGTGAAGCACATCACAATTATAATTCTATGGTTCTTTCTTCTTCTTATTTTTTTTTTATATTATATTTCATATCAAGTTTAATCATATATCTGCATGACAGTATTCTGCATTTTAGATATACATATATTACATTAGCGCATCTGATTTTTCAAATTTCATTTGAAAAAGGATGCAGTATTCATTTTTGTCAGTCATGTTGGTATTTAAGTTGGCTTGGGCAAGATCATTAGATGTAATTTAATTAATTTCATCCAATCAGCGTCCAATTAAGTTAGGAGAAAAAAGACGATAGTTACTAATTGAAAGTAATTCAAAACAATGGATGCACAAAATGATCCAAAATGCTATCTGTATCAACCAGGAATATAAACAAGATTAAAGGCAGTGTTTTTGAAAATTCTACGGCAGATATTTTTACTCAAGTTATTTGGGCCACATATGATTATAAAACATGTACAACACATCCAAGCCATATCAAAATCCCTATTAAATAAATTTTATTTCATAAACAGCATGAAAGGTTTTGCAGACAGATGATGGACAATTACCATCATATTTGACCGCTGGCCAGGAGAGCTATAAGAGTTCCGTGATAAACTGGCAAAGAGAATAATAACTGACCTAGCGTGGGCTGTCAGTCAAACAAGTCAGTAATCCAATCAGCGATTAACATTGGTTTCAGCACCTCCATTTTCCTTAGCCAAGCTGATGATGTCTAAGCAAACACTACATCATATTTACTTGGACAGCTGAATCAGGTTTAGTAAAGTCAATGTCATGTGACCAGCGGGTGGAGCAATAGTCAATCTCATGCCAGGTCAATTGGTTGTATGCAATGGATAATCTGATCATGCTTTATCTTTAACTGTTAAATAATGGTGAAGTAAAATGAAAGAAAAGTGTGTAATTGGCAGTGAATCTTCTCATACATATGTGAAACATATATACACACACCTCATACATATTGTTGTATATCTCTTTCTCATATAATATGGTGTGGTATATCTCTTATTATGTATAGTGTAATATATCCCTCATACACATGAATGTGTAGTATTGGTATTTCTCATATATATGGTGTGATACATCTCAAATATACATGGTGTGTATGAATGTCTCTCATATAAATTGTGTAATATTGGTATCTCTCATATATATTGTGTGCATGTATCTCTCTCATATAAATTGTGTAATATTGGTATCTCTCATATATATGGTGTGTATGTATCTCTCTTATATATATATAGTGTAATATTGGTATATCTAACATATATGGTGTGATATTGTATATATCTCATATAAATGGTGTAATATTGGTATATCTCATATATATGGTGTGATATGGTATTTCTCTCATATGATTAGGTGTAAATTGGTAGCTTTCATATAAATGGTGTGGTATTGGTATCTGTCATATAAATGGTGTGATATTGTATCTCTCATATATACAGTGTAATATTGGTCTATCTCATATAAATGGTGTGATATTGGTATATCTCATATAAATGGTAATTTATTGTTTCTCTCATATATATATATATATATATATATATATATATATATATATATATATATATGATGTGATATCGTATCTCTCTCATATAAATGGTGTAATATTGGTATCTCTCATTTAAATGGTGTGATAATGGTATTTCTCATATAAATGGTGTGATATTGGTTTCTCTATTATAAAAGATGTAATATTGGTATCTCTCATATAAATGGTGTGATATTGTATCTCTCATATTTATAGTAAAATATTGGTATCTCTCATATAAATGGTGTAATACTGGTATATCTCATATAAATGGTGTAATATTGGTTTCTCTCATATAAATGGTGTGATGATGGTATCTCTCATATATATGGTGTGATATTGTATCTCTTTCATATAAATGTTGTAATATTGGTATCTCTCATAAATTGTGTGTATGTATCTCTCATATATATGGTGTGATATTGTATCTCTCATATAAATGGTGTACTATTGGTATATCTCATATAAATAGTGTGATATTGTATCTCTCATATATATGGTGTTATATTGGTATCTCTCATATACATGATGTGGTATATCCACTATGTACGCAGGAGTGCTATATCTATTATATATTTTACTTTGAAAATATAATACTCAAAACTGAGTGTCCATTTCATTTTACTTCATGAGAACATAATTATAACCCCACCTACTACTCTTTACAAATGAAAGGTCAACTGTCATGACATTTGGTCAGAGTTGTAAATACACAGTGAGATCCTACACTTCATGCCTGTTGGTTTTTATGTAGAAATGAAACATATGACTGTGAAAAGGAATGTAATAAAAAAAAAAAACATTACATGGAAACTACACAGTAACTTATCAGTCAAGATCAGATTTATTCATCAGGAGTCTAATTAAAATACTCATAGTACTTTATAGGTCATTTCTGTCATCCATCATACAATTTTATATACGTGTATCTTAACCCAGTTTACACGTACTTGTTATATAATTTATGTAACATCTGGTAATCTACAGTCAGCCATAAAATACCAAGGTCTACCTTGTATTTCTTATACATCACAATACCGGAAAAAAATGTATTATCACATAACTAAACATTTGCATTATGTTTTAAAGGGAGTGTATCAGGAAGAAATGCTATAAATGTCTTGAAATTAAATGATTATAAAAATGGATAAAAAGCATCTCATTATCATTAATAAATGAAGTCCAAATGGTTTGGTATGTCAAATCCACCAAAACGTGACATAATTGATATTTAAATGGGAGTGGTAAACTATTACAAAATCCTAAAAATACAGCAATGCTTGACAACCTTCAGATCATCTTTTAGATTGTTTCTAAGATATACTATGTGTAAACCTGTATAACATATCAAACTGAAATGAAATCACTAATTTTATACGTCACAAAATATGTTTAAGCAGAAAATCAATTGTATGTAGTCTAAATCTGTTTTCAATATATTATTTTGGCATTTTAAAAAAAATATCCTTTTGACAATATCGGATCAGTGAGAATATACAGGCATGATATATTGAAGAAAAATGTTTTTTGGCCAATTTTAAAAATTTTAAAAATCCTGATTATATTCAACACATTTTCTTAGCACATGTATTCTCAAAAGAAAAGGTATTCTGCCAGAAAAATTAACATTTTCCAAACAATAATACTTCATGTTGTTTTTATTTCAAGAGCAACTTAAACTGAATGAATGAATGAATGAATGAATGAATGAATGAATGAATGAATGAATGGGGTTTTACAGCATACCAAAACATTATAGGATATTTGATGCCAACAGGAAGGAAGATTACAGGTTCTCTCTACATGCACAAAAACAACAAATCAACATACAGAATTAAAAAAAATACATCAACAAATAAATATGCAGAATGAGCCTAGAACCTTGATACCTGCAGAACTACAGTTTCAGCATATTCTATCTTATTACTCAAATTGTCACTTCCTATAACATGCATGAGCCACAGTAATCCTATTTTTGCCATCACTCATATTGCATCCTGGAACCCCACAGGTTGTTTTTTTTTTAAGAAAATTAAAAGGGTCGGGGTGGCATGAAAATTAGGGGACGGGCAGGGATGATAATCTAGCAATTAATTTATTAGGGCCTTACTGTGATTCCTTTACATCTATCCCAATCATGCGTAACTGCTTCATACAATGATTTAACTCTTCAGAGTCCGTCATTGTGAAGGAAGAGAGAGCGTAATAATAATTATCAGAATAATTACTATTTATTGACTTGTTACATAGGCATATCCAGGATTTCCTTTCAAGGGGAGGGTGTGACTCAAATTATTTTGTAAATCTTAGAAGGGTTTTACGAATTCCAAGAATTGTCTAAATTCATAATCTTTTATTAGTTTTTGGAAAACCATATGGTGGTCTGGACCCCCTGTCAAACCTATACATCTGAGAATGTGTTAAGAATGCCAAAATGCCAGTGACCCAGGCAAAAGGCATAAAAGCTACCTGTTTCAGAGGTTATACAACTTTGTTCCTGGCCCGATTAGCTCAATTGGAAGTACGTCTGACTATTAATCCAGGGGTCATGAGTTTGAATCCCCACCTGGCAACAGTCTCCGTGATGATAGATATATACAACATTGTGTCTCATTATCTTTAGTCACTCAATGCTGATTCAAATGAGAAAGTTATCAGTTACTTGTGGAGATGGGGTGTGCTCAAGTACTGGTTAACCATCCAGGAAACAGTGGTTAGGTTAACTAATCATCTGTTAGCCTTCAACTGGCATAAAAAGGATGCTAAATATTCAACCAATCAATCTGTCTATTCAATCCATGCTCAAATGAAGAACTAAACTTGTTATAACAAAACAAGTGTAAATACCTGTAACTTTCTACCTCGAATTTTGCATTAATATTTTAAATTTCGAGACTGAGCCAAGTGTTTGTTATTTAATTTTTTTCAATATGAATCCTGGAAATTGTGTTTAAGTACAAATTTAAGTTGAGCATGAAAAAGTTTTATAACCTCAGGGGGCCATGTGTGTAACCCAGCTAATGGCAGGGCCATTAAACAATTATTTACCACCAACAGGCATTTACAGGTGTATGAGATGTTAACCAATTGCAATTATATAGCAACGGTTCTTTTTTTATTCAAGATTACCACAGCAAAGTTTCTAGGCTAGCTGTGCCTATTCATCATAAGAATGTAAATGATTAATAACAACTACTTGTTGACTGGCACAATAAGATATCTACTAATGTAATATAGGATCATACATAATTATGACCAAACAGACATGGCCATGAAAAGGATTTTTAATACTAAGTGTCATTTTTATCCATCAAGGGCTATCAGATGATCAATTAACCTAACCGCTCTTTACTTAGGACCCTGTAAGAGGTTAACCACCACACCCATCTCCGTAAGTAACTGATAACTTTCCCACTTGAATCAGTGGTCAGAGATGAATGACAATTATAAGTGACAATGACAATAAATATTTATCAATCATGACAGAGATTGTGGCCACAACAGGATTCAAACTCATGACTCCTGGATTGATAGTCAGACGCGCGCTTCCAATTGAGCTAACCAAACCTGGTGGGATGCAAAGGAAGTCATAAAATGATTGTGCCATATTTTTCTTTTACATGATAACATCACCTCTTCATCTGATGCCTAAAGCTTACAAGAAATGTTGAGAGTTTTCAAGCACTAAAGTACAATAGAACCAGGCATCCTGGTATCGGGCATGCAGATTTATTCAGATAAAAATGCCTTGTCCAAGTACACCAGTAGCATATCAAGGGTGATAGAGAGGGGAGCAGCTAATATTTTACAAGTACAAGTTTAGTTAAACTGACTCCAAATCTGGACTATATCCAGTGAACAACCCCATAACCCTTAACCCTTTACTCCATAGATATGCGTTTTCCCACACCAATCACAGAATGCCTTTGAAAACAATGCAGGAAGAGTTCAGATTGCTCGTAACAAGTAATCTGAACACTTCCTGCGCTGTTTTCCACTCTGTCAGTTAATATAAACATAATTCACCCATTGCTGATACGTGGTGAATAAATGCTTTTAATATTAGAGGTGTCAAAAGGTGTCTATATGAAGTAAAGGGTTAAAACAGTCAAATAATACATCATCCCACCCCCTTTATATTGATGATTAACTCTTATCCCCCTGTCAATATCTGGAAAACGTGTCCCTTTTACTTGAAAAGCTGGATCCTCTACTGATCACACTAACCCCTTCCCTAATCAAAGTTACAAAAACTAATACATTTGCAGCAATGTGAAGTATTCAGTAAAAACTACGACAATTTCAACACGATTTAATTACCTGATGTCTCAAGGTAAGATTGATGCATAATACAAAAAACATTTTAAATCACTTTTCATTCTGTACAAACACATTAAGGACAAAGAATCTACACACAATCAAGTGTATTAAGTTATATTAGGAAGAGAGATAAATTCTAATTATTTTACAAATACCCGGTACAAAAATGCGGAAAAAACATGATTTGAAGTATCGCAATTCTCACATTGTTTATGGTGCAGGAGTGTATATACTAGTGTAATATCACTTCGGATTCATTGCTTGGTGTTTTAGCATAACTCGGCCGAAGTATTTTCAGACTTGCTCGAATATATTAATGTCATTGATTTGTTATGGCAAATTAAATATTGAATATTTAGCGTCATTTTATGCCATTGAGGGCTAAAAGATGATCAGTTAACCTTACCACTGTCTCCTGGAATCATGAAAGGTTAACCAGTATTTGAGAACACCCCATCTCCGTAAGTAACTGATAACTTCCTCACTTGAATCAGCGGTGAGAGATGTATAAAGTCATATATTAATCATCATGCAGACTGCTGCTGGGCAGGAATTCAAACTCACGACCCCTGGATTAATAGTTTGTCATGGTTAAATGACATTATTTTGAGATGTCATGTCATATGATGACACACAGAAAAAAATATCCACAATTTGTTCTCGTTCCTTATAGAGATGACCTGTTGAATAAATCGTAAATGTATATTTTCCTGAGTTTTGTGATAAAAATCTTACATTCATGCTCATTTATTATTGAATTTATTAAACTCTTCAGAGAAAATGATAAATAAATCATAATGCTTGGCAGAGTGTTGAATAATTTTTTTTTTTCAACTCGTTCAATAAATTTAATCATAAATAAGCACTCATGTAAGATTTGATTTAAAATGGAACGTATTTTCAACCTCTTTTTATCATTCAAGTTATCTAAATATGTTGTAGGCTGGAGTTTGCTTAAGATCCACTTACAGAACACCTAATGGGAGAAAGTGTGGAAGGAAGGTGAATGAACTCAGATTAAGGAACATGCATCTGATAACAGATATAGCTATCATAATGGCTTGTAGTTGACTTGAACATACATTCTGGTTCCAAAATGCGTACATAAAATATGGAACATTTGAATTCCCAATAACTTATTGATTTAACTTACTATTGTGTAGAACAGACCTTCATAATTTTTGAATATTTAATAAAAAACCCATTACAAAAATCTAATCTTGCTAACAGGGAATACAAAAACTCCCTAATAACATATTACTGTATTGGTTTAAATTATTACCAACATGGAGAACAGACATTCATCATTCTTGCTTGTAAGAGTTTCAGCAAATAATATAAGAAAATCAGCATGGTTAATATACCAGTAACTTTACACCAAAACTGTGTACTGGTTCTTCAAACACTTGAAACCAGCAAGCACCGAGGTTCTTCAAACACTTGAAACCAGCAAGCACCGAGGTTCTTCAAACACTTGAAACCAGCAAGCACCGAGGTTCTTCAAACACTTGAAACCAGCAAGCACCGAGGTTCTTCAAACAGTTCAGGGTTTGCCATAAAGTTGACTAAGTGAATTACGTTAAATCTAATAAAGAGACTTTATCTGAGATTATGCACAAGAATGTTCTGTTGTAACCAAGATATATTCATTAATTCAAAGCCTTGAAAGTGACTTACCCAATCATTGTGGTATAAACAATGTGAACATCTTATTTCAAGTAATTTGCATTCATTGTCAGTAACCTAATTACAAATGTAGTTATACATATACACACTGATAGATCAAGGATTTTTATTTTGGGGTGTTCAATGCTGATTTAATTTTTTTAAAACAGGTCACCCACGGGGAGGGAGAGGGGGCCATAGTATTTCTTTTGCTCCACTTTCATTTAAATATGTATCTTTTTTAAATTCCCCCTGCACACCCCACTTCTCTCCCCACCTCTTAATCTGCCAATTATTTATGAACATGCTTAAGCTTGAAATAGCAACAGACTTTCACTCATTTTGCATACTCAGCAGTCATAAAAACAAAATGACAGCTCAATACTAATATGTTATCACTTTATTTGTGGGTTTTATAATAATTTACTACCATTTTACTTGTGAATTTTCTAACATTTTATTAATCAATAGGTATAAATTCTATACATCCAGTCAATCTATTGATACAGTCAATTTACTCAAACCCCTGTAAGTGATCACCGCTATTAAGCAGCTACTTGTTTTCGCAGCCACATTTCCTATTTCCCATTTCTATGCCTTCAGAGCAAATTAACCTGTATTAAGCAACAAACTGTCTTAAAAGGCTATTTTTGATTCTTTGTATATGACTGGCTGCTTAAGACAGGTTTGACTTTATATACTTATTCATCGATGATGATGCAAGACTCCCACTGCCACTGGTGGTAAAACAAGACACTTTTTTTACATATTCTAGATGAAAAATGCTTAAATATTAGAAACAAAGGAAAATAAACTGCCAATAAACAAGAGATGAGACAGTAAAAAATTCTTAGTGGAACCACTGTCCTTTCACAAGTAACTGACAAACTTTCTCTCATAGAGTTTTGCTAATGAGCTCAAATCCATGACCTTTGTTTCAATACAGAAATGCACATTCTCACATTTAACATGACTGACACAGGGAGTCAACAAAACTGAAGAGGACTATCTCAGCTGTGTTAAAGAAGAATTCACAGCACTTTGCTCTAAGGTCAAGAAGAACATACTTTCAATATACCAGACATCGACTGGAAACAACTATCCATAGCTTGGAAACCAGTATACCTCTAGAGTAAACCAGACTTTCCTGGATATTGTATCAGACATCAGCATCGAACAAACTGCAAACAGAACATCCTAGATCTTATACTCACTACTCACCCAAGCTTCAAACAGAGGTGCAAAAACATACCATTTATTGGATGGTAGTGACCACGACATAGTTCTATTCAACACAAACATAACAGCTCGCAGACCCAGACCACCTAGAAGAACTATTAAACTTTGGAATAAGGCAGACATACAGGGTATTAGGGATGACCTGTCTGACCTATCCGACTTAATAATAACATCAGATCCCAACATTAACAACTCCTGGGTCAACCTGAAAATGACCATCCTCAACTGTAGAGAGAAGTGGGTCCCAACAAAATTGTCCATATCGAGGTACACTAATCCCTGGATGAATACGGAGATCAAGCGAGCAATCAGATGCAAACAATGTACACACAAAAAAGCCAGAAGAACTAACCAGAAGAAAGACAAAGACAGGTACAGGAGACTCCAGAAGGAAGTCCAATATCTCACCAGACAAGCAAACAGAAACTACCTTGCTAACACAGTCAGCGGGGACTTCAAGGACAACTCCAAGAAGTTTTGGTCATTCATCAAAAGCAAGGGCCAGGAATCATCAGGAGTAGCCCCGTTGAAGAACAAAGATGGTTTCCTGCAGAGTGATAGCAAGAGCAGAGCAAATACCCTCAATGACCAATTCGTCTCTGCATTCACCAGAGAGGACCAGACCCACTATGCCTGACAAAGGTCCAAGCTCCACACCTTCTACGGAGAAAATCACTGTTGATTTGAAAGGGGTACACAAACTACTCATCAACCTAAAACATCACAAAGCGACTGGACCTGATGAAGTACCGCCTTTCATCCTCAAAGCAGCAGCATCAGAATTAGCACCTGCCCTAGCTAAACTGTTCCAACACTCCCTCAACATCGGTGAAGTACCAGACGACTAGAGAGAAGCGTCAGTTGTACCACTTTTCAAGAAAGGCGATAGACATCTGGCAGCGAACCTACAGGCCCATGTCACTGACGTCTGTGACGTGCAAGCTACTTGAGCACATCGTCCACAGTAGTGTGATGAAGCACTTTGACAAGCATGATGTCTTATGCGATAATCAGCACGGTTTCAGAAAACGCCGCTCCTGTGAAAGCCAGCTTCTCTCAACCATCCAAGAGATAGCATCCAGCACTGCAAAAGGCAAGCAGGTCGATATCATACTACTCGACTTTGCCAAGGCCTTCGATAAGGTTCCTCATAATCAGCCTTTTGCATAAGCTTGACCACTTCGAGGTCCGAGGTAATCTCAAGATGTGGATCCAATCATTCTTGGGTCACAGAACACAACAAGTCATCATAGACGGCGCTAAGTCAGAGACATCAGAGGTATTGTCCGGCGTGCCCCAAGGTACAGTACTTGGCACCCTGTTCTTTCTTGCATATATCAATGACCTCCCAGAATCCATTAAGTCATTATCTACCAAGCTGTTCGCAGATGACAGCATGCTGTTAAAGGTCATTGGCAGCGTCATAGACAGACATCAGCTCCAGGAGGACCTATCAGCCCTGGAACAATGGGAAGAAACCTGGCAGATGAGTTTCCACCCAGCCAAATGCACTGTCATTCACATTGCTCCACACAGCCGAATGAAGGTCATCAGCACAGAATATTACCTCCATGGGCAACAACTAGAAGTTGTTGGAGCCAGCAAGTACCTGGGTATGAAGCGTTTATTATTTCTTCAACGTGATGCTTCTTGACGCTAGTAATCAGATTTCTTGACTGCTGATATTTTGAAACAATTTTTACAAGGTTATGCTTCTTGACGCTAGTTTTCAGATTTCTTGACGCTGATAATTTGAAACAATTTTTACAATGTTATGCTTCATGTTGATTTTTTAAGTATCAATTTATTATTTATTCAACGTGATGCTTCTTGACGCTAGTAATCAGATTTCTTGACGCTGATATTTTGAAACAATTTTTACAAGGTTATGCTTCATGTTGTTTTTTGCGTATCAATTTATTATTTCTTCAACATGATGGTTCTTGACAGCTAGTTATCAGATTTCTTGACGCTGATATTTTGAAACGATTTTTAAAAGACTATGCTTCCTGACGCTAGTTATCAGATTTTTTGACGCTGGTATTTTGTAATAGGTTAACATGTACCGACATGCTTTTTAGCAATCACAACACTTATAAAAAAGTTATTGGAATGTAATTAATTTATTTAAAATCAAGTGTTAGTGCAGACAATGTTTATCATTAGTGTCACATACGCCAATACAGCTTCTTGACGCTAACAGGTTACTATCCTTTGCATAAACAAAATGGCGGATCTCCTTGTCGGTATCGCAACGGAGAAACAAAGTTCAATTATGACTTTATTAATGAATGGAATTTAAAAAAATCAACTGATATATGTTTATATAGGTGTAATATACACATGGTTATTTCCCCGACGGTAAATTTTATTGATAATAAAGCTCTTGACACTTCTTGACACTTCGCTTCTTGACACTTCTTGACGCTAAATAGTGAGACCGACATCGGTACAATAAAATCAGGCAACACAATATACAAAAAAAAAAATGTGGGAAAATATTCCACTTAGATCCATCAGAGATATCAGTGCCAATCATAGCAATCATGTCGGTCAATCAGTAAAAACTATCATAGAAGCAATTGACCCACAGTACTTACCCGGCCATGCGTTAATGAGGACATGTTCGAGCCCTGCCTCTTTGCACGCTTCACCTAGTTCTTCAGACCCTTCGGCATAAGGAAATGTACATTCAACATACTTGAAACCTGCGTCTTTTGCAGCTTGGTAGCGGTTGACAAGCGAAGGTATCTCCTGAAATAACATGGAAAGGTTTGCCGCAAACTTGATCGGCATTTTCATCGATTGACACTGTATGTTACACACAAAAACTAATGGAATTAATTAATACAAATTTGTTGTCCCACTTTTTGCTGTGTTATCAAACTAAGTTCAAAGGTCAGTTCACTTTGGTTCCCGGTTTAATTGAAATTATCTACACTAAATAGCGAAAAGGACTTTTTTTAAGAAAAGGACGGAAAAGGAGATTTCCTTAAGAAAAGGAGCGATTCAATCAATAATTCTTTATTAAATTGCATATATTTGTTATTTTATTGAAAACAACATGCTAATAATAGTACATGCGTATTTTTAGAAAATTTCATTGACAAATTTATGTTTAATTACAAAATGAAATCGTCCATGTATTGAAATGGGGAATTGGTTTTAAGAAAAGGACTTTTTTTAACAAAAGAAGCGATTAAATCAACATTTCTTTATTAAGTTGCATATATTTATTATTTTATTGAAAAGAACATTGAATTAATAGTACGTGCGTATTTTTAGAAAATTTCATTGACAAAATTAATGTTTTATTACCAAAATGAAATCGTTCATGTATTGAAAATTGGAATTGGTTTTGAAGAAAAGGACTTTTTTAAGAAAAGGAGCGATTGAATCAACATTTCTTTATCAAATTGCATACATTTGTTATTTTATTGAAAAGAACATTAAATTAATAGTCTGAATAAATTAAAACATGTGGTTATAAGAGACGTTATTCTTACAATCGGTTGATTAAGATACATCATTGCATCCTGAATTCAATCAACCTCCACGTTGGTACCAGCTGGAAACAACAGTTACTTATGTAACGTTGGGTAACATGACGGATCGCATACACTTTTCCTTAAATCAGTCATTTTCGTAAAACCAATTCCCAATTTCAATACATAGATGATTTCATTTTTATAATTAAACATTAATTTGACAAAGGAATATTCTGAAAATACGCATGTACAATAAATTTAATGTTCTTTTCAATAAAATAAAGAATATATGCAATTTAATTAAGAAATGTTGATTTAATCGCGCCTTTTCTTAAAGAAATCTCCTTTTCTGTCCTTTTTTTAAAAAAAAGTCCTTTTCGCTATTTAGTGTAACCGGAAATTATCTTTAAATTAACGAGAAGGTCACGACTGGTTCTAATTTTCTTTATACGGCAATTCCGTTTATACTATTGAAATATCCCGAAACAGTCTTGATCTGTAAACAATATGGCGGACAACGAAAATTTCCTGTAATTGACAATCTAAACTGAAATGGTACATAAGTTTCTTGATATATCCTCCTCATTGAAATAGAACGAGATAGAAAATATTACACTGACAGCGTTAGACATTAATTGTTCTTCGGATAAAGGACTAGATCTATATTCTAAAATAAATATTCAGAAACGAGCACCTGCTTAATTAAAACCTTTCATATTCTGACGTGATTCTGCTTAGTTTATATAATGTTTCACTGACAGGTAAGTGGGCTTTCTGACACAAACAGAACAATGAACTACCCATTATGTTTAAAACTTTGATTTTCTCCTTGTTGAAGATGATGCAGGGCTTGACATTTCCTATCAAATCTACATTTCCTGACTTTCCAACATTGTTTATTGACATCAAAGATATATTAGGGCCAGTTTCTTAAATCTTACTGTGGCTAAATGTTCACATGTCATGATAAGTGTAATTTTCCAGACCAGTGGTGTATAATTAACTTAGAAATACTATTTCCATGACTGCCTGCATCCTTCACAGTATACATAGCCTTGTAATGGAGGAATGACAGACGTTTCTCCCCCAAACCGTTTCCTCCCAAGACGTTTCCCTCCCCCAAAATTATGTCTGCAGTAGCATTATATATATAGAAAGTGAGAGGGGTCACTACACCTTATAGTAGTCTAGATAAACAAGTATGAATAGTTTTATATATTTAGTTTATGTTTTGAGTAATATGTAATAAAGTATATAAACCAAAGAAATTAATGCAGTTTTATTCTATGCTTTCATGAATTAATTGCTGTTAAAATAGAGTTTCATAAATTTCATATACATTGTGGCTGGAATATATTGACTTTGTTGTTCATTTGTGATTATTTGGATTCATTTCAGTTTAATATTTATATAGTGTCAGAATATTTACATTTAACTGAATTGAAGTTATTTGATAACTTTTCCTTACTATTTTTTACTTAGTTATCTTATCATACTATAATTTTCTCACATTACAAGTATTCACTGAAGACATAAAATACTTACAAACTCACAATATTTCATGTTTTATCTGATTAAAAAGTAATTTTAATCACAAACATAGGAATTATTTTATTCTTTCATTACAATTTAAAATTTACCTCATATTAAATGATTGTAATGAAACTATCAAATAATTCATTTAATGAACTGTTACATTCATACATGTAACAAAAATTAATGAAAATAAAGTATCTATTTTAGATGAAATTCATCAATATTTTAACAATATGTCACATATTTGGTGTCAAAATCATTTTGGGAGGGAACCGTCTATAGGTATATAACTTTGGGGGGGAAACGTCTTTGGAGGAAATGGTTTGGGGAGGAAACGTATACAGGGAGGAAACAGTTTAGGGGGGGGGGGGGTGGGGGGGAAAGTCTGGTTTCCTAATGGAGCAGCGCAGAAGCTATTCAATTCTGTAAGGTTTTCAATTGTTAAGGTTAATTAATCTCCAACCTGTAGTTGTTTGAATACAGTTGAATCTTATTAACTCGGTATTGGATGAACTGCCAAAAAACATGGAGATAACCAACATAGTTCAACATTCATTTTCATGTTGTTGGATTTCGAAGTTAATATTAATATGGAGGAAATATCAAATTAATGGATAAACCTAAGATAAGTAGATGGTATGGAAATTTTATATTAATTATTTAGTTCAAGTTACGTTGATGATGCACAGATCTGTTCTCTGTGGACAACTTTTTGTCCAAACATTATGACAAACGTAAACAAATTAAATCAGTTCAGAAATTATTGAAGCAAACACAACCATTATAGATTGCTGATCACACATCGGAGGCATGTTACGTAGAGATAGACTCTTCCTAAAAAACTCCCCTACTATCGCTAATTTAATGGCTTAGTCAAAGTTGACCTTCTTTAGCACAGCAAGTGACAAAACATTTGAATGTTATTGTCGCAAGCCATATTTCTCAGCTTAGTAAAGCATGATAAGGGTATTTTTAGCTCATCTGAGCCAAAGGCTTACAGATGAGCTTTTGTGATTGCCTGGTTTCCATCGTCTGTCATCTGTCGTTAACTTTTAGCTTTTAACAACTTTTCCTCTGATACCACTGGGTCAATTTTGATATAATTTCACAGAAATGTTACTTGGGTGACCCTCTACCAAGTTTGTTCAAGCCATCTTGATTCATCAAAAAACATGGTGGCCAGGGGTTGGGGTTAGTTTACTATATTAGCTATATTAAAAACTTAAAAAATCTTCATGTCAGAATTTACTGGCTAGATTTTAAAATAATTTCACAGAAATGTTCCTTGGGTGACTCTCTACCAAGTTTGTTTAAGCCATTTATAGCATTCTTGATATACTCCCTAAAAACTGACCAGCCAAATTAAGTTCATATTTGGTATTAATTATCATCTTGTGCAGGGGTTTCATGATTGAAAAGAAGTAGCAAGTGAAATCAATTCATCTTCTTCAATTTGGACCTCTTGTTAAGTTGATTCAGTGTTTACTGTAGTATTTATGATATTAATTTTATCGCTTAATTTTAATTATAGAGTACTGTTTTCTGAGAAGACTGTAGCAGAGTAACATTTCCAACTAACAAAGCTAAAGGGGCACTTAGATGGGATACAAAAAGAGTAAAGGCGAGGTATATCCTCTACTGACAACAGACTGGTTGGGAACACCAACCTACAGACAGAGGCCAGCAGCGAGACACATTAGATATGATGAGGAGGAGCCGGAACCAGTATTTGAAGATGACGATGAAGTTTTCGATATCGTTGATCAGAAAAAGAAGCGCAGTGTGAATCTTGTCTGGATAGATGTACTGTTGATTGTTCTTGATTTTCTGCAGATCTTGGCCGTGATTCAGTCAATGTCACTTAGATGGGTGTGGCCTGAGAAATGGCTAAGGGGAACTTACTTCATCTTTGGATTCAATGTTGATGTTTGGGAAATTAACAAGTTCACAAATACATCGACATACAATAGCATTCAGGAGTACTTCACACCCAGTAACACAGTTAATATCTCCTACAAAACACTCTGTTATGCCTGGTTTGGAAGCGTCATTTTTCTGTTCCTCCTTTATGCAGTTTTGCATGCGGTCATGAAATTCAAATTTTATCCCAACCCATGGGCCCGGAGGCTGATGTCAAGAATACAGTTCATCTTTATGCTGATTGTGCATATTTTCAGCCTGCCATTCGGCACAGTTCTTTTCAGAATATTTGAATGCGAAACTCTTTGGAATAAGGTGTACACACTTAATGAGTACAGTTGTTTTAGTACTGACCATTGGCAGTTGGCAGCTCCTGCAGTTGTTTTTATTGTCTTGCTGTTTCTTGTCTACCCTGGGTTTTTGGTTTGGAAAATCAAACAAGAAGGTATGATTGGATCATCGGACGGGTATCTAAGTTACGTTCTATTGAAAGAAACAGAATATAAAATCCACTTAAACTGGGCTTGGCTTTATGATGGCATGTGGGTGTTCTCTTCATTCAAGTATCGTGGCCTGTTTTACCGGCCCACAATGCAAGTTGTCAAGCTTGTCCTACTGGTGATTTACACGTCTGCATTCACCAATATCAAAACCCAAGCAATGGTTACCACCATCTTCCTACTATTGGCATTTCTAGCCGTTGTGGTCATCAGACCGTACCGCCTCACCAGCTGTAATATCTTCCTAATGTACAGCATCTTGTGTAATCTTGGTAACGCTTTCATCGGAACTTTGCTTGCCTCATATAATCCATACACAACACCATCGGCATGGTTGACCAAAGATTACATAATCTGGTTTATAGTGTTTGTACAGGCTTCCTGGGCGCTAGCATTCATTGTACTACTGGTATATCTCATATCTCGTACGCTCTGTCATTCCACAAAGTCCTGCTACAGGAGACCAGTATGGCCAAACATCGCTTCTTCTGGTTTAGGGCACCTCACACCAGAGACGAGGAAGTTCATGATAGCCATCATCAAGGCCAAAATTGTTCACGGTAAGTACAATCAAATCTGTTTAAGCAGCCATCTCTATTAGGCAGTTTCTTATCTTAAGCTGCCACCTTTAATATTTCCCATTTCTGTGCTTTCACAGGAAATTAACCTGTATTAAGCAACAACCTTTCTTAAATGGTCACATTTGCTCCTTTTTTTTGACTGACTGTTTAAGACAGGTTTGACTAAATATAAAATTCTATTAATAGGATATTTTGGATGACCTATTGCTGTCTTAGATGTTTATTTGATTAATGAATTTGATTTTGTTTCTCTTTAATATTAAATGTTGTTTCAAGATGGGACAATCAGTGTATAAATTATGTCTAGATGTTTGCTATTCTGAATTTTATTTTTTTAAAAAACATACCTTAAAACAAATGCTTTAATTGCTTTATATAGTCCACCTCCATAGTGATAAACACTATAACAGTATATATACATAGCCTCTGTTACTGTCAAAGAGGTGATGTATTCAATGTTTTAAATTTGAAATGTAATTCACCTGTGTATGCAGTCACCTCTATTAAGCAGCCACGTTTGACTAATTTAAATGTGTTGATTTTTCTCTACAGAGAAGATACTGCGGGTGCCTGCCCTGTTTGCCCCTATCCACGACCTGGCGCATCATATCAAGATCATCAACACGTACTGCAGGGAAGCAGAATACATACAGGATGCTCTTCACATGGTATTGTGGGAAGTCCTGGACGAACTTGTGGACACTCATGCTGAACTATCACCTAAATCACTCTTCGCAGGTATTTTAAAAGTTTAATGTAATTTTATATAATATGATGTGTTAATTTCATATGTGAGAAAATTTGACAGTTACTTGTTAAATGATGACTGTTCTACTCAGATTCATTCTGAGGTCTTCTTCCACCAATAAAACTGAATATGAATATATATTACTTGAAATCTGAAATATCGTGAAAGCCCATTCCAAAAAAGTTTGAATTTGAATTTCTTTTTAAACTTGTATAAAGAAAAAAAAACAAGGAAAGTAAACCATATACAGTAAATATGCAAACTTTATGTTCAAGCAAACAAATTTCATTTTGGATCTGTACAAAAGCTGAGCATTTATATAGCATGTTAGCGGTCTCTGATATTTTTTAAAAAAAATAATATTATTGATCTTTCATAGATTTGATGAAATAGTATGTAAAGTAACAGCTAATAATGCTCATTATTGTTTTAAATCAGAGAGTGTTAAGAAATCAATACGAAGGACAGCTGCCGAGTTTATGTCACTGGTGCCGATGTTTAGTCAGAGACTGGCACAGCGAGACTACGAGTTCATCCTGGTCCCACCTCACAAGAAACGCCTGCTTCTGAAGATGTACATTTTGGGTATGAAATTTATGTTTTATCAATAGTAGATTTTTTTATCACATGCATTCTTCTCTGTCAGTCATGTGGGGGTCTTGCTTTATGATCTTACATATTGTATTAATACAGTGTACCATTATATCACAGACATTAACTGTGCTAGCCCATTGACTGACACTATGCAGAGAACTGATAGTCGTGGAATTTTCCTTCTAGAATCTGCACACAGAGGGAGGAAATTTGATAACCGTATACCATATATTGTCACTTTGGCGCAAAATGTGATGACTGCTTAAAGTTACGTAATAATATTTTAAAAATATTTAATGTAACTCGGTTAAAGTCCTGTCTGTACAATTAAATGTTATATTGTTCACTCTTTTACATTGAAATAGGTAATAGGTCAGATAATAGATCAGTTATACAAGTTTAGCAGTGACAGCTAAAAAAGGAAATAGGAAAGGTTTTTTTTTGAAATTTAAAAAATTAACAGTTTTTATGCTTCCTTTCTGGGAAGCTTATCGTTGTTGCTTTGTGTGTCCATCCGTCTGTCACCAAATTCGATGTCTTATCAAGTAATGGCGACACAATACTGTTCTGAACACAAAGACAGTTTACAGGGTTGCAAAAAAGAATATAATGTCTAGTTCTTTATTTTAAACACTAGTACCACATACATGGCTATCTCATTGACTGTAAAATAATCATAAAATCTGCTTAGTAATGTTTAACTTATTATATATACCCTATATATGCGTATCCATTTTAGACTGTCAAAAAAGAACAACTAAATACGACATGCTGAGTTCTGATTGGAATTTAATGAAATTTGCTAGGATGCATCACTGCCAAATGAAGATGCATGTATTGTCTGTGGTTTGGTTCAATGATTTTTCACAGAGTTATGGCCGTTTAATTTAGCCCATTACCAAAGTCTCATTCTTACACAAACATCCATTGGTTCCACCAATATCTTGTTTATAAATATTAAACAATCCTGTTTAAGAAAAAGATAATTAAATTGGCGGTAATATATTGTTATTAAGCAATACTTATTTTAAGTAGGGAAATAAAATGTTTCCATTTGTTTGTTCCACTGCCATAGGTCTCCTCTAGGATATTACTGTCAAACTACTGAATTTATGTCTTGGGTATTTCATGTAATGACAGTAATAGTTATAAAGTTTGAGCATTTTCAACGTAACATGTAATATATTTTTTGTGTGCATTTCAGGCATTTTCCTCAATGGCAGATCTGAGAAGGTCGCCAAGAAGAAATTGTTTGAACCAGCAGTGGAGAAAGTCTGGCCATCTCTGCCTGCAGACAGGGAGTTTGAAGGTATATTTAGTAGCCAAAATCTCAAGGTGTACTATTCTGATCATCCTAAGATATCCCACTATTTTTTTAATGTCTGCCTAAATTGATAAAAATGTCTCTTTGTGATTCAATAAATATTCCATCATTCACCGAACAGAAAGTTATAGGTAATGCATCTTTAACCCTTACATCAAGCAGTGATTATTGGGGTCTTCCATGACCGAGTGGTCTAGAGTGCCGTCGTCTCAAGATCACTTACCTCTCACCACTGATTATTGGGGTCTTCCATGGCCGAGTTGTCTAGAGTGTCTTCATCTCAAGATCACTTACCTCTCACCACTGATTATTGGGGTCTTCCATGGCCAAGTGGTCTAGAGTGTCTTCATCTCAAGATCACTTACCTCTCACCACTGATTATTGGGGTCTTCCATGGCCGAGTGGTCTAGAGTGTCTTCATCTCAAGATCACTTACCTCTCACCACTGATTATTGGGGTCTTCCATGGCCGAGTGGTCTAGAGTGTCTTCATCTCAAGATCACTTACCCCTCACCACTGATTATTGGGGTCTTCCATGGCCAAGTGGTCTAGAGTGTCTTCATCTCAAGATCACTTACCTCTCACCATTGATTATTGGGGTCTTCCATGGCCAAGTTGTCTAGAGTGTCTTCATCTCAAGATCACTTACCTCTCACCATTGATTATTGGGGTCTTCCATGGCCGAGTTGTCTAGAGTGTCTTCATCTCAAGATCACTTACCTCTCACCACTGATTATTGGGGTCTTCCATGGCCAAGTGGTCTAGAGTGTCTTCATCTCAAGATCACTTACCTCTCACCATTGATTATTGGGGTCTTCCATGGCCGAGTTGTCTAGAGTGTCTTCATCTCAAGATCACTTACCTCTCACCACTGATTATTGGGATGTTCCATGGCCAAGTGGTCTAGAGTGTTGTCATCTCAAGATCACTTACCTCTCACCACTGATTATTGGGGTCTTCCATGGCCGAGTTGTCTAGAGTGTCTTCATTTCAAGATCACTTACCTCTCACCACTGATTATTGGGGTCTTCCATGGCAGAGTGGTCTAGAGTGTTGTCATCTCAAGATCACTTACCTCTCACCACTGATTATTGGGGTCTTCCATGGCCAAGTGGTCTAGAGTGTCTTCATCTCAAGATCACTTACCTCTCACCACTGATTATTGGGGTCTTCCATGGCCAAGTGGTCTAGAGTGTCTTCATCTCAAGATCACTTACCTCTCACCATTGATTATTGGGGTCTTCCATGGCCGAGTTGTCTAGAGTGTCTTCATCTCAAGATCACTTACCTCTCACCATTGATTATTGGGGTCTTCCATGGCTGAGTTGTCTAGAGTGTCTTCATCTCAAGATCACTTACCTCTCACCATTGATTATTGGGGTCTTCCATGGCCGAGTTGTCTAGAGTGTCTTCATCTCAAGATCACTTACCTCTCACCACTGATTATTGGGATGTTCCATGGCCGAGTGGTCTAGAGTGTTGTCATCTCAAGATCACTTACCTCTCACCACTGATTATTGGGGTCTTCCATGGCCGAGTTGTCTAGAGTGTCTTCATTTCAAGATCACTTACCTCTCACCACTGATTATTGGGGTCTTCCATGGCAGAGTGGTCTAGAGTGTTGTCATCTCAAGATCACTTACCTCTCACCACTGATTATTGGGGTCTTCCATGGCCTAGTGGTCTAGAGTGTTGTCATCTCAAGATCACTTACCTCTCACCACTGATTATTGGGGTCTTCCATGGCCGAGTGGTCTAGAGTGTCTTCATCTCAAGATCACTTACCTCTCACCACTGATTATTGGGGTCTTCCATGGCTGAGTGATCTAGAGTGTTGTCATCTCAAGATCACTTACCTCTCACCACTGATTATTGGGGTCTTCCATGGCTGAGTTGTCTGGAGTGTGTCATCTCAAGATCACTTACCTCTCACCACTGATTATTGGGGTCTTCCATGGCCGAGTGGTCTAGAGTGTCTTCATCTCAAGATCACTTACCTCTCACCACTGATTATTGGGGTCTTCCATGGCTGAGTGATCTAGAGTGTTGTCATCTCAAGATCACTTACCTCTCACCACTGATTATTGGGGTCTTCCATGGCCGAGTTGTCTAGAGTGTCTTCATCTCAAGATCACTTACCTCACATCACTGATTATTGGGGTCTTCCATGGCCGAGTGGTCTAGAGTGTTGTCATCTCAAGATCACTTACCTCTCACCACTGATTATTGGGGTCTTCCATGGCCGAGTGGTCTAGAGTGTCGTCATCTCAAGATCACTTACCTCTCACCACTGATTATTGGGGTCTTCCATGGCTGAGTTGTCTGGAGTGTCTTCATCTCAAGATCACTTACCTCTCACCACTGATTATTGGGGTCTTCCATGGCCGAGTGGTCTAGAGTGTCGTCATCTCAAGATCACTTACCTCTCACCACTGATTATTGGGGTCTTCCATGGCCGAGTGGTCTAGAGTGTCTTCATCTCAAGATCACTTACCTCTCACCACTGATTATTGGGGTCTTCCATGGCTGAGTTGTCTGGAGTGTGTCATCTCAAGATCACTTACCTCTCACCACTGATTATTTGGGTCTTCCATGGCCGAGTTGTCTGGAGTGTGTCATCTCAAGATCACTTACCTCTCACCACTGATTATTTGGGTCTTCCATGGCCGAGTTGTCTAGAGTGTCTTCATCTCAAGATCACTTACCTCTCACCACTGATTATTGGGGTCTTCCATGGCCGAGTTGTCTATAGTGTGTCATCTCAAGATCACTTACCTCACATCACTGATTATTGGGGTCTTCCATGGCTGAGTGATCTAGAGTGTTGTCATCTCAAGATCACTTACCTCTCACCACTGATTATTGGGGTCTTCCATGGCCGAGTTGTCTAGAGTGTCTTCATCTCAAGATCACTTACCTCTCACCACTGATTATTGGGGTCTTCCATGGCCGAGTGGTCTAGAGTGTCTTCATCTCAAGATCACTTACCTCTCACCGCTGATTATTGGGGTCTTCCATGGCCGAGTTGTCTAGAGTGTCGTCATCTCAAGATCACTTACCTCTCACCGCAGATTATTGGGGTCTTCCATGGCTGAGTTGTCTAGAGTGTCGTCATCTCAAGATCACTTACCTCTCACCATTGATTATTGGGGTCTTCCATGGCCGAGTTGTCTAGAGTGTCGTCATCTCAAGATCACTTACCTCTCACCACTGATTATTTGGGTCTTCCATGGCCGAGTGGTCTAGAGTGTTGTCATCTCAAGATCACTTACCTCTCACCACTGATTATTGGGGTCTTCCATGGCCGAGTGGTCTAGAGTGTCTTAATCTCAAGATCACTTACCTCTCACCACTGATTATTGGGGTCTTCCTTGGCCGAGTGGTCTAGAGTGTCGTCATCTCAAGATCACTTACCTCTCACCACTGATTATTGGGGTCTTCCATGGCCGAGTGGTCTAGAGTGTCGTCATCTCAAGATCACTTACCTCTCACCACTGATTATTGGGGTCTTCCATGGCCGAGTGGTCTAGAGTGTCGTCATCTCAAGATCACTTACCTCTCACCACTGATTATTGGGGTCTTCCATGGCCGAGTTGTCTAGAGTGTCGTCATCTCAAGATCACTTACCTCTCACCACTGATTATTGGGGTCTTCCATGGCCGAGTGGTCTAGAGTGTCGTCATCTCAAGATCACTTACCTCTCACCACTGATTATTGGGGTCTTCCATGGCCGAGTGGTCTAGAGTGTCTTAATCTCAAGATCACTTACCTCTCACCACTGATTATTGGGGTCTTCCTTGGCCGAGTGGTCTAGAGTGTCGTCATCTCAAGATCACTTACCTCTCACCACTGATTATTGGGGTCTTCCATGGCCGAGTGGTCTAGAGTGTCGTCATCTCAAGATCACTTACCTCTCACCACTGATTATTGGGGTCTTCCATGGCCGAGTGGTCTAGAGTGTCTTAATCTCAAGATCACTTACCTCTCACCACTGATTATTGGGGTCTTCCATGGCCGAGTGGTCTAGAGTGTTGTCATCTCAAGATCACTTACCTCTCACCACTGATTATTGGGGTCTTCCATGGCCGAGTGGTCTAGAGTGTCTTCATCTCAAGATCACTTACCTCTCACCACTGATTATTGGGGTCTTCCTTGGCCGAGTGGTCTAGAGTGTCGTCATCTCAAGATCACTTACCTCTCACCACTGATTATTGGGGTCTTCCTTGGCCGAGTGGTCTAGAGTGTCTTCATCTCAAGATCACTTACCTCTCACCACTGATTATTGGGGTCTTCCATGGCCGAGTTGTCTAGAGTGTCTTCATCTCAAGATCACTTACCTCTCACCACTGATTATTGGGGTCTTCCTTGGCCGAGTGGTCTAGAGTGTCTTCATCTCAAGATCACTTACCTCTCACCGCTGATTATTGGGGTCTTCCATGGCCGAGTTGTCTAGAGTGTCGTCATCTCAAGATCACTTACCTCTCACCGCTGATTATTGGGGTCTTCCATGGCTGAGTTGTCTAGAGTGTCGTCATCTCAAGATCACTTACCTCTCACCATTGATTATTGGGGTCTTCCATGGCCGAGTTGTCTAGAGTGTCGTCATCTCAAAATCACTTACCTCTCACCACTGATTATTTGGGTCTTCCATGGCCGAGTGGTCTAGAGTGTTGTCATCTCAAGATCACTTACCTCTCACCACTGATTATTGGGGTCTTCCATGGCCGAGTGGTCTAGAGTGTCGTCATCTCAAGATCACTTACCTCTCACCACTGATTATTGGGGTCTTCCATGGCCGAGTGGTCTAGAGTGTCGTCATCTCAAGATCACTTACCTCTCACCACTGATTATTGGGGTCTTCCATGGCCGAGTGGTCTAGAGTGTCGTCATCTCAAGATCACTTACCTCTCACCACTGATTATTGGGGTCTTCCATGGCCGAGTGGTCTAGAGTGTTGTCATCTCAAGATCACTTACCTCTCACCACTGATTATTGGGGTCTTCCATGGCCGAGTTGTCTAGAGTGTCTTCATCTCAAGATCACTTACCTCTCACCACTGATTATTGGGGTCTTCCTTGGCCGAGTGGTCTAGAGTGTCGTCATCTCAAGATCACTTACCTCTCACCACTGATTATTGGGGTCTTCCATGGCCGAGTGGTCTAGAGTGTTGTCATCTCAAGATCACTTACCTCTCACCACTGATTATTGGGGTCTTCCATGGCCGAGTTGTCTAGAGTGTCTTCATCTCAAGATCACTTACCTCTCACCACTGATTATTGGGATCTTCCATGGCCGAGTTGTCTAGAGTGTCTTCATTTCAAGATCACTTACCTCTCACCACTGATTATTGGGGTCTTCCATGGCTGAGTTGTCTAGAGTGTCTTCATCTCAAGATCACTTACCTCTCACCGCTGATTATTGGGGTCTTCCATGGCTAAGTGGTCTAGAGTGTGTCATCTCAAGATCACTTACCTCTCACCACTGATTATTGGGATGTTCCATGGCCGAGTTGTCTAGAGTGTCTTCATTTCAAGATCACTTACCTCTCACCACTGATTATTGGGGTCTTCCATGGCCGAGTTGTCTAGAGTGTCTTCATCTCAAGATCACTTACCTCTCACCGCTGATTATTGGGGTCTTCCATGGCTAAGTGGTCTAGAGTGTGTCATCTCAAGATCACTTACCTATCACCACTGATTATTGGGATGTTCCATGGCCGAGTGGTCTAGAGTGTCTTCATCTCAAGATCACTTACCTCTCACCACTGATTATTGGGGTCTTCCATGGCCGAGTGGTCTAGAGTGTCTTCATCTCAAGATCACTTACCTCTCACCACTGATTATTGGGGTCTTCCATGGCCGAGTGGTCTAGAGTGTCTTCATCTCAAGATCACTTACCTCTCACCACTGATTATTGGGGTCTTCCATGGCCGAGTTGTCTAGAGTGTCTTCATCTCAAGATCACTTACCTCTCACCGCTGATTATTGGGGTCTTCCATGGCCGAGTTGTCTAGAGTGTCGTCATCTCAAGATCACTTACCTCTCACCGCTGATTATTGGGGTCTTCCATGGCCGAGTTGTCTAGAGTGTCGTCATCTCAAGATCACTTACCTCTCACCATTGATTATTGGGGTCTTCCATGGCCGAGTGGTCTAGAGTGTCGTCATCTCAAGATCACTTACCTCTCACCACTGATTATTTGGGTCTTCCATGGCCGAGTGGTCTAGAGTGTCGTCATCTCAAGATCACTTACCTCTCACCACTGATTATTGGGGTCTTCCATGGCCGAGTGGTCTAGAGTGTCTTCATCTCAAGATCACTTACCTCTCACCACTGATTATTGGGGTCTTCCATGGCCGAGTTGTCTAGAGTGTCTTCATCTCAAGATCACTTACCTCTCACCACTGATTATTGGGGTCTTCCATGGCCGAGTTGTCTAGAGTGTCGTCATCTCAAGATCACTTACCTCTCACCACTGATTATTGGGGTCTTCCATGGCCGAGTGGTCTAGAGTGTCTTCATCTCAAGATCACTTACCTCTCACCACTGATTATTGGGGTCTTCCATGGCCGAGTTGTCTAGAGTGTCGTCATCTGAAGATCACTTACCTCTCACCACTGATTATTGGGGTCTTCCATGGCCGAGTGGTCTAGAGTGTCGTCATCTCAAGATCACTTACCTCTCACCACTGATTATTGGGGTCTTCCATGGCCGAGTGGTCTAGAGTGTCGTCATCTCAAGATCACTTACCTCTCACCACTGATTATTGGGGTCTTCCATGGCCGAGTGGTCTAGAGTGTCTTCATCTCAAGATCACTTACCTCTCACCACTGATTATTGGGGTCTTCCATGGCCGAGTTGTCTAGAGTGTCTTAATCTCAAGATCACTTACCTCTCACCACTGATTATTGGGGTCTTCCATGGCCGAGTGGTCTAGAGTGTCGTCATCTCAAGATCACTTACCTCTCACCACTGATTATTGGGGTCTTCCATGGCCGAGTGGTCTAGAGTGTCGTCATCTCAAGATCACTTACCTCTCACCACTGATTATTGGGGTCTTCCATGGCCGAGTGGTCTAGAGTGTCTTCATCTCAAGATCACTTACCTCTCACCACTGATTATTGGGATCTTCCATGGCCGAGTTGTCTAGAGTGTCTTCATTTCAAGATCACTTACCTCTCACCACTGATTATTGGGGTCTTCCATGGCTGAGTTGTCTAGAGTGTCTTCATCTCAAGATCACTTACCTCTCACCACTGATTATTGGGGTCTTCCATGGCCGAGTTGTCTAGAGTGTCTTCATCTCAAGATCACTTACCTCTCACCGCTGATTATTGGGGTCTTCCATGGCTAAGTGGTCTAGAGTGTGTCATCTCAAGATCACTTACCTCTCACCACTGATTATTGGGATCTTCCATGGCCAAGTTGTCTAGAGTGTCTTCATTTCAAGATCACTTACCTCTCACCACTGATTATTGGGGTCTTCCATGGCCGAGTTGTCTAGAGTGTCTTCATCTCAAGATCACTTACCTCTCACCGCTGATTATTGGGGTCTTCCATGGCTAAGTGGTCTAGAGTGTGTCATCTCAAGATCACTTACCTCTCACCACTGATTATTGGGATGTTCCATGGCCGAGTTGTCTAGAGTGTCTTCATCTCAAGATCACTTACCTCTCACCACTGATTATTGGGGTCTTCCATGGCCGAGTGGTCTAGAGTGTCTTCATCTCAAGATCACTTACCTCTCACCACTGATTATTGGGGTCTTCCATGGCCGAGTGGTCTAGAGTGTTGTCATCTCAAGATCACTTATCTCTCACCACTGATTATTGGGGTCTTCCATGGCCGAGTGGTCTAGAGTGTCGTCATCTCAAGATCACTTACCTCTCACCACTGATTATTGGGGTCTTCCATGGCCGAGTGGTCTAGAGTGTTGTCATCTCAAGATCACTTACCTCTCACCACTGATTATTGGGGTCTTCCATGGCCGAGTGGTCTAGAGTGTTGTCATCTCAAGATCACTTACCTCTCACCACTGATTATTGGGGTCTTCCATGGCCGAGTGGACTAGAGTGTCTTCATCTCAAGATCACTTACCTCTCACCACTGATTATTGGGATGTTCTATGGCCGAGTGGTCTAGAGTGTCGTCATCTCAAGATCACTTACCTCTCACCACTGATTATTGGGATGTTCCATGGCCGAGTGGTCTAGAGTGTCTTCATCTCAAGATCACTTACCCCTCAACTCTGATTATTGGGCTCCATGGCCAAGTGGTCTAGAGTGTCGTCGTCTCAAAATCACTTACCTCTCACCACTGATTATTGGGGTCTTCCATGGCAGAGTGATCTAGAGTGTCTTCATCTCAAGATCACTTACCTCTCACCACTGATTATTGGGATGTTCTATGGCTGAGTTGTCTAGAGTGCCAACATCTCAAGATCACTTACCTCTCACCACTGAATATTGGGGTCTTCCATGGCCGAGTATTTTGGACTGACTTCATCTCAAGATCATTTACCTCTCACCACTGATTATTGGGGTCTTCCATGGACGAGTTGTCTAGAGTGCCGTCGTCTCAAGATCACTTACCTCTCACCACTGATTATTTGGGTCTTTAATGGCTGAGTGGTCTAGAGTGTTGTCGTCTCAAGATCACTTACCCCTCACCACTGATTATTGGGGTCTTCCATGGTTGAGTGGTCTAGAGTGTCTTCATCTCAAGATCACTTACCCCTCACCACTGATTATTGGGGTCTTCCATGGTTGAGTGGTCTAGAGTGTTGTCGTCTCAAGATCACTTACCCCTCACCACTGATTATTGGGGTCTTCCATGGCTGAGTGGTCTAGAGTGTTGTCGTCTCAAGATCACTTACCCCTCACCACTGATTATTGGGGTCTTCCATGGTTGAGTGGTCTAGAGTGTCTTCATCTCAAGATCACTTACCCCTCACCACTGATTATTGGGATCTTCCATGGTTGAGTGGTCTAGAGTGTCTTCATCTCAAGATCACTTACCCCTCACCACTGATTATTGGGGTCTTCCATGGCCGAGTGGTCTAGAGTGTTGTCATCTCAAGATCACTTACCTCTCACCACTGATTATTGGGGTCTTCCATGGCTGAGTTGTCTAGAGTGTCTTCATCTCAAGATCACTTACCTCTCACCACTGATTATTGGGGTCTTTCATGGCCGAGTGGTCTAGAGTGCCGTCGTCTCAAGATCACTTACCTCTCACCACTGATTATTAGGGTCTTCCATGGCCGAGTTATCTAGAGTGTTGTCATCTCAAGATCACTTACCTCTCACCACTGATTATTGGGGTCTTCCATGGCTGAGTGGTCTAGAGTGCCATCATCTCAAGATCATTTACCCCTCAGCACTGATTATTGGGCTCCATGGCCAAGTGGTCTAGTGTGCTGTCGTCGGCCATGGAAGACCCCAATAATCAGTGGTGAGAGGTAAGTGATCTTGAGACGACGGCACTCTAGACCACTTACCTCTCACCACTGATTATTGGGGTCTTCCATGGCCGAGTGGTCTAGAGTGTCTTCATCTCAAGATCACTTACCTCTCACCACTGATTATTGGGGTCTTCCATGGATGAGTTGTCTAGAGTGTCGTCATCTCAAGATCACTTACCTCTCACCACTGTGGTTGTAAGTTTCAATCCTTTTTGGTTCAGAAACTTCTATGAAAAAATATGCCCGTACTTTAGGAAACATGACAGTTCTACTCATATTCACTCTGAGGTCTTCTACCACCATGTGTGTATGTGATTCTAAAGATTTGTATCCCTCCACCGAATAGTCCCAGGGAAACTCCAAGGGTTGGCACTATAGAGTGGGGACTATTGAAAAGGTTTAGTTTAGAGATGCTGGTTTTTGTTGCATTCTGCCATATTTTTCAATGGATTAATATTTTCAGTCCTGGATTGGATTGTGTATGTGTCTTTTTAGTATTCCTCCACCATACTATTAGGATGTCATCATAAAGCGGGGCTGTCTTTAGAAGCCGGAGCGGGGGTTTTCCCCATCTATTCTTGCTTCAGGCTATTTCAGCTGAGTTACTTTGTTATTTTTTGGGAGAACCCCCAGACTCACCTTCTACTCTTTCCTTTCACGCTCCTACTTCAAAAATTAATGAAAGCCCTGATAAAACCTGCAATATGTTGAAAAATTTGGTGTTTGTCACCGTTCCCAGCCTTTCTTAACTCTAAGTTTGAGCAATGTTTACAACTGTGTTATGTCTTGTCTTCTACAGAAGAGGATGGTTACTATGAGGACCTGTACCCTGGTCAGCTGGACAACAACTATTCGGATGATCTTCTAAATGTTATTATGGACAACTCAACAGATGCTGAATCTACTGAGGTAAGCTTTAAAAAGAATCCCACAAAATATCAATTTGTATTTTTATGCCCCTGATCATGAGTTTGAATCCTTGCCCAGCAACATTCTCCATGATGATTGATATATGACATTGTGTCTTATTATCATTTGTCTCTCACTGATGATCAAGTGGGAAAGTTGTCAGTTACTTACATATATGGATGTGCTCGATTACTAGTTAATCTTCCAGGATCCCAGGAAAGAGTGATTAGATTAACTGATCACATGTTAACCCTGGATGGCAAAGAACTGATGCTAAATATCAATCAATTGTATGACCATGCCAGTCGAAGAATTGTGAAAGGGCTTTAAGTGTTACACCTGTCCCTATGTTCGTTCGTCTATCTGTCAGAACAATTGGTTCTCCATCAATAACTTAAGGGGTTCAATTAATACTTGTTTAATTAATACTTCATGTGTACATGTTTAATTGCTGTATTATGTGTAAAGACAGCTACACCACTGTTTATAGTACAATAATTTTGATTTTTGAAATTTTTATTGTTTAACGGATACATTGCAAATTGAATCAATCGATAAATATGCATCTATGTGGATCTAAGCTCCAAGTGTTACTGTCTAAAATGTCATATTTAAAGGGACAAATGACAATTTTTATTCGCTCGACTATTCGCAGAATAGGGGGGCTATTGTACTCGCAGTGGTGTCAGCATAGGTGTTAGTTTTCATAGTTAAATTTTTGTATCAGGTTAAATATCTATGCAACCACTCATTGGATATGAATGAAACTTCACATGTGTATTCACCTTCATCAATAGAACACACAGAGATAAGAACCATAACTCTGCGTTATGTTTTGGAAGGGTTATGGCCCTTTTTGGACTTAATTTTTTAGGTTAAATTTTTTTGTTTCAGGTAAGATATTTATGCAACTACTAATTAGATAAAAAAACAAACTTAGTATGTGTGTTCAGCATCACCAATGGAACACACAGAGACAAGAACCATAACTCTGGATTGCATTTTGGCAGAGGTATGGTCCTTTTTAAACTTAATTTTTCTGTTACAAGTTTCAAAGACTTTAAAAATGGTACTAGAAGCTTCCCTGCTTGACGCTCAGCATTAAGAGGAGAGTTCTAGGTCTGGTCGGCCCGGTGTCAGTTTAATGTGACTAGGTGGGGTATCATACCATGTGTCTGCGGCATGATACTCCAGTGTGACAGCGCATAGAATACTGTCTCAAGTAGACACCGTTGCGATATGACTGAAATATTGTTGAAAGCGACGCTAAACACCATACAACAACTGTTACAAGTTTTTTTATCAGGAAAGATATCAATGCAACCACTCATTCAATATGAATGTAACGTCACGTGTGTTCAGCATCATCAATGGAACTCACAGACATAAGAACCATAACTCAGGATTGCATTTTGGCAGAGTAATGGCCCTTTTTTTGGACTTAATTTTTCAGGTTAAAGTTTTTTATCAGGTAAGATATCTATGCAACCACTCACTCAATATAAATGAAATTCACATTTGTGTTCAGCACCATCAATGGAATACACAGACACATAAACCATAATTCTGCGTTATGTTTTGGCAGAGTTCTGGCCCTTTTTGGACTTAATTTTTCAGGTTAATGTTTTTTATCAGGTAAGGTATCTATGCAACCACTCATTCAGTATAAATGAAACTTCACATGTGTGTTAAGCATCATCAATGAAATACACAGACACATAAACCATAATTCTGCGTTATGTCTTGGCAGAGTTATGGCCCTTTTTGGACTTATTTTTTCAGGTTAAAGTTTTTAAGTTTAAGATAGCTATGCAACCACTCATTGGATATCAATAATGTTTTTTATCAAGTAAGGTATCTATGCAACCGCTCATTACATATAAATGAAACTTCACATGTGAATTCAGCATCATCAATGGAACACACAGACACAAGAACCATAACTCTGGGTTGCATTTTGGCAGAGTTATGGCCCTTTTATGACTTAATTTTTCAGGTTAGAGTTTTTTATCAGGTAAGATATCTGTGCAACCACTAATAGGATATGAATGAAACTTGACATTGTGTTCAGTATCACCAGTGGAATAGTGGAATGCACAGACATAAGAACTATGACTATGGGTTGCATTTCTACAGAGTTATGGCCCTTTTGGACTTAGAAAATTTGGTTAGGGATTTCTTAGTGGTTAAAGTTTTTGATTTGGTACTTATTTCATCATCCAATCATTGGACATGAATGAAACTTCACAGTTGTGTTCAACATCCTCTAGGAAATGCATAGAGACAAGAAGCATAACTCTTCATTGCATTTTGGCAGAATTATTTCTCTTTTAGACTTAGACATTTTTTTAAGCAGGTAAAAGTTTGTAGTACAAAGCCTTGATCTTAGATATTTGACAAATAGGGTCAGTTTGTGGTCCTCTCAAATTTGTTCAATACCATAACCCTGTGGGGCAGAAAAGGCCCTTAAGGGGTAAAAATTGTTAATCTTTTTTTTTCTAAAAGTTTCGTCTTTTTTTTGGCCTGTCTGAGGGGTAAAATTATTCCATTTTTTTCCCCGTTTAATCCGTTTTTTGTTTGATTTGCTTTTAGATTTTTTTTCTTAATTTTCATGAAATTGTGTCCAGCTGTGATAAACTGTGCATGCTGGTTCAAGATTATTTCAATTATAGATCCATTTTCATTAACTGGTACAGATATATTGCCCTCTGAGGTGAAGTAGGCCTATATGTCATGCTGAATTAAATAATATTAAGACAATACAAGCCATCCATTCACTTTGTTGTTTTCAAAAAGACATAACTGTTGATAATGAATAATGTTGATGAATTATTTTGCTGATTTATTTTTTAACAGAAAAGCAATAATTATAGTTTAATTTTACCACCCCAAAGTTTTAATAGTCTTCTATTTGGTTCTTATTTCCTGAAAAAAAAACTGTTGTTTTAGAACAGCATTGAAATAGTCGAGAGCGCTGTCCCTCCGGCAGCTCTTGTTATTTTTCCTGTTACATTATAATTATATATTTTCATGATACAAACATGATATTCAAAATATCCCACTTTATTTAAAATTGTGTCGATCCTTAATTTCATCTCAATTTTAGAAAGGGACATAACTCTGGTAAATGATTAGCATGCATTCTTTTTCGAACATTTATAGACAGCTACACCATTCATTAATTTTTAGCTGTGTGAAATGTTGTTTTTTTTTAAATAAATTAAATTATTTGTACATTTATTTTTAAAGATTTTTTTATTTGTCCTCAAAGCATGTATGAAACCACTAGTTTTACAGAAAAACTTTTAACTGTCAATAATTTCATTGTTTTCTATCCTACTGGTAACATATATGAAACTAAATACAGTTAACATTATTTTGTATTGAGTGACCAAAATGTTTAAAGATATAGAATGCTTTTGAACAATTTACAAGAGTTATGCCCCTTTGCAAAACAATGTTTAAAGATATTGAATGCTTTTGAACAGTATACCAGAGTTATGCCCATTTACAAAACAATGTATAAAGATATTGAATGCTTTTGAACAATTTACCAGAGTTATGCCTCTTTGCAAAACAATGTATAAAGATATAGAATGCTTTTTGAACAATTTACCAGAGTAATGCCCCTTTACAAAATAAAAAGTAAACTAGGGATCTATATAAATACATACTAGGCTATTTCATTTCAATTCAAATGTTTGCATCATCCAGATATATACAATTTTCAGGAACGATGTTGAGTAAAGAAATGCAATTTATTAAAATAAGTAGCACTGATAAACAGCAGACCTATAAACATTGACATTATACAGACATAATTGTCATTGTTCTGAACTTTTATGTAGACAAGCAGTCTGTTAGTGGCATGCAAAGCTATACAGAGATGCTAGAATCAATAGTCTGAAATATTCTCAGGTGACTCAGACCTCATTTGCATGGAATATTTTACCATTCTCAATCTGTGAGTTGTCATGTGGTATTTGGGGAACGTGTTGTCATTTGTTAACAAAATTTGGGTAACGAAATGTCTTGTGGGTAGGGTGCCTCAGATACGACATTTATATTTTGAACTTTCAGGATATTTATTTTCTGATGATATTTGTGTTTGCTACAGGAGGAAGACAATGTGCAGGGAATGTTGAGAAACTTGCCAGAAGTGGGGTTGATAGATTTGGAGACGTGAGTAATCTTGTAATTCTCTATTGTTAAATAATTTCTTTGGAATAATTATTTTTAATCAGATTCTGTGTGCCAAGTTTGGATTGACCTTTTGCCATATGTCAGTCAAATATATCAGTCAAATATCACAGGTACCAGGGGAATTGCAACTTTTTCCATATTTTATTGTCTGAGTGTTGAATGCAATCTAATGCAGAGGGAGCAGATGTGAAGAATTGTGGTAGACCTGGTCTTGTGGCAGAGTGTTAGACCCAGGACCGAAGGGTCATGGGTTCGATCCTCCACCTCGGCCATTGTGGTGTTCTGAGATGTATGATTTGAAAGAACATTTTTCACAATTAATGTAAAATAAATAAGTTTTAATTAATCTAATGTAAACATGCTAGGGATTGTGGGATCAATCCTCCACCATGGCTATGTAAAGTGTCCTTAAGCAAGACAACATCTGGATATACTTAGTATGGAAGACTTCAAGTGTGATTTGGCTTTACAATTAATATAAAAAAAATAACTTTAGTAGCAAAACAAACTATGAACTGCACTACTGCCCAGTGACAGTGAATGTAAAGTTGAGTGACGTTACCAAGTCTTGAAACATAAAGCATTCTCGCGTATCAGATAATGAATATTTTTATTAATATTTACTACCAGTATGATTTGATAGTGATGTCATGTTTCTCTTTACTTCTCTTTACTGCGCTATCTCCAGACCAGAAATATTAGGAGAAGATGAAGTTCAGCCTGAAGATACTCACCAGTCACGGACCTCTCTGATGACCCCACCCCATCAAAGACAGGGACCGACAATTGGTCATGTGACCTCATCTGACAAGAATACACTAAGACCTGCTACGGTTAGTATAATGCACATTTATATGTCATGTGTGATGTTAAATAAGAGGCAGATGAATTATAAACTGGTTCCTTTAGCAGACCCTTTTGGCTTGTTTTACACTTCGTAAGTATTTTGTGGCTTATTTTTAGGACCAACTTATTTTCAGGACTGGCATATTTACGAGAATTAAAAATGAGTAAGAAAAATTAACGGGCTTGTTTTCGAGACAATTTCACTCACTGTCATTTTATATCTAACCAATAGTACTACACAAAATACCTGTATATCCATAAGCCCTCTGTGGTGGATGTAAACAGTTATCACCTACAGAGTGAATGTTGAATTGGGTCAAACTAGCGCATCCCATTAATGTATACCGAGTCCCAGTAAATGCATTTGCTTTGTCAGTAGAGACTGTGCTTTTTGACAAGATGAATGCAAACACATGTGGATATATGCCTGTGAAAAATCGAAATTGTCATTTTCTGAAATTTAAACTTACAGTTATAAATCACTACAACAAACTAGGTATTGGAAATGTAAAACATTATTTGACACAGCCAGACACTTTGATATTGATTTTCGAAATAAAATACTGAGTCACTTGCTCAGTCACTTAATATTTACACACTTTCAGATACACACAATATTGAAGACATACATCGAAACTGGCTAATTTTTTGCTGCAAGAAATGTGTTGCTTATTTTTTAGATCAGTTTATTATGGAAACCAGCTTATTTTTGAGACTTTAAGACCAGTTTATTATGGAAACCAGCTTATTTTTGAGACTTTAAGACCAGCTTATTATGGAAACCAGCTTATTTTTTAGACCAGCTTATTATGGAAACCAGCGTATTTTTTTGAATAAAAGGAGATATTTGGAAAAAAGCGCCCACACCAATATTTCTTTTAGGTAAGGTTACTGAGACTAGACAAATTTATTCATTGAATGTGGAGAAACAAAAACATTGGAGGTGGAGGAAGGAATTATTTTCGACCCATGTGGTATAAACAATAAACTAGACACCTTAAAATATATATTGTTTATGGATACAAAATTAATTATCTAGACTATTTACACAAAAAGGACTAGGTATGATAGCATGGTCCAGTGGTAGAGTATCTGATCCTGTGGTAGAGTATCTGATCTAGTGGTAGAGTATCTGATCTAGTGGTAGAGTATCTGATCCAGCGGTAGAGTATCTGATCCAGTGGTAGAGTATCTGATCCTGTGGTAGAGTATCTGATCTAGTGGTAGAGTATCTGATCTAGTGGTAGAGTATCTGATCCAGCGGTAGAGTATCTGATCCAGTGGTAGAGTATCAGATCCAGTGGTAGAGTATCTGATCCAGTGGTAGAGTATCTGGTCCAGTGGTAGAGTATCAGACCCAGTGGTAGAGTATCAGACCCAGTGGTAGAGTATCTGATCCAGTGGTAGAGTATCAGACCCAGTGGTAGATTATCTGATCCTGTGGTAGAGTATCAGACCTAGTGGTAGAGTATCTGATCCAGCAGTATAGTATCTGACCCAGTAGTAGAGTATCTGATCCAGCAGTAGAGTATCAGACCCAGTAGTAGAGTATCAGATTCAGTGGTAGAGTACCTGATCCAGTGGTAGAGTATCTGATCCAGTGGTAGAGTATCAGATTCAGTGCAGTGTTTTTTTTTACCATTTTGGGAAGATGACCCATACCCTTGGAATTGGGAATTTTAGTGGCATTTTCATTATCATTGGGAATTTTTTTTGCATTAAATATATTTATATATTTATAAAAAGTGTACACTTGCTTATCAGGCCATTTAATTAAATAATCAATGTCATACTAAATTCAGAATGGGGAAAACTTTCTTTAATTTATCAAAGAAGTATGGCAAGTTTCAATTTTTACATTTTTGAAGCTTTCAATTGGGAATTTTTACCATTCAATTGGGAAAAAATGATACTATTTGCCATTGGGAATATGACCCAATAACAGCTATAAAAATGACCGAAAAAAAACACTGCAGTGGTAGAGTATCTGATCCAGCGGTAGAGTTTCTGATCCAGTGGTAGAGTATCTGATCCAGCAGTAGAGTATCAGACCCAGTAGTAGAGTATCAGATTCAGTGGTAGAGTATCTGATCCAGTGGTAGAGTATCTGATCCAGTGGTAGAGTATCTGATCCAGTGGTAGAGTATCTGATCCAGTGGTAGAGTATCTGATCCTGTGGTAGAGTATCTGATCTAGTGGTAGAGTATCAGATTCAGTGGTAGAGTATCTGATCCAGCGGTAGAGTATCTGATCCAGTGGTAGAGTATCTGATCCAGTGGTAGAGTATCTGATCCAGTGGTAGAGTATCTGATCCAGTGGTAGAGTATCTGATCCAGTGGTAGAGTATCTGATCCAGTGGTAGAGTATCTGATCCAGCGGTAGAGTATCTGATCCAGTGGTAGAGTATCTGATCCAGTGGTAGAGTATCTGATCCAGTGGTAGAGTATCTGATCCAGTGGTAGAGTATCAGATCCAATGGTAGAGTATCAGATCCAATGGTAGAGTATCTGATCCAGCGGTAGAGTTTCTGATCCAGTGGTAGAGTATCTGATCCAGCGGTAGAGTTTCTGATCCAGTGGTAGAGTATCTGATCCAGCAGTAGAGTATCAGACCCAGTAGTAGAGTATCAGATTCAGTGGTAGAGTATCTGATCCAGTGGTAGAGTATCTGATCCAGTGGTAGAGTATCTGATCCAGTGGTAGAGTATCTGATCCAGTGGTAGAGTATCTGATCCAGTGGTAGAGTATCTGATCCTGTGGTAGAGTATCTGATCTAGTGGTAGAGTATCAGATTCAGTGGTAGAGTATCTGATCCAGCGGTAGAGTATCTGATCCAGTGGTAGAGTATCTGATCCAGTGGTAGAGTATCTGATCCAGTGGTAGAGTATCTGATCCAGTGGTAGAGTATCTGATCCAGTGGTAGAGTATCTGATCCAGTGGTAGAGTATCTGATCCAGCGGTAGAGTATCTGATCCAGTGGTAGAGTATCTGATCCAGTGGTAGAGTATCTGATCCAGTGGTAGAGTATCAGATCCAATGGTAGAGTATCTGATCCAGTGGTAGAGTATCTGATCCAGTGGTAGAGTATCAGATTCAGTGGTAGAGTATCTGATCCAGCGGTAGAGTATCTGATCCAGTGGTAGAGTATCTGATCCAGTGGTAGAGTATCAGACCCAGTGGTAGAGTATCTGATCCAGCGGTAGAGTATCTGATCCAGTGGTAGAGTATCAGACCCAGTGGTAGAGTATCAGACCCAGTGGTAGAGTATCAGGTCCAGTGGTAGAGTATCTGATCCAGTGGTAGAGTATCTAATCCAGTGGTAGAGTATCTGATCCAGTGGTAGAGTATCTAATCCAGTGGTAGAGTATCTGATCCAGTGGTAGAGTATCAGACCCAGTGGTAGAGTATCTAATCCAGTGGTAGAGTATCTGATCCAGTGGTAGAGTATCAGATCCAGTGGTAGAGTATCAGATCCAGCAGTAGAGTATCGGACCCAGTGGTAGAGTATCTGATCCAGTGGTAGAGTATCTGATCCAGCAGTAGAGTATCTGACCCAGTGGTAAAGTATCTGATCCAGTGGTAGAGTATCAGATCCAGTGGTAGAGTATCAGATCCAGTGATAGAGTATCAGATCCAGTGGTATAGAATCAGATCCAGTGGTAGAGTATCTGATCCAGTGGTAGAGAATGTGATCCAGTGGTAGAGTATCTGATCCAGTGGTAGAGTATCAGACCCAGTGGTAGAGTATCAGACCCAGTGGTAGAGTATCAGACCCAGTGGTAGAGTATCAGACCCAGTGGTAGAGTATCTGATCCAGTGGTAGAGTATCTGATCCAGTGGTAGAGTATCTGATCCAGTGGTAGAGTATCAGATCCAGTGGTAGAGTATCTGATCCAGTGGTAGAGTATCAGATCCAGTGGTAGAGTATCAGATCCAGTGGTAGAGTATCAGACCCAGTGGTAGAGTATCTGATCCAGTGGTAGAGTATCTGATCCAGTGGTAGAGTATCAGATCCAGTGGTAGAGTATCAGATCCAGTGGTAGAGTATCAGATCCAGTGGTAGAGTATCAGATCCAGTGGTAGAGTATCAGACCCAGTGGTAGAGTATCAGACTCAGTGGTAGAGTATCTGATCCAGTGGTAGAGTATCTGACCCAGTGGTAAAGTATCAGACTCAGTGGTAGAGTATCTGATCCAGTGTATCTGATCCAGCAGTAGAGTATCAGACCCATGATCAGAGGGTCTTTCATATAATCCTTCGCCTTTTAAAAAGAACTATGCGAGAAAATCTGCCAGTTACTAAAGGAAAGACAGTCATTCTATTCTGATTCAGTATAAGGTCTTCCCCCACCAATAAAACTGGATTGCCATAAATTATATAACCCGAAATGTGTTGAAAATGCCTTAATCTCCATTAGGAAAAAACAAGAAGCAAATGTTATAGATACTTGTAGGGGACAACGAGATTGCACTCAACGATAATTGCATGTGGCATTTACTATACGAAAAGTAATAGTGCAAACTTATATTTACTGTAATTGTGATAATTGTTCTGTAAAATAAAAAAGGTGCATGCTGTATAGTACTTTATATAAGTGAGAAAAATCTCCATCTTATAAACTCTTTTCCAATATTGAAATGAGTAATTGTATGAAACTTAAAAAAGATGTAAACAAAAAGGTGTAAACATTTTTATCTGTGTTAGAGCCCTGCTCACTCCAAAAATTTTATGTGAGAAAGTTAGCCAATTACTTGATAAAAGACGGTGGTTCTATTCAGATTCAGTTTTTGGTCTTCCACCTCAAATAAAAATGGATATGCCATATATAACCTGAAATGTGTTGAAAATGGCGTTAAATCCCATTAAAAAAACATGTTTTTTTTATCCATCTTTTACAGCAAAGGGAAACAAATCTTTAGATTTTTGAAGAAATGTATTTGTCTCCCTCTAAAAAAGTAAATTATAAATTGTAGAATATTTTTAATGTGTAATATAAGATGTATGTATATGCATATGTGTTTTAACATGTAATATATTATGAGAAATAAATGTTGTATATGGAAAGTTCAAACATGGAATGTGTAACATATATCTTACAATTTTCTTCAAAAGAACGTTTTTGAGAAAAAAGTCATTTTTTATTTCAGGCTTCAAATCATAAGCCATCTGCTGGATCAAGTCTGTTTGGTTCCCAGGCATTACTGAGACCAGACGCTGGTGCCCTGTCTCCAGCACAGGCTAGGCCATCATCTGCAAGCTCTTCTGGCTCCATCATTTCTGGTGGGCAGCACTTATCATCTTGGAGACCAGAATCTGCTGGTTCTATACACAGTGGGCGGAACTTATCACCAAGTCGGCCATCGTCTGCTGGGTCTTCACACAGTGGGAGGGATAATTCACCAACAGGTAAAGAGTTGTGTATAGATAAATAATCGTATATCTAAAAGTACTAAAATATGAGCTGTTTCAAAAATAAGCAGCTTCTGTCAATGTTATTTAATATATATAAACAAATTAATTGCAAAACTTAGACGTTGAATCTTTATTAGAAATAAAGTAATAAGCCAGAGCTTATGTTCCAAATTTCAGTGAATGTCTTTGAGGACACACACCTCACAGCCCCTTGTTTGGTGCCAATGTAACGCAAAAAATCAAGCAGGGATTTGAACCAAAACCTTTTACTCACAGTGCGAATATTCTATTAGCTGAGATGGCTAGGCTGGGGGCACGCATCTCTCTAAACTGGTTGTGTACATACTGTGACAAGTCTGTTAATTTCAAGACTGAGGTTGTTTGTTATTTGTTACAAATGGACAGGCCTGGTTAGCTCAGTCAATAGCATGCCTGCTATCAATCCAGGGGTTGAGCCTCAGTCTCAATGATAATAGATGTCATTCATCTCTCATTGCTGATTCAAGTTAGAAAGTTATCAGATTACTAATTATATAAAAAATGGTTTAATAATCTATCACTGTTGCAACAGATGTTTTACAGTTTAGGCATATTAATGTGATACATCCTCATAAAGTGGAAACAAATGAGTTCTATAAATTTTCTCCTAAGTATTGGCATGATTTTCAATCTAGTAAATGTGATCAGCATGTTGTGTTGAATATATGATTTTAATTGATCAAGTTGTGGTATCCAAGTTTTCTAGTTCATTGCTCTATTTATTATGATGATATAGGACAGCGGCCCACATCAGGAAGTTCAGTGATCAGCAGTCAGCCAAGCAGGCCTGGCTCTGCCGGATCTGTCCTTAGCCAGCATCTGATGGCTACCATTAACCCTGGCTATATACCAGATGATGAAGAAATGGAGAATGGTCAAGGGGAACAACTCCAGGGAGACAAGGAGATTGGTGAAGGGGAACAACTCAAGGGAGACAATGAGAGTGGTCAAGGAGACAATCCTGCCTTTGTACCAGATGAAAACCCAGTTGCACAAGGAGGTATAGTGGCAATATGTAAACATTTTTAACACCTGAATGGGTCCCCCGTGGCAAAGTGGTCTATGACACCATCTCAAGATCACTTACCTCTTACCGCTAACGTTGTGTATTCAAGTCCCGCTCACTCCAAAATGTTAGAATGTTTGCCAGTTACTTGCAAAAGAACATTGGTTCTACTCAGATTCATTCTCAGGTCTTCCTTCACTAATAAAACTGGATATGCAATTGCAGAAGAACGTTGGTTCTACTCAGATTCATTCTCAGGTCTTCCTTCACTAATAAAACTGGATATGCAATATATAACCTAAATGTGTTGAAAATGGCGTCAAACCATGATAAATAAATACTTTTACAATAATTTTTTTTTTACAAATTTTGCCTCTGTTATCATAATCATTTATTGTAAGAAGACCTTTTTGATTCTTTCAACAACTAATTGAATATAATGAAGAAAATCCAGACTTTAACTGTGTCTAGGAAAAAGGGAAATCTTACAAATGTTTTGAATAATATAGTTTTTTTCACCTATCTAAAATTAGATGCTCATTGATTATAAGTAAAACAGAAACAAAACATCTAATGAATCAAACTGAGACAAATACATATTGTGGCTTTTGTTACTTTTTAATTAGCCAACCTGAGCCGAAGGCTAACAGGTGAGCTTTTGTGATAGCCTGGTGTCTGTCGTCTGTCGTCCGACGTTAACTTTTAGCATCTAACAACTTCTCCTCTGAAACCACTGGGCCAATTTCGATATAACTTTTCAGAAATGTTCCTTTGGTGACCCTCTACCAAGTTTGTTCATGCCATCTTGATTTGTCAAAAAACATGGCCGGCATGGTGTTGGGCAAGTTTTAATTAGTAAAAACTTAAAAAATCTTCTTGTCAGAAACTACTGGCTTGATTTTAAAATAATTTCACAGAAATGTTCCTTGGGTGACATTCTACCAAGTTTGTTCAAGCCATATTGATTCGTCAAAAAACAACGTGGCCAGGGGGTGGGGTAAGTTTACCATATAAGCTATAGTATAAACTTAAAAAATCTTCTTGTCAGAAACTACTGGCTCGATTTTAAAATCATTTCACAAAAATGATCCTTGGGTGACCCTCTACAAAGTTTGTTCAACCCATCTTGATTCGTCAAAAAACATGGCAGCCAGGGGTAGGGGTTAGTTTACTATATAAGCTATAGTAAAAACTTAAAAAATCTTCTTGTCAGAAACTACTGGCTCGATTTTAAAATAATTTCACAGAAATGTTCCTTAGGTGACTCTCTACCAAGTTTGTTCAAGCCATCTTAATTTGTCAAAAAAACATGGCAGCCAGGGGGTGGGGTTTGTTTTATGTCAAATTATTTCCCTTGTTTTATAGCATAAATGTCTGTATATAGCAATTGTTATATTAAAGAAGAGGTAATAAACTCTTTAAATTAACTTTTTTTTTGCTATTATTGTACAATATTGTACCAGATGTTTTAAAAGATAATTCATCATTAAAAGATGAATGATACAATTATAATCAATGGTTGAAATATTATTCATATATCATGAACCATTTTAAAATAGGTGTTTTTCTATATAAATGTCATAGTTTTTATGGTTCAGACAGGGATGGTTTACTGCTTCATAATAAAGCAATACCATATATTTAGCTAGTTTCTTCACAGCAAGAAGTCTGCTTGAGATCTTCAGTGTCATCATGGAGGAGGAGCTTAATTGTTTTTGGGGGAGAGCGCATACGACAAAGATTCTTTCAAGCGATAGGCTTTGGGAAGGCTTGTGTTTGAAACTCATAGGAATATTTATTGTACTGGAACTATGGATTGTTTCATGCACAATAGTTTAGTATGATGCTTTAGTTTGAAACCGTTCTCAAAAATTACAGGCTAGTTTTGTGCTGGAACTGGATTTTTATCTTAGTTCGAAGACTTAGGTTTGGAACAGTCGGCAGCTATAGTAAAAACTTCAAAAGCCTTCTTGTCAGAATCTACTGACCTGATTTTGATGTAATTTCACTGACATTTACCACGGGTGAACCTCTACCAAGTTTGAACTCTTCTACACATCTGTTACATCTTCAAAACAAATCGAAATTCTAACTACTTGTTCGTCTTTCTGGAATTTTGAGTGTACGTGTATTATATAATCTACTTAAGTTGGGTGACTCAAGGTAAGTCAGGTGAGCGATATAGGGCCATTTTGGCCCTCTTGTTTCTTACATAATCTCTTGATTCCCTGATGAATTCTGCTACATGCATTATGTGTACACATTTTTAAAAATAAAATCATTTTTAAGCTCAACTGGCCAAAGACCAGAAGTGCTTATGCGATGGTGCATTGTCCGTCAACTGTTAGCAGCACTTTCTCTGAAACCACGTGGCCAATTCAACTCAAACTTCACATAGATGTTTCTATTACACAGGAGACTATACAGAAGATTTTTTTTTTTTCGATCTGAAATTCAAGATGGTTGCCGTTACTAAAAATAGTCCAAAACTAAAAAAATCATCTTCTCATGAATGGCCCAACAGATTTTCAAAATGTTTGTGTAGTAATGATGACTAACTATAGTTTTGTTAGATTTGTTCAAATGGTGTCCCTAGGGTTAAAAATGACCCCACTGCGAGGGTTCAATTAGGGGACATATGTCGTTATAATGATATATTTTTTTTAAAATGGAAATGATTTTGCCTATATCTTTACAGAAGCATTGTTTGGTGAAGGAGGTTCAGATTTGTAAAAATTTATTGGGTTCCACTGTCTAAAGGGGTCAGGAGGGGCCCCAAATGGGGAATTACAAAAAACTGTTTTCTTAAAAACTGGTATGTCAGATTTGTTCATGTTTTGCATAAATTATCCCTATGTGTAGGGGTTTGATTGCAAATAAGAATTTAGGGGCTAAATTTACATAGGAATATTATAGGGAAAACTGAATTTTTTCATGTTGCATTCATGTCAAAAAAAAAACTTCTTTTAAAAATTTGAATCATTTCTGCTCCGACATAACAAATCGCTAAGAGTGGGTTATTGAAGTTCTGACAAATAAGGGGCTGGATTGTATAGGGGCTCTTTACAGGGGACTATATTTTTTTTTACAACTGAATGGTATGGGAATTATAAAGTATTTCCTTTTCATAGCAATTAAGTTTTTGTTTAGTATGGGTGTGGTGGGGGTATTTATCCATAAGTTGTTAAGACGACCCTTCAAAGAGGGTAAATATTGTGAAATTTCAGAAAGTGCTATGGCCACTATGAGTCAGTAGAGCATCCTCATGCCCTCTTTGGCCTCTTGTTTCTTACAATCTGGATAAATTGTTAGTAAAATTTGTCCCCATTGTATAGGCAGTAAAACGTTTTCCAGTTCTGCATTGATCCCAATTGTATAAATATGTGGAATTATATCTCAAATGATATTTTTTATCTAGGTGACCAAGATGAAACAATCTCCATGGTAACAGAAAAAAGTGGGTCAAGGTCGGGAAGTGTTAAACACAAGAAGAAGAGGAGGAAAAGTAAACAGCAGTGAAACCAACCTGAATCTGTAACACAGACTTTAGTAAAGATCACAACATTTTATAAACAACACTTTATGTAGTTTTAGAACATAGAAATAGAATATGAAGTAATAATACCTAAAAGAAATTATAAATTCGAGAAATATAAGAGAAAAATACTGTTTCCTGTTATTTGAAAAAAAAAAATGATTTGAAAATTTGAAAAAACGATGCAAATTGAAATTATTTGTTACAGGAGAAAAATAAATATATTTGTTTATGTATGCATTTGCCAGGTTGCCATTTTGTTGGAATTTTAATGTTACTTTATGTGTAGATTATTTAAACATGCATATATGTATTTTTTATGTCAGTGTAGATCACTGTGTATGATCATTATTGATTGTTTTTTTAAGAAATTGTAAAAAATGTTTATATATACAATCATTATATCCATCCGTCCTTTTTTGTTTGTTGCTGTTACTTATCTATCCAGGCTTATTTATTTTACATTTTTATTTGGTTGTTAAGTACTTTTTCTATGCAATTTAATGTCATTGTCCCTTGTTAAGTTTATGTTTTTATGTTCATGTTACATTTGATATATATAACAATGTAAAACTTTAAATACATTCCAGAAATTTAATTTATTTTCATTCTTTAAAAACCCAAATTATTTAAAAAGGTTAGATAACTATGCTAAATTTCGCTGCAAAGATATTTGATTAGGGTTCCATATGACCTATACAACATATTGTGATGTTTTCTAGTTATATTTTGTCTGTGTGTATTACGCCAGATAGATAGAAACAAGGAACACATTCATGTAAACTACTGTAGTTTTGAAAATGGTTGATTTTAGAGATAAATTGTGTTTAAACAAATCTGTTAATTTTTCTGTCAGTTTGTCAGATTGATACGTACCCCCCAAACAAACACTGTGTATCATAAACAATCTATATTGAAGGTGAATGTGATGATACTTAACTAAGGTTTAGGTATATCACAAGTAATGTATCTGAATGCCTATTGTTTGGGGCTCATGTTTCAAGTTATTTCATTGGCATATTTATAAATTTGATATCAGAGCAATCTCTTTTAGTGGTAAATAAAATTGTTTTAATTTTGAAAATCTGTCAAATTAAACAAAATTTACAGCAAAAACTGATTTTTAATGGAGAAATGCCAGTGCAAATTCATTGATTCTATAACTGCAATTATTTTGTAATAACTTTTAATAGGCATGAAATATTGGGATAAAACTTTCCGCATTTCTTTATATAGGCATTGGACACATGTTAAATTGAATTTTACATTAATTTCTGTCAAAGGATTTTTTCTTCAAAACTTTTGCATTAATGTTTGCCTACCAAAATCATCATTTTGTGATATTTTAAAAAGTATTCAACTGAATATGAAAAATGCAGAAATTTTATTTATCTCTAAAAATACTGTTAAACTGATACACAGTTCATATTTTTCAACCCTCCAAACAATGTGTAAATCGCAAAATCAAAAAGATCTTTGACTGTAACATGCACCCTATACAATAAATTCCTAGCATAGTTTATGGTCACTATTTAAAGTAGAGTGTAAAACTTAATACTTACATTTATACATGTCATTTTACTTATGCTATAAAGAAATTAGGACCCAGTTGTTCATAGCTTTGTTAGCTTAACTCTGGGCTAAGTGCAATTTTCAAATCACGAAATTTGGAGATTTACAACAATTTAGATTATTATTTTATTGAAAATTATAAGAAATATGTCATTTTGTTTTTTAATATGTATTTAAATTGCCATAACATCATAAAGCATAGAAAATATTGAAGTTATAAAATTTTCCTTAACCGGTGGTTAAGTGAACAGAGTTTTGAACAATTGGGTCCAGGTGTATAAAACAAGAACAAGGATATATACTTTGGGGAAAACTACAGCGTGACTTACTGTAGATTTGTTAGATAAATGTGAATAGCATGTGATGGAAATGCAGGGCTGTCATTGATAGAAACAATATCGATATAGTGTTGATAACTTTAAATGGATGCTGTAATATTATTACAAATTTCAAATTTTCTTTAAAAAATTCAGCTATTGCAATTCTGTGACTGGCCATTTTTTTTGCCCCCACTATTAAAATAATGGTGATTGGACATTAAAACCCCTGTTCATCCATTTCTTTGACCATTCCTTAAAAATTGGGTTTCCGATCAAACATTCTGCAGGGGGTCTATGTATTTAATTGATATTTGGTCTGTACCAGTATGATTATTATATACTTGTCAAATTTGATATTTGTCAATGTTGGTCAAAATTTGTTATGGACTTTTTTCAACTTGGTTTTCGATCAATAGCAGTGGCGTTGATATCAACAGACACATTTCCAATTCTTCAACATTTTCAACTTGTTGGCCAGATTCACTTTATCATCTTTCTTACAAAAAGGTGAAACCCAAAATACCATCTTAACATATTTTTTTCTGTATTACTTTCATTATGAATCATTATATATATCAGGACTTGCAATTTCTTATAAAAGATACTTGTCCTCCCTTTCCAACATTATTTGTTGAATACTTAAAATCAGAGAAATATTAAGAACAGTTTCATAAATTTTACTCATCCTGACCAATTTGTCTTGTCATGGTGAGTGTGCGAGCGGAATTTTCCAGCCCCATATATAATCAATTTGCTGGATGGGTGTTTCTCATCAATGACAAGGCCGTTTGCATGAATAAATTATCCTGTGATATACAAGTCAGCACTCTGTGATTACTTATTTCTATTAGTCCAGTTATTTTGTATTAGTTTGTTTAATTGAATATTAAGCATCATTTTTATGTCATTGAGGGCTTACAGGCTATTAGTTAACCTAACTGCTTTTTCTTGGGATCCTTAAAGGTTAACCAGAACTTGAGCACACCCATCTCTGCAAATAACTGAATTAATGAGCAGTGAGAGACAATTGGCAATAAGATAATGTTGTATATCAGTCATCACAGAGACTGAGGCCGGGTGGGGGTTTGAACTCGCGAACCCTGTAATAATAGTCAGAAGGACTACCGACTGAACTAACCAGGACTGGCTGTTATGTATTAGTGCAAACAATGGAAATCTGTATTTAAGTGATTTTTATTGATACGTGATTCTTACAGTGTGCATTAATCGACTGTGATATTAACATACTATAATATATGTCTGGTAGATTTTTTATTTAATTAATTTGTAACCCACAATAGTATATAATATGAGAATATTTTTTCAATCAAATTGATTTCTTTATTGTCAGCAATTTAATAAAATTTATTTATGAAATTTATCACTATTTTATTATTAAAAAATAACTGTGTTTTACTCCTGATTAGAAGATCATTTTAAACAAGCTTTACAAAAACTTTAGAATTTTAGAATGAAATGCGTTTTCAATTATTGAATTAACTAATAAACACCATAAAGTATACTGAAAGGATATAGAAGTGCTGGTTGAATTCCAGAGCCAATTTATCAAACTATTGTATAAACAAGATATTTAAAATATATATATTGAAAAAATGCAAAAAATGGATTTTGAAAGAAAAGCAATTTCTTGTTAGCAATTTTAATGAAATTTAGCAACAATTAACATTCACTCAGCCCAAACAGATTTTGTAAATTTTATTGAAAAATATGTACAATTCTCTGAGAATTTTAACATTTCAAACCGCAACACCCCAAATCACCAACTTTGCAATTAGTAGCGAGTATATCTACCTTCTACAGCAATGCAGGAAACACATCTTCGCCTCATTGAAAGCACAATATTGACTATACATTGCTGGGGAATGTTGGTTCACTCCTGAACCAAGGTGTGGGAAAGCTCAGTAAAGTTGTGGTGGCTGATAAGTGTTAATGTATCTTCCCAACTTATCCTAAACATTGGAGGTTTATGTTTTTGAATCTCTCAGTTTACGTAAAGATGTTTCATTAATGATTTAGTAAGTAATAATGATCATAATGACAAAATCATTAATGAAATGTCATTCTCCCTTTACATACATACAGTCAAACCTGTCTTAAGCAGTCAGTCAAGGGAATGAGCTTGAGTGGCCTTTTAAAAAAGACAGGTTGTTGTTTAACCCTTTACTTGATATAGACACCTTTGGACACCTCTTATATAGAAGGCTTTTGAATTATTGGGTGAATTATGTTTATATTAACTGACTGAGTGGAAAACAGTGCAGGAAGTGTTCAGATTGCTCGTTACGAGTTCCTACACTGTTTTCAAAGGCTTTCTGTGATTGGTGCGGGAAAACGCGTATCTATGGAGTAAAGGGTTTGATAACGTGGCCGTGTTATTCACACAGTGTTTCTTTACTTTTCAGTATATGAACTAAGTTCTGAATTCTGATGTCTGTTCATACTATTACCTTCTTAAAAAAGTATAATATTTTTGTACAAACAATTAAGGCATCTACAGATGTTTCTTCAACTGAAAGTATGCACTAATTTAAATTAACTGGTATTAAACAAAAAATTCAAAGTTTGTGCAAATTTTAATACAGTATTTTCGCAGTCTTATACAATTTATGATGAGGCTAGTTATATGTTCAATGAACTTCGATTTTTTTTTCTTGACTTGAATTTTACACTTGTATAAATAGTTTGTAAACTTACGAATGTCAGTGAAACAGGCATTTATTTTTTGTGTAAACTCTTTCGCAAACTTTTTTAAAAGAGTATTCTTGTATACTTAGGAACTTGTATAGAAGGATAGGAAACTTGCATTTTCTGAATAAATTCTGGTAAAATAGCGCACAAATAATTTGTTATAGATATAAAATGTAAGTGCATGTAATCTTTGATGCTATTCATTGTATTACTAAAGATGAACTGTACAGCGTGCATAACCAAAGTTTGTCATTTGGATATTACTTCAGTATCCTATATGAAACTGCAATGGTAACTTGTTTAATATGAAAAAGCAATATTTTTTGAATACTCTTAAATAGAATTTATTTACTTTTTTTTAAATTGCACAGCTGTTATATAGATATTGGTCCTGTTTGTTTGTTCAGTAATTAGAAAAGCAGTTTATTAATAAAATTGTCATTAATCAATTTCAAATTGGCCAGAAATTGGACCTTGAACAGTCAAGTTGGCTTATGACCTGTGGCCATGGGCCAATATGGCAATACTTGGACCAATGACTGGGCCAATATAAAATCATTAATAACATACTAGTAATAATCTTACTCATACATATTTTAAAAAAAGTAAAACAAACACAACCAATGCATCTGAATACCTGTATTTTCCCAGAATATCTTAAATGGGTTGGAGGTTTGGATAGAAAAATTCGTCCCGAGGGATAACGTTTTTTGAGAGCCTTGTTCCTGCGACAACAATTATCCAAAGGGATGGAATTTTCTATCTGAACTGAAAAAGCCATGTAAGATTATTTTTCTTGCATACTAAACACATTATATATTTATTTTAATTTATAATTATTTTTAAATTTTACCATGATGACTTTAAAGACATCAAATTAACTAATATATATTACGTCATGTGTTTTAATATGTAACGTCACAGATTGTTTCAACATCACAGCAGGGTAGGATGAGCACATGGAGGAGATGTGGGATGAAAATTCAGTACCTGGTAAAATTTCACGGAAATCCTTGTCCGGTATGCAAGAAACCATTGTCCAAGACATGAGCTGGACCAATAAGAAAAAACAAGTTTTTTTTATGTCATAACATGGCAGGCAATTTGAAGAGTCAAGGGGGGTAACCTACCCATTATATTTGACAACAGCACACTTTCTGAAAATTTGAAACTGAATTTCAAACCCTGAGGTTGCACTGGGGAGACAAAGTCCTGACTGTGCTTTAATACCATATCTGAAAAAGTGTTAATTGATACAGTTTTCTAAATATATTTTCTATACACTGTTTCTACATAGGTGTAATAGTTACAAAATTGTACATAACATGTTACTATTAAACTCCATTTTTTGGTTTCTTTGTTAATTGTTGGGGCTTTAGGTAGACTTTGTTAATCATGGTAAATAATCAAAATACTAACATTTTGTATATTTCAACATTTCTGACTTGACTTAAACATGGCAGGTCCATGTTGAGTGTTGATTGTTACTAATTATTTTTGAACATTAAAACAATAGAACCAGTTTAGTTATGTGTGTTGCTATTTATAGATTCCAAGTTATTTAAAAAAAATAAAAAAGATTCCATTGTATAGTATTTGTTTAAAACAAAGAATGCTCTTGGTAGTGACCAAATTTGACCCTTGGTTTACCCTTGTTTTGTATAAACTTGGTACAGGACCACAATGGTCAATCCAATGCTGAATACAAAGTTTCAGACCTTTGAAACTTTAAACATTGAAAATCTTGGAATTTTTTATAAAATTTCTATAATGGGCAAATTTTGTTACATTAGGTATTTGGAATAGGCTGGACTCGAACACACAACTTTAGTGGTGAGAGGTAAGTGATCCAGAAATGGTGCTTTTACATATCGTCCACAGGGTGCAAGTAAAGAAGGTCATGAATGTTTGGCAGAATTATTGAAAGAATAGTGACATTAAACACCACATTGCAATGAAATACAAAACTTCAATTTTAAAACAAGTTACAACTTATACGAATCACTCTCGAAGTATACTTGGGTAGAACGAGTACTTAACATATGCGGAAAGAAATGTCTTGCTCAAAGACACCACACATAGCCATGATGGAGGATCGAGCCCACAGCCCTCCAATCATTGGGCCGATGTCCTACCTCCAGATCACGTGCTCCACATAGTATTGAAACATTTTTATTCTCTTCGGCACTACCATATGGCTGCTTATGCAAACTTAATGCATCAAATTTTATAAAAAAAACTTTGCTGGCTATTAGATGGATCACATCTCGTTCAACTGCTTCCCTTTATATCTGTTCAATTATTGTGTAATCTTGGTTATGTGACTGTGCAAGATAATGTCATTGGATACTCTTTGTTGACATCATTTATATCGTTCAGTGTTAAAGGTCTGTCCACTATTTTTTACCTTGCACTATTACTTTAACTATTCAATGTAGAGCGCATGATCCAGTGGTAGAGCCACGAGCCCAGGATTTTACGATTGTGGGATCGATTCTGCACCATGGCCATTTGTCGTGTCCTTGAGCAAAACTCTGTATCCGCGTGTGCTTTGTACTGATTCTACCTAGGGAGACTTTGAGAGAGATTTGTCCCAGTTGTAAGAACTTGTTTCACAATTGATTTAAAATATATGTTTAAGACAACACTAAAGGTTTACAATTAAATCATGGAACCAAATTTTGGATTTTGTGCAAATTGTGTGATCAATTTGAAATTCATTGATTAATTACAGAGACTGACAGAACTGTCAAATTCGCTTTCGTTAATAATATTTTCGTCTTCATCGTTATCGCTTTTGTTGACATTTTAAAAAAAACAATAAGTCATTTGAAATTGACAAAGTTTTTATGTAACATTTTCTTATACAAACAACTGTTAGTTTTAAGTTGACCTTTATATTCATCACATTTTCGTTTTTGTATAAATATTTAGATCTGTGAAAGATTTGTCTAGCAGATCTACATTCATTATTGAACCATCTTGGAGTTTTATTCGTTTTATTCATATTATTGTATTTATGACTCGTTTTAAAGCTGATATCGATACTATTTTTATATACGGAAGTAATAAGTGTTGCTATATTGTATATTGTCTCGGCTGAAAAGTCATGTGTGGCTTCGATAGAGCAAGGTTTATGAAATATGTCATTAACTTTATCAGAATCAATATTTTCAATTAAGTTATTAGCTTTTGATTCGTCCCATACTTTATTCTTTTGACAATGTGTTTGAGGATGTTCTATTTGCGCCACGCTTTCTGGATTAATGGATCTATCAGTAATCTAAGTAAGTTTGAACTGAATGAAAATGTTGGTATTATACTACAGTACATTACAGAGTATTTTCTCAAAGAATTGTATTGAGCTATACACAGCTCATTGTCGAATACCCGCGAACAATCCATTCCGATACTCCCCGGTCATCTCTGATATATAGAGAGTATCAGAACTGACACCAGGGAGGGGGTTGTATCCAACGATCTACAAAGCTGTCTTCACCAAACCTGTCACAGATAAGAGAAATATGGTGGAAATGATGATAACAAACACGAGAAGATTTCGGGGAATTCATTCCCACAATCTTGAGTATAACTTTTAAATCGCTATGATGCAGCATTTGGCGCCTAAAACTTTCCCAGGGTTAGGAGGGTCTTCCCAATCTTCCCCATAACGACTTTTGAGTATCTAAAATAGGGCACCAGCGCCTGGTAGCTTACGTAACCCCAACCAACACTTATAGTAGTGAACAGTTTTGCACAGTTTTGCTCAAAGCTGCTTTTACATTCATCCGCGATCTTTGTCAGTGATATAGTTTTGTTTCAAGGAACAAAACCAAAAGGACCTCAATGATATGTTTTCACGGATATATTCAAACACTGACATATAAGTCCTTGATTCACGGAACAGTGACGGACGCGGATCTATTTCCCGTCATACGATACTTGGCATGAGGTGACATAGTGTTATATTTAGAAGCTGTTCGTTTTTACAAAGCGGCTAAATATTAATTATACTAATGAACTACGATTTAGCATCTAAACATTTTATTTGAATATTGGATACTTACAATCTGTATTTTTTACGTAAAGTTAATACATACTTTATATTGATTTGACCTGTGCAATTTAGTGAAAACTGCATATATATAGAGATTGCATAGGTTTTGTCCGCTTACTTAATAGAACAGCAACATTAAGTTTAAACAGCTGCTGGGCATAGCGGAGAATAAATACTAGAGGAACCTATTCATAAAACTACTTTATATAAAACAGTTTTGATAACAATTTAAATAATACAAATATTTGGATCTATTGCTCAGAAAATATGAAGACTATTTTACTGCGTGATGGAATGTGTTTGTTGCTGTTTTGTGTGTTTGGGAGTTTATTCATAACGTGTATTGGTAAGTTTCACATTTGGTTTGAACGTATTTATTTTACATCGATAGCGAAACAAGTTGCGATTACAAGTTATACAAACCACGCTCGAAGTCTTCCTTGATAGAACCGGTAATTAGCATATGCGGAAAAAGTGACTTGCTCATAGCCGTGGGGAGGGTCGAACCCACGACCCTCCGATCCTGGGTTCGATGTTCCAACACATGACAGCCCGTATCACTAACCAGCTCACCATCAACAGTTCCGAAACATAACTATCACGGCGATAGAAACATGCAAATCTTACACACAAGACTTCGCATATAATGTAGTTTTTTAAACAAAGATTGGTTCTTGAATAACATGTTAGAGTTTCCACATTGTACATGCGGTGGTACCGAATATGTTGAATATTTCTTTCTCTCTATACAGATCAAGATTTCTAGATATACAAGCATTTTACTATCCATCATTTGCTACGGTGATTCTCAACTTACACTCTCTGATACTAATGCAGTTATTGATGCGTTTCATCACATTATACGTTGTAGCCAACAAAATGCTTTTGATAGATATTTCAACGTACAAAACACAAAAATATTTCTATAGCTGACAAATGGTTTCTACCGCGCCCCCTGTGTATTTCCCCAAGTACCAAAAGCTTTATAATTACACACATATTTTCTTACTTGACAAGGTTTATGAACAACCTCTTTTGTTAATTTGCTTTCCTTCCTACTTACTTCCGTATTATAGATAGCTTACGCAATGTATGCTTAAATACAATATATGTATAAATGTAAATTTAAATAAATAGGACAGAAACTCTAAAAGCATTTTGCGTCAGTTTTAATCCATTCAATGTTTTTATTATTTTGAAAAAAATATATAATACATTCAAAAACGAACTTCCACCGGGTTTTTAACTCGGTATTTAATACACTGGGACCAAGACGTGGAGGGAAATATGTATCCCCTGGTGGTGGTGTTTACGGGGACATCCCTGTACAATGTTGATATTTCAAAAAAGCAAATGCTGCATTCTGATAAATTTTAGGGGGTAAATGGTTGTTATTTACTCCAATATATCGTGAATGCGATCAAGAAAAAACAAACTTTTAAGATGTATTAAAATTACCTTTACCGGGTTTTAAAACCGGTAACTCGTGCACTGTGAGTCAACAAGTGGGTTTGGGGAGAATATTGGAAGCGGTGCCTTTGCTTGTGGGAATACGGGGGCCTCTTTAAAACCATACTCTGTATTTTAGTAAGTTTTAGGGCGGAAAGCAGTTGCTTTTTACTCCAGTATGTTCAAACGATACATACACATACTCGCACGCACGCACAGAATATCAGATGTATTAAAAATATCCTCCACATCATATCTAATGTACTAATATCCAAAATCTGACGGGGAATTTTGGAGAGGGCTAGTGAGAAGACCTCCCACGAAAAAAAATGTTTAAAACATTAAATGCTGCAGTCTAGGGGGAAATATTTGTGATTTACTAAACTATTTTTAACACACACACACACACACACACACACACACACACACACAGAAATTTATATCATGGTGATTGTAAAAAAGCGAATTTCCATCGGATTTCAAACCCGGTACCGCATTCAATGCGAGGCAAAACGTTAAGGAGGGAGCGTGTGGAAGGATGTTAGAAGTGCTACGGGACTTCTCCCAAAACACCAAACGCTGTACTCTAGTGAGAATTTTAAATAGAAAAATAAGGTTGGCATTTACTTCAGTGTGGGAGAGAATGTCCCTTGCTGGTAAGGGTTTCCTCCAGCAAAAATCTGATATCTTAAAAAATCAAATTATGGCTGCAATTTACTCCAGTTGTTTGGTATTTAGTGACTTTTGGCCATTTTTATCAAAATATTGGCCAATGCAGTTGAGAAACGATGTCAATCTACTCAACGTCCGGTGTAGAACTGTCCAATATGTACATTCCTTTCTTCTGTCTACTAATGACAGTGCGAACGACCTACCTAAGGAGGCTAAAGAGACAAGAATTCTCGACTCATTTAAATCCTACCTAAATACCAACAAACCCAAAACCTAATCCCCAGTTCTATGATGATACCCGTTCTTCACACGCGACTCAAAAGTGACTGCAGCGGTCTCAAACAACATTTGCAAAACAACTATTGATTCGCCTCTTTTTACATGCAGTACCATCAAAACAACATTATATGTGCCTTTGTACAATCGTCACCGATATCAAAACAGTTTTCGACAATAATTGACTTCTGCGGTCATCTCGCTAAGGATTCTTCTTCTTTATGACGCCTTAAACAAAACACATGGCAATTTTACGCTGTATATCGTTTTATTCTCTAGCGTCATGGCGATTTTACAATTAGTACATTCAATCAAGGACTTGTATAAAGAAGGAAAAGCAACTGATTGAGATGTTATGAACGCTCGCGTATTAACGTAAAATCTCGAGAAATCTCGCTTTCATTAATTTCATTTCTTTGCACAATAGAATTCTCTACAAAACGAGATCCTTTCGAACTATTTGTGTTTAAAATGGTAGAACTACTTTAGATTACAAAATGTGTATACTGCAGCTAAAAAATCAAGGAAAGGACTTTAAAGAAGTTTTACTTCAAAAAGCAATATTCTAAATTCAAGATCACTTTAGTGTTTAAAACATTATAAAATATTTAAGGTTACAAACACCTTACACTTTATATAAATAAGTCGGTTGCCTATAGAATTTGAATGACCTGATGTCAAATTATTTATTCTTCGCATGCTACTTTATCAACATTTAGTAGAGAGATGCAAGTTTCCTATCCTCTATAGCAGTCCTTGCTTCAGGTTTGACAAGTCTCACCAACTTCAACTCTTTCTCCATCACTCATCTTTTTTTCTCAACTTGTAAACCATACTATTGATATTCCTCAATATATGATCTAACCTGCTAGTTAGTATTTGCAGTACCATTCATAGCCCAATATGTAATAACAAAAGTAATATAAAGTTATGTAGTATATACAATTTGCACACGATTTTCGCTACGACGGTTATGATATATGTTCCGAACTAGTAAATGTTTCGTGTCCAGTTGCAGCAAATTCTAAAAATTAATATATATTTATTTCTATTGTGGTTTTCTAATTATTTTCTAAAAAGATCAACAACTGTTATTTATTGCTTTGCTTTATTTCATTTTAGCGGTACAAACGTCAACATGTGAACTGGAGGAATTTTCTTGTGGAGATGGGCAGTGCATACAGGACTCGTGGAAGTGTGATGGTCTTGAAGATTGTGACACTGGAGCAGATGAAAAAAATTGCAGTATGTGCATCAGTTTTAATCTAATATATGTTGCAGGGCTGGGTTGCATCGCACTGATCTTTGATTTTTTTTCTGTTTGAATACTGACTAAATCAATATTTAACACCATGTATGGACATTGCAGAGCACATCTTAAACTACATATACACAAATATTGTAAAATGGTTAACATTACTCTGTGTTAGAATACAGACTAATAATTAATGGATATCCCGCAATATATTTAGTTTGTACTAGTCTCGTTAGACGTTTACCAAAATTTAAAACATTGATGCCGTATCAAAAATCGCTTCTCGAGAAAAAAAACGAACAGATTAAAAAAAAACGTTACTTGGTTATTCTTTCGCATCGTCGTTTGAAATGAGAACAAAATATCATTTTCAGATGTGACCTGTGGGGAGGACTTTACCTGTAAACATCAGTTTGAGTGCATCTCCGAATCATTTCATTGCGATGGGTATGCAGATTGTACCGATGGAAGTGATGAGAATGATTGTGGAAGCAAGGAATGCAAAGAGGGTGAATTCCGTTGTCAAGATTCAACCAGGTGTATAGATCTGCACTGGAAGTGTGACGGGGACCCCGATTGTAACGATGAATCGGATGAAGGCGATCACTGTGAGTTTAATAATATATATATATATATATATATATATATATATATATATATATATATATATATAAATACACCTGACATTCTTGTCTACTAACCATGTAATTTATTTAGCATGAAACACTATAGGTTTTCACCATTTTTCGTTTAAAAAGTGAAAATAAATCTATATTTTGTCACCGCACCTTCTCTTAAACAAAATAATGCAGTTAGCAGATGAATTTATAGTACGACATTCCTTGCTGGCGAATAACCGACAGCAAAAAATAGTTCGATAGTTATAACTTAATATTAGGTCGGTTTTAAGTGTGCTGTGTGTGTGTGTGTGTAGTAAAATGACAAAGGGCCGACAATTCACGAGGGAAGAATACAAGTAAACTCAAAATAAAATTTACATACCCATCTGCCGTTATGTAATGGAACAGTAAGATGTTGAATCCTCGTCACAACGATTCCGAAAGATGTTTTCTGCTAGACTGGACGGAGTTTCCATAATACAGTCAGATAAATATAGTAAAACACTCCACATACCTTAGTGAATTTCGTGCAAATTATGAATCAACAACTTTCAATATATGGTACGATGCGGATTTTACGCTATTAGGCTCAATGAAAATTTAAATTAGTTTTATAAATAATAAACCCGTTTAATTGTTCTAACTTTCTGAATACTTAATGGATTTTCACGAAAACCGTCAAAATGATTTATTCTTTTATCAAAAAATGAATATGTTTAAAGATCTAAAAAAAACAACGTTACTTCTATTGAGCTATCGCTACGTTTTAACAAACCCACGCTATCTGCTCTAGACACGTAGTAGCTGACACTAAATTAGGCCACAACAACCTAACTATTTTGTTACAGTGTGTTTAATGTTTCTAACCTAGTATATATTATATAAACAGTAACAACTATATTTGTATGAACAACATTATTGATGTACATGGATGTAAGTAAATTCCTAAATTGTGTTTATTTGTACTTAACATTTTTCCAATATTCTTAATTTCATGGATAAAGGGAGAAGTTTTCAAAAAAATATGTGAAATTAATTATTACCATGCTTGCAGGTAACTACACATGTCGTGACGATCAGTTTAAGTGCGCCAACACTACTCACTACTGTATCTCTAAAGTATTTCAATGTGACCATAGTTCAGATTGTCCGGATGGCTCTGATGAATTTAATTGTAGTAAGTATGAAATTCTTGATAGATACATCTATAGTTGCCATTTGAATTGTCTAAAAGCTGTCTCGTTATTTGCAGTAAATAAAGTGTTGTTTTGTGTTAATTTATATTTAATCTAATATATATCAGTATGTAAGGAATGGTATAGATGCTTATATTCTGGCTTGTCGAAGTAATGGTTACTCTGGGTTTAAGATCTTCAGCACAGAGTAAGGCGTAAGACTTTTTAAATTTAGCGTTTTATTGTTTCGACAAATATTACCAAATTGTGTGTGGAACGAAGTGAGTTTGATTGACATATTGTTTAGCAAACAATAAAGTTTGTGATGGAGTCAATGACTGCCAACATAAAGAAGATGAAGAGACATCCATTTGTAAACGTAAGTATTGTTTAATAACATGTACGGCAATTTGGCAGTCGGTAGTCTTAAGTCATATTCAGTCGCTCGGTGACCTTGTATGTTCTTTAATCAGTATATGTAATTTGGCAGAGACAACTAATAATTTACATTATTTAATATTGATATTAAAAGGGATTGTATTCCTTTTTTATAGTAATATCGTAACCATATTGAAGCTCTGTTGCAATGGTCTTGTGTCAGCATGCGTTTTTATCTTTATTCCAACAAGGATGTTGAGTTTCCAGTAATATCTCCACGAATGTGCACATTCTGGTATTTATTGACCTGTTTGAACAGTTAAATGTTTCATGATTGAAATCTGCTAGAAGTACAACACGAGTATGTCTTTTATTGATTGTTCAATTCATTCTTAGTTCTATATCTGTAACTTGCTTTATTTTAACGAATGCCTCAGAGCTATGTCTGGAAAGCGTGTAGTGTGCAGAGGTTATAACTCTTTTAAGTTAAAATGGAAGATGGTCCATCGCATAGATCAGGGCGTAAATTCATCAATAAGTCGAACTCAAACTCAAAATTTTACAATAATGAGTAATAAAGGTAATTCTAATTCTGTTACATTTTCTGTTAAATAATCATTAAAACTGCTTATTTTTGCCAATAAATATAGCAATTTTACGGGTCTTTAATATTGAACATAATTTACCCATTTATGCAATGAGTTTAACAACTGGATACTATTGTAAAAGAAATTAATCCCAAAACTGTACAATATCGCTCATTGGCACATTTTTGATAATAACTCTAGTCGGTAAAATAACTGTGATTATAGAAATATACTTTTAAAATTGTTTTTAGTGACTAGTGTCTTAATGGGCAGTGCTTATGAGCAGAAATATATATTTTTTTTGTTTTTACCGCCTTAATCACCAATATTTTTAATGTTACTCTTTATTAATAGCATATAGACTACACTTGCAGTTGTTTTAGACGAACAGTTCACTGCAGATTAGTATTAACAAAGTGCATAATTGCACTTATCCGCATGTTAAATTGATTGTTAGCACTTTTGCAATTAGCATGTGGTTTCATTATAAACATTGACCATTGCAAGTTTCTAGACGCCAATTAAGGCGCCAATTACAAATTATCTTAACTCAGACAGATATTCTTTACTGACAACTGTTTCCATATTCTTTTGAAATTATATTTTGAGTGAGCTTTGTTGCTCTCATGTTGCAACCTGCATTTTTGTGGCTTTAAAAATATGTTCGATCATTTTTCTGTTTTACAGACAAAAATCCATGTGCCCAGAAAAAATGTGGTGAGCATTCGCATTGTGTGAACCAGGTTATGGCACACAACAAAATGGAGGCCGTGTGCACATGTGACAGCGGGTTCGAATTTCACGAAGTTGATCAAATCTGCAAATATGTCAATGAGTGCGAAGAGTTTGGTCGCTGCTCACAGATATGTAACAACACCAAAGGAGGTTACAAGTGTCTGTGCAAACCTGGGTATACCCTTGAAAAACATTACTTCTGCAGAGCCGACGGTGAGTACCAGTAAACATTTTTTTTACAATTACAAATTAATGTTGCAGTAAACAGTTTTAAATGACTACACAGGTTTCTTGAACAGTTACTCTGCTATATTAAATGAATGGTCAATTAATTGGCATTAAATGAAATGTTCTTTTCAAATAGATATATTGACTATTCATATTACTGTCTTATTTAATTTGAAAAAGCTGTTCAACATGTAATAAGGTTCAAAATTTATAATGGCCATTCTTGGTTGAACTACATTTATATGTAATCATTCTTGGTTATTCTATATAAGGTGGCCATTCTATATTTATAGGTGACTATTCTTGTTTGTTTTATATTTAAAGGTGACCATTCTTGGTTGTACTATACTAACGGACGTGACATCCGCAGACTACGGACAGACTCGCGGTACATGGAGGTCATAGTTGAAGAGACGACCAACAGTCTCGCTCTGGGCATCGATTATGAGCACGGACTTATATTCTGGACTGATGGCGCTGAGGAAATTATTAAAAGGTTAGAAGGGGTTTCTTTGTTTAACAATACCATCGTATATAATGTATTCAGTATATATGTAGAATTATTATTTATAAGCATGACATTTCTTTGTTAACCTTGTCAGTTGGAGAGAAACATTTCGTCTTACTAAACCTTTAGGATATTTATGATAGACACATATCTTTCAACTCTTTACTGAGATATTGACAGTTTGATTTATTTGACTAGATTTTGTTATGGAAAGAAATTAAAGTAAAGGCTGTGTTCAGTATTTATGTCTACTAATATTAGTATAATTTAGAAATGGTAGTTCTTATATTACACTTACTTTGTTAGGCACGCTGGAGAAATTATTTACCAGAATTTCTAACACAAGGTTTAATATTTAGGGTAAGTATTATCATGTGAATATAGAAGCACAACAAGGAACTGTTGACAACACGTAGTATTAATATTCATGTTTTGGTATTCTTTCAGTGCTAAGATTAACAGTCAGACTGATCTTGCCACTGACATCAAAACTATCGTCCAAAGTGATGGCAATCAAGCTTTCGACGCTAATGGAATAGCAGTTGACTGGTTGTACAAGAACATCTACTGGACTGATGCTGGCTCAGACAAGATCAAGGTTTCCGACTATGAGGGCAAAAACGTGAAGACACTGGTTAATACACAGATGGATGAACCAAAGGCCATATGTCTTGATCCAGAAAACGGGTACATGTACTGGTCAGATTGGGGAAAAGTACCGAAGATTGAGAGAAGTAGTATGGATGGGACCAAGCGGGAGACAATTGTCCGGCAGTCTGATGGACTTGAAAGGCCAAGTGGATTAACCATCGGTAGAATATATATGTATTTACTATTAAAATTTTACTAATTTAATCATGATGTACGTGTGTGTGTTTTTTCAGCTCGGTATTTGAATACTTTTCAATGTTCTGCAAGTAATGTATTGACAACTACTGGAATAGCATATTAAATAGAAACCTAAAGCGATTTAGTGTTTTAAACAAACTTTGCGTATTTTAAGGTAGTTCGCGGGTTTACACATGGATTTTCGAAAGTCGTCGGATTTCAATGATACTTTCGGTTATTGTTGGAACACACCTTGTCTTTTATATGATGTTAATTTTTTGGCCTAAGATATGGCAATTTTGACGTCAGTGGCGCCCCTTGGCGACAAGCCATTTATTCGCCGTTTTCTACGTTTCGGCGGTCTAGTTCGATCATTAATTGGCCGATTTTTAAAATACAAGCACTCACTTGAATAGGATACAATCCTATAGGATTTAAGATACAGTTATAAACATTAAAAAGCGCAGCGAACGCTTGTTTATGAATGAAGGTGATCATTTGCGTACTTATTATGACCTATAAATGTGTTACAAAATTCCGTATCACGCGAAATATACGCGGTAGAAGTTTTTTTTTTTTTTTCTGTATGTTCTTCTACGACGAACGGAAAACTTGATGAGGGAATAAAAAACGGGGGTTTAACCGTGACATTTTTTGCTAAACAACTTTGAAAATATTTGAATAACTTTAATAAACGCCGTTTTTACAGCGTCACGTCGACAACGTGGTGACGTTAACGTTTTTACATAATGACAAATATGCTGTTGATATGAGTATTATATTTTTTGAATTTATATATTAAATTTATGCTCAAAGGTTAAATAACGACATAACGACTTATACTTATGAAACATTTGCTGGGAAAAACAATTTAAATATTACGACATAATGTATCAGTATTTTTCTGCGGAATTCACAGCAGAATATAAATTAAAAGCAGTGTTCCCTGGAGTTGACAATACATTTTTTAAGTCCGTCAAGTCCGGATTGTCTCAACACCAGATGTGGTTTTTACTTAACCCACTTGCTGCGAGGGATTTCGCCTTTCCTTTTGTTGCAAACTTTTTGGGAATCCAATCTGAGTAGGTATCAAAATGTTTCTTTTCATTTAAAATCTGTTGAATTTTACAGTTCACCTCTTCTACAGTTATAACTGTTAGTTTGTCGATGAAGTTGTTTGTAGTGCCTGTCAACTCGACGAATGATGTAACGCCTCCTACAGCATTACGAGCGTCATACGACTGCCCCAAGATATCCTTTACCAGTGCAGACTGACCATATCCGCCATTTCCGGTCCTATTCGGATATTCCAGACGGAAATATTTAAGTGTGCCTGCAAAGCCTATTAAGTTTTGAAACTGTATGTTTGGCGACTACACGAACGTATTAAAACTTTTGAATCAAACTTTGCATTATGAGCGACGAGTATAGTTCTTCTGATTTGTCGTAGCCAATCTCTGAACATTTCTAGTGCCTTTTAAGTTGTGACCGATTTAACAGGGATCATTCTATGAAACATATTCATGCCATGTATCTCTAAGTTCGTAACCTTTGACACAGGACGCGGAATGTAGCCATTTGTAGGAAGCACGTTTGTATCAAACCGTTCCCCTTTCTTCAAGTCCATGGCTGCGATCTGTATAATATCAGGATCTATGCCTGAAAAAGTATCATAATAGAGTAGCGATACGCCAAGGTTTAATTGAATAATTGATTGATGATTGAATATTTACCGTTATTCTTATGCCATCGAGGGCTATCAGACGATCGGTTAACTTAACCACTGTTTTCTGGGGTCCTGAAAGGTTAACCAGTACCCGAGTCCCGCTCGCTCAAAAAACTTCATATGGGAAACTTTTACCAGGTTTTGGCGGTCGGACGGTGGTTCTACTCAGTCTGAGGTCTTCCTACACCAGTAAAACTGGATATGCCATATATAACCTGAAATGTGTTGAAAAAGGCGTTAAACTCCATTAAAAAATCATTCCGTTATACAAAATATATTGATATTGTTGATATGGAGAACTTCAACTAATGTTGTTTTAACTTGTAGATCAATCCAATGTATTATGTTATATATAAGTATGTATTATCATGTGATGGTAATTGTCTGTAATATAAGTAATAAAGATGTTTAATTAAACTTGAATCAGCGGCAAATGATAATGAGACACAATGTCGTATATCAATCATCACGGAGACTGTTAATTACTTGTACGATATAAAATGACAATTAACATTTATATATAATATAAAGGTCTCGAATGCAAATCTCCGATGTTGGTTCTGAATAGTACATGTATGTATGGGCAGTTCTCCAGCAAAACCGGGGTTGATATGTTCTTAACCAGTAAATTGTTATATACATAACACTGCATTCAGTTTTAAATCGAAAGTACATTTCCCGATCTTTATACTGAAAATAGACGAAGATTGTATAAATTACATATTCGATTATCCACTCGCACATACTCGAATGATAATCGTATTCGACGTAGTTATATGTGTTACCGACTGTGTCGAAATGCTTATTTATCAATTGAAACACTTACATTTACATTATTGGAATCATTGAACTTAATTAAAAGTACAAATTTAACTGTGGTGTTGAATATAAGAAAGTGTCATGTTCAGCCTTTGGCGGGAACCGAACCCGGAAGTCTTGAACAACAGTTCACGGCTTTAACGACTACGCCAAATCATCGTTTGTTACAGTTATGAATATTTTATGATTATTACTACTTCAGTCTGTATAACAATCGGCATGCCCGCCGGTTCATATTCATTTTCATTTCTTTATGTTTTTTCCGTTTTTTAATATACGTAGATAAGATCTAAAATATCTAGTACTCATATAAAATAGAAATAAAGGCTTGATTCTTATTCTACCTGTCTTATAAACACGTTTCTGTACATTTTATGTACTGATGGGTGGGTGGGGAGAATCGTAATTTATTATCATTTAAATGCCATTCCGATAATTGAATACAACTTAGGTCAGATATTTTTTATTAGATACAGTCAAACCTGTTTTAGCGACAACCTCTATTAAGCAGCCACTTTTCTTAAACAGCCACATTTGCCCATTTCCATTTCAATGCTTTCAAAGCAAATTAACCTGTACTAAGCAACAACCTGTCTTAAAAGGCCACTTTTGCTCACTCCATGGACTTGCTGCTTAGGACAGGTTTAACTGTATTAGGTAATGCGAATTGCAACCCTGTCTTAATTATTTTGCATTTATTTGCGTCATTTCAATTCCGCGAAAATACAATTTTTAACTTATTTAACCAACAAAATACCAAAGCGGGGCGGTAGTCTAATAGATAGAGTGTTGGCCGCTCACGCCAGAGGTTGTGGGTTAGATCCCCAGCTCGACGCCTCATAAAACAACACTCATTACTGGTTCTACCCAGAAAGCGGACTCGAGAACGGTTCATATAAGTTCTGAGCTTTCATCGCAGTCGAGCTAAAATAAATTAGTATTAACTAAAATACTTGGCTGATTGCAGCCTCTCGACTGCTTCTATATCTTCTCGTTTTGCTTTATCGCACGACTTCTCTGCTACCAGTTCAAAGGATGAACCAATCTCCCTCTCTCTTTCTTAAAACGATTTATGGTGTAGAGGAGGAATGTTCAAAACAGCTAAAACATTATTCATCTGCGTCTCACTTATGCCGGTATCTAGCCTAGCTTCAGAAATAATATAACTATATCAATAAGACACAATGGAGATAATAAACTCTTTTATAATGAAATACAGTTGTTATTATTATGCATCTTGAGTAAAATAGTGCCTTATTGCACGTGTTATCTACAGAACTTTCTTATACAATTACAGAATTCGGAACTTCTATCCATAACTAATAAAAAATATTTTTACTTCTAGTAATAGAAGTTCCGATAGCTCCAAAACAACCTTTATCTGACTGGATAATAATAAATACATGTTACATTTTAATATTAAGAAGGATATTTCTTGTATATGTAATCAATAAAATATAAGTCTCCACTATACTTGCAGCCAATTTGGTGTTAACATTTTACTGGTCCATTTTCGCTCGTTTTGTGTCTTTTCCCTGTTGCTACATGATTCACCTTTAAACAGTATTGGCAGGAATAATGTAATCTTGATCCAAGACCAAACTGTTTCTCGGCAACAATCTTATAAAGGCTGAGCTGTTATTTGCAATATGCGCACTCTTTTAGCTCGTCTTATAAAAATCCTAATTCTATAATACGCCTTCCTTCGCGCCAAGATTCGTCAGTGCCACAACAGTCATCTGTAACATCTTCATTGTCTTTAAATGAACTTCCGGAAAAATTAGTGTTTTTGGCCTTATCTTCCCGTTTCAAGATATTTAGAGACACAAAATGTCCGTTCTTTCTAAACTGCATGACATGTTTACTACATTTAGAGTAAATCCGCGAGAGAAATGCCGCTTGACCGTTGCGACGTCATTTCCGCGTTTAGACCGGTATTCCGATATGCATGAAGGTGCATGGCAATTCAAAGTAGTGTGAATTAGAAACAAAAACATATACGGCCATAAGCGATAGTAGTGATAGCTTTATTTGAGTTTCTTTTACACCTATATAGTTCTGTTCAAAAATTAGGTAGATAAATGGTGTACTTAGAATGTATTAAATGTGGCAACGATCATTGTCACATACAGCTATAAACATTCTAATGAGTGCAGTAGTAAGTAAACATATCAACAACATAACTGTCATGAATTACACCACGTTGTCTACGTGACGCTGTATAAACGGCGTTTATTAAAGTAATTCAAAAACTTTATAAGTTGTTTATCAAAAAAACGTCCACGGTTAAACCCCCCTTTTTATTCTCTCATCAAGTTTCCCGTTCGTCGTAGAAGGACATACTGAAAACAAACAAATCTACCTCGTATATTTCGCGTGATATGGAATTGTGTAACACATTTCGAGGTCATAACAAATACGCAAATGATCACCTTCATTCATAAACAAGCGTTCACTGCGCTTATTAATGTTTATTAATGCATACAACTGTACCTAAACTCCTATAGGATTGTGTCCTATTCAAGTGAGTGCTTATATTTTAAAAATCGGCCAATTAATGATCGAACTAGACCGCCGAAACGTAGAAAACGGCAAATATATGGCTTGTCGCCAAAAGGCGCCACTGACGTCAAAATTGCCATATTTTCGGCCAAAAAATAACATCATTTAAAAGACAAGATGTATTCCAACAATCACTGAAAGTATCATTAAAATCCGACGACTTTCGAAAATCCATGTGTAAACCCGCGAACTACCTTAATTGCGTATTGTAACTGCGTATTGTAATTGCATATTTTAACTGCATATTGTATTTGCAAATATTTATATTTGTGCATGTATACTGGCATTTCAGATTATGTTGGTAAACGCATCTACTGGGTTGACTCCAAACTACATAATATTGGATCAGCTAGCCTCGATGGTAGTGACTTCAAGCACATCCTGGTTGACCCAAGAGAGATCCAAAGACCCGTCTCAATCTCCGTATTTGAAGACTCACTGTACTGGGCAGATCGGCACACCAATTCCATTCGCTCTGTCAACAAGTTTACAGGACACAATCCACAGACACTTTCCCTGAGATCTTATTCGGTGATGGATATTACAGTCTATCAGGAAAAAAGACAAACAACTGGTGTGTATTTTCACACATTTTGATTTGTTTATAAAGGAGAAACATTCAAGCAAACAAAAGTTCCATATGTAAAGAACCAGATTGACATAACGTGTGAAAGACTTCAGAAGTGATTGTCAAGATGTTAATTTTAGCCAGACAGCTGTTGATTACTTGACAAAGAATGGTTGACAAAAATGTTTCTTGCTCGTTTTTGACATTTTACACGTTTTTAAGCACTTTCCAAACTTAATATATATGTGTGTGTGTGTGTGCGTGCGTGTGTGCGTGCGTGCGTGCGTGCGTGCGTGCGTGCGTGCGTGCGTGTGTGTGTGTATGTTCATAATTGTGGCTTCAACAGTATATGTTTAAAACTTGATTACTTAAATTGCTAAACTGCTCTTTGTTTGTCCAGATTTTGCTGCCACTGCTACCACTCTGTGTTCACAAAAGAAGTGTGAACACCTGTGTCTGCCTGTTGCACACAAGAATATAACAGCTGCACATGAAGTGGTCTGTAATTGCAGGGATGGTTCAGAGATAAACAGTGACCAGAGAACATGCACAATTTCAGCGACTTCACCAGTTGCACCTACCACACCTGTTAAGAACACAACTGCACAAGCACCAAAACCAACACAGAAGTCAAAGCCAACACAGAATCCCACAACAGGTTTTGTTCTATACTTATTAATGATCCCTGATGGGCGGACATATTGACGCTGCTTGTGTGTGTGCGTTCGTCCAAATTGATTTCCTGAACATAGCTCGGAAAGAAGTGAAGAGAATCCACCGCGAATTGGTACATAAGAAGAGGGCAATGTGTGGAAATACAGAGCGGAATATTTATCTTGAATAATGTCGGAATTATCTCCCATTTTGTAATTTTTTGCTTGCCTAAACATACCTTCACAACTTGAATATGGAAAGCGGGTAATATGTGGAAGTGCAAAGAGAAAAGACCATGTTACTGTTTATTGAATAATGACTGAATTATCTCAGTATTTTCGATTATATATCGATTGGCGATTATTTGCAACACCATGAAGGTTCCTTCGAACTGCTTTAATACAGATAACACATCCATCGAAAGTATTGTCCAGTTAAAATTGTTTATATCTATAAGGTTTTAAAAATGGGGGTAAAGTTTTATAAAAAATAAAATAATTTCAATGACCAGCGTACTTGATTTCAGTTGCCTTAGAAAAAAACTACCCAAAAGAACACTACTGCACAAACACCAAAACTAACACAGAATCCACGGCAAAAAACAGTTATTGTACTATAAATTTCATGATGAGCGAACACATTGACGCTACGTGTTTGTCCGTCCGTGTATGTGCGTCTGTCTGAATTTGTTTCCATCACATAAAATATCGAGTATTAAAAAAATCTAGAATTTCTAAATTTGTGAATAATTTTTACGGTTGATATTATTAAAAGAAATAAATGAAAGCTGCTAATCCTGCAACTGTAAGTGAAAATTTTTGACCGTTACATGCAACATAATAAAGGCTCCTTGATCATAATTTGATACAAGAACACATACCTGAGGTCTTATCTAGTTGAAACTATTTTTATGATTAAGGTGTTGAAAATGGAGTTCTTTATAAAAAAAGGAGAGAAATTTCATTGATCAACCTATTTGATTTCAGTTTCCCCAGAAGAAATTACCCAAAAGGGAGGATACGCTGTTGCCCCAGAAGAAACTACCCAAAAGGGAGAATACACAAGTGTAACCGAGAACAGGACTGAGTATAACGTTGCAGGCAACCAAGACAAGCATAACAATGTTGGAGTTATTGCCTTTTCAGCTTCTGCAGTTGTATTGTTCATTCTTATTGCAGTATTTGTTGTAAGTTTGATATTTTTAATTGGACAGCAAATATCCCATCATGTTTTAACATTTTGATAGAAGTAAGTTCAAATAACACATTTACTTGAAAGAAAACGAATGGTGATTAATAATCTTGGAATCTTGATTTTCGGATTTTGAAAATTTAAGGTCATTATTTAAAAAAACAACATCATACTAAATTTATATAATGATATGTTATGTTTGAATAGGTAATACTAAAACATTTAAATAATCCATGTTAATTTTTCCGCAGGTTGCATTCTTGATATATAGGAGACACAGAGCAAGAAATAAGAAGCGTATGAACTTAAATAACGCCGTTTATGGAAGGACATCCACAACAGAAGAACAGTGTATGATTACACAAGATGATGCTTTGTCACCTGTAATTACACAACTTTTATGTTTTATTTTAAAAGTTATCTCCATTTATGTTTCTGGTTTTATCAAGTTTTTTTTAACATTTTGCAATGCTTTTCAATACATAAACTTTCTGGATGACCTCTACTTATATATTAAATAAAATATTGTATTTATTTTATTTTCAGCAAACACAGCTATTAACATTGCATCATGAAAACGTCTGATGGGATCGAGCATAGTGATTATAGATAATTATTTATTAAAGACACTATTCAAAAATATTTGTATAATACAAAAACTTTCCAACATTATGGCCAGATTGGTCAAACCTTTTCATGTACACTGTACATGGGAAATATAAATATAAAAGCAATATCTGAAAAACGCTACCTACAGCTGATTCGATTGAGGACTAATATGGAAATTGGTCTCGCGAGAACACACGAGGAAACAATGCATGGATGACCACAAACTTATCAACTGCCAAAGATGACTACCAATGCTCATGCTTAAATCTTAGGATATCACGGTTAATAGGAAGATGGGGTTGTGATCTGTGTAAGACCGCTCCTCTATTATCAATTATAACCAATAGACTGTCGCCCTTTTTTAGGCTACATCGTATGCTCCTTTCCATTACAACAAAGTTAAAGGATAGCACAGTCTAAAAGAGTCGCGAGAACAAAAGGACATGGTTCTTCGCGAGTTGGTTGTAATTGGGGTACCCAGTAAAGTTAATAATATGCATGGGTTAATTGATAATTATAGAAAAAATGTATAGTATATGTGTATTCCGGCAACTGGTATATCCAGGATAGAAATATGTGAAGGGCTAGTTTTATATACATATCATTATACTGCATGGGTGATAACCCCATTTAAAAAGTAGTACACACGGAGATGGGTAAAACAGACAATTTAGAAATATCGATACGCAAAAATACATGTTATTTGTATATAGCTCACATTCCTAGTAAAGTTCATTTCCTTGTGCCAAGAAACATTCATTCATGTCCATGTGATATAGATTGCACTAACATGCAAATTAACAAATATATGTATATTTATTATTGGATATGACAGTAAACGGAGAGAAGTGAAAGGGGACGTGAACAGTCATTGTGCTATTCCATTAAAATGTTTTATAACTATTTAAAGTGCAACCATATTGTTTGTCATTGTGTAAATATGAATTTAGATGTAGATAGGATAGCGAATAGTTAAAGAACATGAACATTTGATATTGAAACATTTTGTTTAGATCTAATCTGAATTATTAAACACTTAACACAGTGATATCATTTTTATACTACTGCTTCGTTGCCTTCTGGTTAAAATTCTATACAACATAAGTGTGGTGTAAAGTTATGGCTCTTGCAGTAAAAGGTTCGGACTACCATGTTAAATGTTCATGTTCCCGAGCTGAAGCTTTGCTCATAGAGGGATTTCCATTCCTAATTGTTATTCCTTGTAGTTACAGGAACTTGTGCGAATGTTATGTTTTAATAATGGCCTCCCCACCCCGATTCTGAGAGAGCTCTGCTTTTTAATCTTTGTAATTGTTTTCATTCGCATACTAGTATTTGATGTGAAAATCATCCTCAATGTACTATTTAAAAAAATCAAATAGGTGATAAAATAGTGATAAAAAGTGTCAAAAATTGCATTTATGGTTGTTTTATATTGTAAAGGTGTACGTCACGTGAAATTCTTATTTAGTTACGGGGTAAAACATATACTTTTGTGACCTGAGCGTAAGTGTCTTCACTTCTTGTTGATAATCAATCGGAATTCCTATATAATGTTCGAAGATTTGCATTGCATTTGGGGCTGCGTATTTTACCCGTCCTTGAATGTAAGATTAACACAGAGGTGGCAACCAGGAATCCATTTACTCCGCAGCAAAATAAACAAAATGGTAGTCAAATGCAGGAGTGTTCACTTTCTCCAAACCGGAAGTAGAGTGAACCAGTCCGCGGAGCTTGAGGCTATAGTAGCGTAGTACTACATAGAACATGGGAAGAGAATCCTGTTCGTACATCTATCGACATGAGGGACTATTGGAGCAGTTTGTATCGCGACATTAGAAAACAATTGTGAGTAGCAGTTTGTATCGCGACATGAGTTAAACTAAAGTGTAGGACAGCAGCGGGGTCTAATGGTAGAGCGTCGGCCTTGCATGCGGAAGGTCGTGGGTTCGATCCCCGGGCGGGTTATACCAAAGACTTTCCAAATGGTACTAGAAGCTTCCTCGCTTGACGCTCAGCATTTAGAGGTGTGTTCTAGGTCTGGTCGACCTGGTGTCAGTATAATGTGACTGGGGTATCATACCATGTGTCTGCACCTGCGGCATGATAATCCAGTGTGGCAGCGCTTAGAATACTGTCTCAAGTAGACACATTCACGTTATGACTGAAAAATTGTTGAATGCAACGCTAAACACCATACAACACCACCATCACCAACACCACCACCACCACCACCACCACCACCACCAACAACAACAACAACAACAACAACAACAACAACTAAAGCGTAGTAAAGTGGACAAGTGTTAGTGATAGTGTAATTACATCTTCAAACATTATCAGACCGATTATTAGACCGGTATTTTTTCATGTTGAGAAAATTTCGTTAATTTGTATAAATTGTACAAGACAAAGATTGGTGCAAGGTATTAAATAAAGTAAAATAAGTTTTAAAGAAACAACAATGAGTTCTACCAACAGAGAATGACTGTTTAGAGTAAAATGTTATCAAAAGACAAAACAATCATTTTGGACATGTAAGGCTAGCTTGATCTATGTAAAATAATTGAGATGTAGGAAAGTCAAACATATAAAAAAAAATAAAGTTATCATTTCAAGGATTGTGTGATATTTGATACCTTTTCTCAAATACGAATAACAAGTTGAACACACATTACAAGGCATTTCCAAAGCCAAATTTATAACAGAAATATTTACCGACCGAAGAACTTTAACTTTATCTGGATATAAAAACCGGTTGTATAAATGACAAAAACTGCTGGGTTTCTTCCGTATACAATTTTCATAATCATGTACATGGTTTTGGTCACTTGTGTAATTGATGAGATTTAGATCATTGGATGTGAGTACATCACAGGCTAAACCAACATCGAAAATGGTTTCTTTAGTCATCATATTCATTGTTGCATGTGAACTATCACTTGTTTAAATTCTTTCTACTTGGGGACGGTAGTTGAATGGATAGAGTATTGGCCTCTCACGCCAGAGGTTGCGGGTTCGATCCCCCGCTCGACCCGATGACTCTCGTAAAACAATACCCAGTACTGGTTCTACCCAGAAAGTGGACTCAAAAGCAGTTATTGAAGCTCTGAGCTTTCATTGTAATCGAGCTAAAATAATTAGTATAAACTAACTTTCATTTGGTGACTCGATTTCACATGTTAATGCAGGAAAGTTACTTCTGCGTGCACCTTTTTGCGTCCAAAGTAAGTATGATTTGAATATGCAACTTTTTCTCGACCATTTGCTATACTAGCAACATTTTCAGGTAAAACACGTCTATCCCATTTTCCGGTAAAATCACATTCCTATGACCACGACCACTAATTGCATTAACTACGTCTCAATCTGCCTGCATTGAATGGCGAATCTGCTATATCGACATTACCGAGCAAGCAACGCAATTAACCACATAGCTGTACATTGCAAACCATCAAAAGGCGCAAATATTTCACAACCTTCGTGGAAATTGCCATAAACAGTATTTGCTTTTTTTTCCAAGCGTCTTCCAACAAGCGTGTATTGAAGAACCCACATGCCAATAATGTAAACATCACGAGACAAGATAAGCACATTTAATTGGCTGATTGAAATATCGCTATATGTTGTGGAACCAGTATGCATAAATATAAAGGTCAGCACCTTTGATTAGTTGCTTGAAATTTCGTGCAAAATTGGTTGGGACTAGCTAGTACATTGACTTTTCAGATATTTAAAGAACAAATATAAAATACTTGTGTTGTTCTTATTGTTTTAAATAATGGCGAATAAATATGTTTTAGCCCTAATTTTAATTTTTCATCTCTTGATTATTCAATTTTCGATCCCTTGATTTGTCTAAGGGACTAGTCATTACAAAAATTTTATTCTAGCTTCAAAATAAACAATTAAAAAAATCAAGGTTCCCTACATTCAAATGAAAGTACAAAATATACAGTTAAGGTATTTGATATTTTTCTACTAAATTTAAAATACTACATTTTGTATATCCTAATAAGAATTCGCACAAATGCCTCCCCAATACGGTTACGCAACCTCATGCTCAAATTCTAGAAGCATTCGGATTCCTACCGGGCCACGCCTCATGGCGGCGCCCAATAATTGTAATTTTATAATTGGTTAGGTCGCATGAGCCATTGTTTTGTGCATTATGGGAATGTACAAACCGCTATTGATATTAAAACCTGGTCATCGTCCGGTTGTTCCGACCACTTTCCGGCTAAATGCGGTGTGTGTAATAATTAATTGTGACGTTTAATGTACTAATTGGGATCAATGTGAATTGTTCTTTGCATATTTAATCAGGGACTAATAAAAATGCCTTAAATCAAGGAAGTTTCTAAAATCTTGCTTAAATGAGGTCTTGAAATTTATCTTTTTTGACAATTTATCGCCGTTTCTAACAGATTCCTACCGAGTTAATGTTAAAAATGTTCAAATAACCATGAATGTACTCAATTATTATAATATGCTGAACCCATAACAATGGAAAAAATAACAAAATTAAACAGCTACAGTTGTTTATTTTGCTCGATACAACAGAAATATAAAGATAGTTTACCGGTGTGACATATTTTCAGCACGTCGTTAGAATCAGATATATCGCCGAACATGCACAAATTTTGGAAAAACCGTAATTTTTAACTATTATCATGATTATTTTTCCAAAATAATATACCCACAAATTAATTTAAAAAATGTATTCGAATTATTTAAAATACATTATGATCATAGTAGAAAAGTGTATAGAATATAGCAGTAAGAACGTTAGGCAATATATAAAGTACGTTTCTTTTTAAATATACAAATGGTAATACATAATGATTGAGATCAGTACATTTAAACATCGAAGTTACTATCAGGCACAACTGCAGCCGGGAATTCGCTGTGTCAGCCGGAACCATGTCGGGATTTGGTATCACCAATGTATTTAGCACGCTGTACAAGGAACCAAACCTACACATTCATTCACTTTAATTGCCACATTTTTTTATAAGACCTAACCATTGGATGCTGTTTAGAAGCAGCCAACTTGTTTTATTTATGTAAAAATTATTTTGAGTATACATGTACATGTATTCTACTAGGAGAAATGTACTCGCTAGGAGTTGTCGTCCCTTGTTCATTTTTGTTACACATGGAAACAGTATTATAACCTAGAGCTCTGACCCTCAATACTGGGAAATTTACTTCTTACGGTCTGTGTTAGATCTTCGCAGGCGTTTCAAGGTGTTTAGTATTTGAGTCGGTGATTCTATTTAATTGTCGTATATTGATGAGATTGGCAGTTAACTAAATATTAATATGGTTAGATGCACTGGCGGTGGATGAAAATGTTAATGAATCCACAATCTAGAAAACCTGGGTTCGATTTAAGGTCACAATACCGAGAATTTTGAGAATCCTATTTATTTTACTCTATACTACTTTTTGAGCCTTCCAATAGGAGTAAAGGAATGTAGTCAGTACTACATTTATTATGTATCGTGCCTATCCTATATATTTGAAACTTTTTATATGTGGTAGTATAAATGTCAGTCACTTATTGTGAACTGAGGTCAGCACTGGCGTGGAACCCTGGTAGACCCTACCAAAGACTGATCGCCGTTATATAGGATACTGGTAAATAGAAATCGGTTTAAAAACCTAACACACTCACAGGTGAACATTGAGTTTCGGATGGCAACCTAGGCACAAAACTAATCAGAATTCACGCTATACGTGAAAGATGACAATGACCGTGTATTACAAATTTTTCAAACCGTAATCATTTGAAGTTTAGAAATTATATTTCGATTGCTGCTCTTCGTTAAGTAGAAATGAAATAATAACGTTAACCCGGAACTTTATATTAGCATACCGATGGAAAATAATCTAGTAGAGACTACAAGTCATACTGAACGACACAGCTTACCCGCCACTTTTGCATTTCTAATATCTTTGTCAAAATATTGAGAAGCATTATCTAATTTTTTAAAAAAAATGAGAATTTTAAATTTATTCAAATATCGATAAAATTACAAGTTTTAAGATAAATTTAACACAAAAAGTAATAATATATCAATAAAAACGACTGATTTTTTTAAAGACATTCGCAAAACTTAAACAGTAATAATGTTGGACGCTGCAAGGCTATTATGTTCCTGTGCAACGATACGTTTCGCAAAATAGTTCGCTGAAAACAGTTACCTTGTTACAACTATATATGCATGTACAAAGACAGTAAAAATAAGTTTTTAACAATACAATTTTTAGCTTTTAATTGAACTCACAGCAAAATAAAACAGCTCCTTAACATTAAAACATACGAGTGTGTTCGCCAATTAATTAAACAGATGATTTGACAATATTTTGAATTCTTTTAACTTTAAAAGATGTGGGATATTGTGACAGAATTCTCTGAAGAGATCGTAATTCTTTTTTTCGGTGGAATATGTAAAAGAATCGCGTCTGTGTCGTATTCTCATTCAACTCAAAATACATCATCGTTACATCGTGAATTGAATAAACATAAAGAACTTTATTTTAATATTTAAAAAGAAAAAAAAAATCCATTATTAAGTTGAATTATACACAGGAGATTTGGGAGTGGATACTTACGTTTAATGGGGGTGGGGGTGGGTGGGGGGAAGGTCTTCAAGGGTATATATATAGTCTCTCTATAAATATACGCTAGGGTACCTGCCCACCCTCATTAAACGTTATTATCCACTCCCCAAGTTCCTGTGGAATTATATATTTAAAAAAAGTTCAATCCTCAAGATTATTTATTGTACAAATTGTGAAAAAGCTCCAAACTGAATACTGTAATTCAAAGAATGTTCAATATCCAAGTATCCAATATAATAGTTCCAAGATAGCTAGTATTGAACCCATCAAGGACTCTATATAATTCATTGAACGCATCCACGTAACCTGATATTGGCCGCAGGGGATTTTTCAGCTTTTCCTGATCACTTGTCTATGTTTTTATGAATATAGTCAGCTCCTCTATAGCTGAACTCCAATAATACCGGCTGTTGATAGTTTTTTAACTTTTACAATAAAAGATAATAAACGATGTACATTAACAATACAATAATGCAAGAGATGTAACAGGACATTACACTTGACTATACAACGAACAATTTCATTGAATACACTATATTTGTGGAAATTTAAAGCTATACTGAACTAATTAAACCTGAAAAGTCCAAAGGGGGATATAATTTGATGACAGATAAAAGTAAATATATGTGAAACCAACAGGAAACAACAACACATAGCACCAGGGTACAAAATCTAGACAGACATCAAAGCACAAGACAAATACAAGCAAACCACATTATAACCAGTGTCCTTGTCTTCATCAATATTGAAGCTTGTTATGCAACACTCCGTAACAAATAGGCTTTATAAAGTCCAAAGAATGTGGACATTTCGCCACCAAGTGTTCTTTGATAATTCCGACTGAATACTCGCTTTAATGCACATTTACAAGAAGCAAAATGAAAGGAAGCGACAAGATGAAAGACAGTTGTTGAAGCAGCGCTTTACTCGGTTCCAAAAACAGAGACGTTAATATTAAACCCTAGGGCTAGGAACGGAACTTTAAGATTAAAATCTGTAGGTACAAATTAGCATCATGAAAACGTCTGATGAAATGGAGTATAGTTATTATAGTTATTTATTCATTAATATTAAAAAATATTGGCAAAATACCAAATCTTTCAAAAATTATGTGCCAGATTGAAACATAATGTACATTGTACAAGGGGAAAATATAAAAAAGCAAGATCTGAAAGACGTTGTCTACAGCTGATTTGATCATATATAATGATGACTGATACGGAAAAATTGATGTTGCGAGAACATGCGAGAAAAAAATGTATGGATGATTACAAGTTTATCAACTGTCAAAGCTGACTTCCAATGATCATGCTCAAATCTTAGGATATCACGGTTCATAAGAATATGGGGTTGTGATTTTAGGCAAAAGGAATTTTACAAGCATATTAATAACATGTGCATCAACGGAGGTATTTGAAAATGATTGTGCAATATTTTAGGAATACACATGCAGCTTAATAACAGCACAATACTGAATGTATAAAGGAAATAAAGGGTTTACAAGGAGTCATACCAGGTTTCTCTGATCCCGCTAGAATGGAATAAATGAATCTTTTACATTCTCTTGTATTGACATTTTACAAAACATTCTACTAGTGAAAATGAAATTAGTTTAATTATAATGAAATGTTGAAACATACATATATAAGAGTGCCTTTTGTGATATTAAACATGAATATGAGCTGGATTAGGCATTAATGAAAAACCATACAAAGCAAAATGTTGTGGATAGAAGCAGCGTTAAGAACAGAATGTTTAATATAAATTAGGGTTTGTTGTTCTAGGGTTAGAATTTAGTTCATATGATTTTTATAATGTAGATTACAACTGCAAGTCGATGATCGGATGAGAGTAACAGTAGTAGTAACCTAGACAAAAGACCAAAAACTGGGTAGTTGTACAAATTAGGGTTTGAAAAAATCTAAGAATGCAAAATTATTAAACAATATTTACGTTTACAAATGAACGCCTCTTCATCTTCTCTATGTTGACAGTCACTGACTCCATCACCAACTTTATTGTTTGCTTTACAATATGTCCCGTCATTATAGCAATCAAACTCACCACATTCAACACAGGATTTGGTAATATCTATTGAAATAATTAAACGCTAAAGTTAACAAGAATTCCGCGGAATGATATGTCTCGCCGTGTCCGCTTTGACCGTTACTACACACATGGGAGAGAAAAAAAAATATTATATTCATGCAAGAGTTATCTAACTTGGTTAATGTAGTAGGTTTAATGACTAAGAAATATTGTAAGAAGTATTGTGTAAAGTTTCAATCAAATACATTAAGCGATTTTTGAGATATGAACTTCATGGTAGTTGCACACAAAACTTTAACCAGTATTTCTAAATAAAGCATATTTAAAAAAAATAAGTTTAATCAGTATTTCTAAGTAAAACATATTTAAAAAAAATAAAAAAATAAAAAAATGAACCAGTATTTCTTAGTAAAACAAAGAGGGCCTGTGGACGCTTTACTGAACCATAGTAGCCATAGCATTTTTTTTAAATTCCACAATATTTACCCTCACACCCATACTGAACAAAAACTTAATTGCAATGAAAAGGAAATGCTTTAAATTCCCATACCATTCATCTGTAAAAAAAATATAGTCCCCCGTACAGAACCCTTATACAACCCAGCCACTTAATTTGTCAGAACTTCAATCACCCACTCTTAGCGATTTGTTATGAGCAGAAATGATTCAAATTTTAAAAAGAAGTTTATTTGGTAACATAGATGCAAAATGAAAAAAAATCAGTTTTCCCTATAATTTTCTATGTAAAAGTCACATTACAGGGTCCCAATATATCCCAGCCCCTTGATATGCAGAATCTTCAATCCTTGCTGATGTAAGGAAAATTTATATCAAATATGATCTAGTTTGACTGAAAGGTTATTGAGAGGAAATTTGTGAAAATTCCAAATTTTAACCTTATTGCCCCATCCGCCCTCTGGCCGCTTATGGAAATTCAATCCTCCTTATTGAACAAAATCAATTTTTTTTGTTACAACAATGCTTTAGATCTCAAATTAAATTTTTCATTTTCCCATAGTATTCCTATGTAAAACTCAAAGACCCTTACAGGGCCTCTATTTATCCCAGTGTCCCTTGATTTGTACAAACTTAGATTTCTTAATCATAGGGATAATTTATATCAAATATGAACAAATTTGACTGACCGGTTGTTGAAAACAAGATTTATGACAATGTTCAAATTTAGAAAGTCAATCATTCGTATCGAACAACATCATATTTGTTATGACTAGAAGTTACTTCAAAACTCAAACTGAATAAAAAAAAAGTCATAAAGACCTTTGATTTGTACAAACTTTAAACTCACACTCATTGGGCTAATCCATATCAAATATGAACAAATTTGACTGACCGAAGGTGAGAAGAAGATTTTTGAAAATTGTCTATTTTAACCCTTTTTTTACCAATCCCGGCCCCGTATGGAAAGTCAATTCTCCTTATTGAGCCAAATCTTATTTCCTATGACTGGATGATTTTTCAGAACTCCAACTGAACAACAATTTTGCCTAAATAGATGAAAAAAAAATGAGAATTTTATGTTTTTCCATAGTATTCCTATGTTCCTATTCCTCCTGACCCCTTAAGACAGTGAAACTAAGTCATTTTTACAAATATGAACCTCCCTCACCAAACAATGCTTCTGTGAGGATATAGGCAAGTCAAGTTGACATTCAAATGAAAGTCATTCTTTTTTCGAAGTATAGACCGCTGTGCAAAACACAATTCTTGCTGTACTGCACCCACTTCTGGTACATGTCAAAATATAATGGTGACTCATAGACCCTAACCACGGAATGTACACTCAGTCACATGGCCCGGAGGTACTGAAAGCACTTTTCACGAACATCTGACTTGACTCCCAGGAAAACCGCTGACACAAGATTTTGGTCGTCCAGATCGCTGATGGTAAGTTACTTTCGTCTCACCATTGGAAACCCATTTGTACCACCAAAAGATAAGACTCCTGGATAAGCTTTCTGTTGAAAGTTGTATGAAATAAACTTCAGGGTATCCTGTGGGGTCAAATTACACCCAACACAAAATTTTACCAGACTCCAAATTTCCATTTTAGGCGCGACGTCGTCCAATTTTTTCAACATTTAAATTCGCACTTATTTCAAAAGTGCGCACAATATTCAAATGTCTATATATATATGTGTGTGTCAAATGTCCACTGTTATTTCATAGCATTTGGCACCATATTGAGGAAGTTGTCTGCTTTCCAAGGCAATGCTGTTTTTTTTAATGGCGTCTAATTTCAAAGTCCCCTGTACTTCTAAACTTGCGTTACTATGGTGACTATTGCATAAACTTAATGATTTGATGTTTTTATGACAATAGAAAATGTGTCGATCTATCCATTAAACCATTTGTTTGCATGCAACACCCTTAATACAAAAATGACAGGGCCGTCCCATTACTTTTGGGACATACTTCGTACATATGATAGAAGTCCTTTATTATATCAGCACATAAATGGAATCTCCTGAACATTTTTTTGACCTTGCACACATAACTTACATAGATTCCCGCTTGCAAGTCAACCTACTTCTACACAGCCTTGTACACATATTTTACATATATTCCCGCTTGCAAGTCAGCCTACATCTACCCAGCCTTGTACACATATTATTCATAGATTCCCGCTTGCAAGTCAACCTACATCTACCCAGCCTTGTACACATATTTTACATAGATTCCCACTTGCAAGTCAACCTACATCTACCCAATCTTGTGCACATATTATACATAGATTCCCACTTGCAAGTCAACCTACATCTACCCAGTCTTGTACACATATTTTACATAGATTCCCACTTGCAAGTCAACCTACATCTACCCAGTCTTGTGCACATATTATACATAGATTCCCACTTGCAAGTCAACCTACATCTACCCAGTCTTGTGCACATATTATACATAGATTCCCGCTTGCAAGTCAACCTAAATTTACCCAGCCTTGTATAAATATTTTACATAGATTCCCACTTGCAAATCAACCTACATCTACCCAGCCTTGTACACATATTATTCATAGATTCCCGCTTGCAAGTCAACCTACATCTACCCAGCCTTGTACACATATTTTACATAGATTCCCACTTGCAAGTCAACCTACATCTACCCAGTCTTGTGCACATATTATACATAGATTCCCACTTGCAAGTCAACCTACATCTACCCAGTCTTGTGCACATATTATACATAGATTCCCGCTTGCAAGTCAACCTAAATTTACCCAGCCTTGTATAAATATTTTACATAGATTCCCACTTGCAAATCAACCTACATCTACCCAGCCTTGTACACATATTATACATAGATTCCCACTTGCAAGTCAACCTAAATCTACCCAGCCTTGTACACATATTCTACATAGATTCCTGCTTGCAAGTCAATCCGCATATACATGATTTTTCCCCAACATATTCATGATTTGGTCTGCTGCTAAATTTCGAGTTGAGGTCATTTTGTAACCGGTTATTTTCGGTTGTTTCGTAACCATATTTTCGGTTATTTTGTAACCGGTGAAAAATAATGTGTAAATGGTTTATAAAGATGAATAAAGATGATTAAAACATTGTTTATGATAATATAATCAAATTGAAATGAAAAATAACATACATGGAGTAAGTTTTGGTTAACTCGTACCAGTAGAACATATCGTGTAAATGGTTTATAAAGATAAATAACGAAGAACAAAACAATATTTTATGGTATTTTTATGATATATAAATTATATGAAATTGAAAAATAACATGGTGTAATTTGACTAATATTTTTCATTCCATACTCATATGTCAATAATTAATTTTAGTGTTAAGAAACGAAAATATTATGCTAATTGTCAATTATCCTTTAATATTACAATGTGATTGATATACAGATCCCTTTGTTTATCTTCGCATTCTGAAAAATCTATCTTACCGTAGTAATGTAAAAAAAAAATATTTTAGATTACTGGTTATGTGTCCAAACTTCAAGACTGGTGATTTTAAATGAACTTGTCAAGAAGACATTAAAATGGGTATTGTCCCATCGGTCTTTAATTGGGCTGTAACCAAAACACCAAGGAAAGTAATCACTGAGAGGAAACAGCTTGCACCGGATTTTGGAAACATTATGAAAGTATCAGAAAGGTAACACACAGTAAAATAATTGTGAGATAGATATATATTGAAAATAAATGAGAATCAAATAAACAAAGTAACAGTAATTATTTATTTAAAGAGTATTATCATTAGTACTGTCATTTATCATGCAAACTAATTTTTAAAAATAAACAAATAACAATGACTTTGGCTTACATTTTGTTATTATAATATCCTTTCAGTGATATATCCACAACAATCAATACAGATACAGACACGAGTATGGAGGGAATGTCTTTGAACCCATGGCTACAGATGAAAAGGATTTGCAAGAGGAAATGAGGTTACAGACAACTGAATTGAAGTTAAAAACATATGAATATGCAAAAAACAATTAGACATCGAACATTTTGGTGAAATAAATTTTCTAATGATAAATAGCTGATTATATTTCACACTGGTTTTATTTCGTATATGTCAATTAGTCTTGCTGGACGAAGACGTGCAGTGTTTTTGATTGGTAAATTGTTTATGATTTTGTGTAGGTTGAGGGCTGGCCTGTTACATACAGAACATGATTTATCAGTACGATATAACTGTCCATTGTCTACTGTAAATAGGAAAATTGCTGCACGAGTAAATCTATATATTTTATTAGGTTCAATCCCTCTGTGGCTATCAAAACATGAAATACAAAGAATTCAAAACACTTTAATCAAGTACGCATGTTGTAATTGATTGTACTGAGTTTCAAACTTTCCGATTTCGGCTTTTGTCAATGTTATGTCAAAAATGTTGTAAATTCACTTGATATTACAAATAAAATGTTTAACATACCAGTATCTTGTTTGGTGTTTCACTTTTTTACTGGGAATGACAGTATTTCCCATAAACGTCCGACTTGCAATTATTCATTTTAACTAAAACCAAAAACAAGAAATTAGAGCAAATACGGTAATTTCTACAAATGCCTGTCAAAATCCAACAAGCACAATTTAAATAGTTAATTAATTTATGATCCTTTCACCAGCAGGTCAATTCTCAGTTCTCAAGGAAATGATATAGATCTGCAAACAAACAGAACTAATTGCTTCTCAGATAAAGTTTAATATACAATAGGATACACTGTGTTTGTCAGCAAAGGAAACAATTCACGTTAAGCAAATGAAAATATGTTTGGCCTTAAGATTTGGAAAAGTGCATTGGTAATCACAGATGTGGGATAGATACTACAGATAAAGATGTTGAATAGAAATGTTTGCAGAGATTTCTGTTTATATGAAATAAGAGGGTATATAGTATGTAAGTAATAAGTAGAAATTAACTCACCTATATAGTTTTGACTAAAATAGTTGAATCCTCTTCCTATTGATTTGCTCCAGATGACGTTTTTGTTTTGTTAATATGATCTTCAACAAAAGAGAACGCAATATGTGGAAATAGTGATAAACCTCTAGCACTGTAAGTAGCCATGACTGGGAGATGTGAACAAGCAGCTTGCTCATCTGGCCTTGCTCTTGAAAATCTCTTAATATTCATGAGACAATATTAAGAGTGGCCTATTATGGCGCTTTTTGGGTACGAGCAATCTGCCGGGTGTTTCTTTACAAATATCACAGCTTAATGAAATTAAATTTTAACACATTTTTAAACCATTATGTACCACTGTGTGATATACCATGGGAGATTAATTCTTTGTATGCTGTGGTAAAACTCTTAAATATTTTCCTCCATAAATATTCTTTTATGTGCTAACAACTCTTTTGTAAATAATCCCCCCCCCACTCCTCCCCCACCTAAATTTTTGTATTTTTTATGTGGTAAAAATGCTTTAAATAAATATCTTTGAAATGTGCTCCGTTAATATATATCTATTAACTCTTTCGTAAATATTTGCTTTGAAATGTGCTCTGTAAATAAACTTTTTATTTGATAAGTTGTGTATATACAATATTTTGCTTTATATCCCGATAATATTTAAAATGTTTGCATCTTTTTTTCTTTTTTTTTCTATACCAGTAATACTTAAGCGAAGAAATTATCATTTTGACTTTACCATTACATCGGCACATCATTTAAATGCATTAATTATTTATAATAGGACCCATTAGCACCTCTTTAAAGTTATCGTATTCTATAACAAAGGAAGGTAAATGACAAATAATGTGGTTAAAAATAGTTCATGTATATCATTTTTCATTTTAATATGAAGTGTTTATAACACTATTATCAAAAAAATATAATAAAATATTGTTTTATTTATCTTAATAAACAATATTTCCCACTGGTTACGGAACAGAACAGAACAGAGCATATATTTTATTAGGATTTGTACAAAGTACATCATCATACTATATACAATATACAATCAATATAAACATATAGTCACTTAACAGCAATGATTAAATTCATTTGAGTATATAACAAAATATTTAATGAATGTTAATAAATGAAATGAGGATGGACACTATGCTTAAACAGTTAGTACTGTTTTTCTAATTTCATTCGGACTCTTTCTTAGATCAAACAAATTTTATCGTATGTTATTTTAGCATGTTTTAAAAGACATCCATATATTGAGAGCACTGACCCATATCACACATTAATTAAGTCTCTACCTTATAAAGGAAGAATGCTGCACTAAAAATGATTTCATGATTTCACAATAGTGACACCTGACCCCTGGAGTGTGAATACACAGTTTCTGACTGCTACTGTTTTATCAGTTATTCTGGTATATTGAGAGCACTGGACAATATCACAACTTAATTAAGTTACTACTTTATAAAAGAAGAATGCTGCGTTAAAATTTTTTCATGATTTCACAATAGTGACACCTGACTGTTTTAATCACAGTTGCATGACAGAGCATTTAATTTTTTTACTTCTTTAAATGTTATTTTTTGGTCAAAACATTCATTTCAAGAAAGCCATGCTAATGTGATTCAAAACAAAGTTCTGCCAATTTCCTCATATCCTATTGCAAAAGTCAAACATTCACAGTTATAATTGTCCTAAGTACTATTCATAAGTAGAATCTTAAGACAGTGTAGACGTACCAGTAGCATTTTTCTCACTAAACTCAGACAATCTAACAAGAGCACCGCAAGCGGGTGCAGCTCATCTATATATAGTCCACCTAATAAGTGAGAAGATTGCAGAATTCATATCTATAACTGAAAAACAAAATACATGTAGATCTAAAAATAAAATATGGTAAACAGGCTAAACAAAAACTTTAACCTCATAAGTATGGAAACTTAAATAACATGGCCATATGCATTGATTGTATAGTATAATATAATTTTGTTTATGAAGTTTAGTCACTATAACTTCGACAGTTTGTTAGTGACCCCTTAGTAGTCCTTAATGAGCCTTTGAACGCCTAAGTGACTCTTTAGTGGTCCCTTTGAACCCTTTAATGTCCCCGTTTAACCCCTTAGAGGCACCTTAATGATCCCTTTGCAGTACCAAGAGCCTTTTAGTTGTCTCTAATAGGAAATGTCCCATTAGCTCTGTCTATAGAGCAAGAGACTTCTAGTCTATATATTTGTGTTAGTGTGGATGCACCAAGACTGAAATTGTGAGACTTGCGTAATTTTTGCACCGTTGTTTCGCTTATAGAACACAGGGAATGAGAGACAAGTAGACAGACAGAGCAAAACAAGTCCCTCACCTGATTTTATCCTGTCAATTTTTTCCAAATTTTGAATGGATTAAGCCGACGAGGAACTTATGAGAAAAGGGGATTAACTGTTTTTCCATAGCAATCAAAGTTCCCTTATTTGGCCCGAATGGACTCAAGAACCTTTATTTGGACAAACTTTTTCTCACATTGATTATTTATACATGTTAATATGAACAAATTTTGATTATCATATTTTTAAAGAAAACGATCTTCGCAATTTCACAGTATTGTTCCTTTTTGGGTTCCTGCTGGTACCAGGTGGATAATAAATCCTCATTAAAAGTTCTCAAGTCTCTACTGTAATGACTTAGCAATACTCCAGATCTCAAGATGATTAAAATTACTTCTAAAATAGATGATAAGAAAGAGAATTTACTGTTTTCCCCTAGTATTCCTATGTAAAAGTCTAAGTCCCCGATATACCCTTGTACCTTCATTTGAACTTGAAACCCTACTCGTAAGGATAAATATAAATATGAACAAATTCAACTTTTCGGTTCTATAGAAGAAAATGTTTGAAAATTCATAATCGTATCCATTTTGGAGCACTTGCTGACCCTTATGGATATTATTTCCCTGTAAAGGAAAAAGTCTCAAATATTATGACTAAATAATGTTCCAGGTCTCAAGATTAAAATAATACCTAAATATATGAGAAAAACATAATTTCTTGTTTTCCCAGAGTATTCCTAAAATCAAAATCTCTTACTCTAACAGATCCTAGATCCTTTTTTTGATCAAACTTGAAACCACTATTCATAGGGATCATTTTAGCAAAATATAAACAGATTCAGCTCATCATTTCTTAGGAATATTTTTGAATTTTCACAATGTTATCTCTCTTTGGGACTCCTGCTGGTCCCTTGTGGATATTAAATATCCTTTTAAGGACCCCAGTAACATTTTCAGGTTTATGTTTTTCGGGAAGTCTGTCATTCTTTGTCAAAACATAGCCCTTTTACAAAGCCATTACAATTTATTCCCAACAACACCGTACCCACGTGCATACAAATAAATGAAACTAATTAGAAAGTGGAGCCGATTTCTTCACAAACTTGGAACATTAACGTTATCGTTGTATCGACATCAATATAAACTAGGCTGCGTTCAGTTCGGTTTAACGTTTGCCAACATTAGGCCAGCCTTAAAAACTATATTGTTTGCAGTGCTCCTACCTACTCACCAAAAAGTGCAACTACCCAAACTTTTTTTATGGACTTTCAAAGCATTTAATTTTTTTTCTCACGATTTCTGTCCATTTTTCTTTAAAATGACTATGCAAAATCAAAATTTGGCAAAAACAACAACAAATTAGCTACCTACCTACCCACATGAAAAATACTGGGTCGGAGCACAGCAAACAAATATTTTTTTAAGGATGGCCTTAGCCAACATATTTTCCTGGACACTGGCTCATCCTTATATTAGCACGCAGTACGCGATACTTTTAGGGAACCAGGCATTGAAACACGTTTGCTGTTTAACGGTAACGAACGCAGCCCTGTTGCCTGTTCCAGACGCACTGGGGTATACTAAAGTAATTAAAATGAGTCCCATTATATTAACACCTAGTATTTGTTCTATCCTGGAAGACTTAAAAGCGGACCATATAAGTCTTGAGCTTTCTTCGTCGTCGAGCTTAAATAAGTTGGTAAACGTAACAAAATGCATAATATTATTTCAAAACCAGGATGAGGTCAATGATTTCAAATACAAATACAAAACATGTTTTTGCTTTAATATTTTATTTTAAAATCATAAGAAACTTCTTACCAAAAGTATAATGAATGAATGAATAGGATTTTACGGCGTACCAACACATAGGTTATTCGACGCCAACAGGAAGGAAGATTCCATGTTCACTCTACATGTACAAAAACAACAAATAAACATACAGATTAAAAAAAAATACACTCGTAGTCATATACATAATATCAATAAATTAATCTGGACAACTCCAAATGTGTGCTGAAACATACAGAATATAGGGCTTCTAGTTGATCGAGTACATATTACAAACTGCTACAATAGGTTTTACCAATTAATACAAGTTGAGTATTATAAAGAAGATACAGTTACTAATTACAATTTAGAAGTAAAACCTTGCAGAGATTCAAGAGAAAATGCATATATTTAAATGACTTTAATGCTATCTCAACCAATAGAAAAGAAATAGAACAAGAGCTGCCAGAGGGGCAGTGCCCCTGACTATTTTGATGCTGTTCTAAAACAACAACTTTTTCAGGAAATAAGTACCAAATGGAAAACAATTAAAACTCAGGAGTGGTAAATTAAGCTATAATTATTGCTTGTCTGTAAAATATAATTCACCCACACTATTTATTTTCTTTATCAACAGGGCAATATATCGGTACCAGTTCATGAAAATTGACCTATAGTTGAAATAATCTTGTACCAGCATGCATGTTTAAACTTTAATAAAAGGAAAAAAATGTTAACACCTAGGGCAGGCCAATAAAACACAAGATTAAAATTAACAAAAAAAAATTAATTGTTTACCGCTTAAAGCGGGCAAATTTTGTCCCCAGGTTGTCATGGTTTTTAACAAATTTGAGAGAGGACCACAAACTGACCCTATTTGTCAAACATCTAAGCTCGAGGCCTTGTACTACAAACTTTAACCTGCTGAAAAACAAAATTTCTAAGTCTAAAAGTTAAGTGCCAAAATGCAATCAAGAGTTATGATTCTTGTCTCTATGAGTTTCATAGTGGATGCTGAACACTATTGTGAAGTTTTATTCATGTCCAATGATAGGTTGATAAATAAGTATCAACTCAAAAACTTTAACCTGCAAAAAATGTCTAACCAAATTTTCCAAAAGTCCAAAAGGACCACAACTCTGCAAAAATGCAACCTATAGTTATCGCTTTCATCTCTATGCATTCTGTTGATGCTGTTGAACACACATGTGAGATTTCATTCGTGTCCAATGATAGAATGATGAAATAAATACCAAATCAAATACTTTAACCTCTAAAAATCTCTAACGAAATTTTCCAAAAGGGTAATAACTCTGCCAAAATGCAACCCAGAGTATAAATCGATATCGCCAATAACAAATAAGGTAATTTCAACACAATTTGTACAATAATTTGTCAAATAATAAGGATTAAATCAAAACAAAACTTTTTATGAGGAGCGAATGGTCGGTTGGTAGAGCAGTGAACCTATGATTGGAGGGTCGTGGGTTCGATCCTCTATCACGGCTATGTGTGGTGTCCTCGAGCAAGATACTTTTTCCGCATATGCTTAGTACTGTTTCTACACAGGAAGACTTCGAGTGTGATTTACCCAAGTTGTAAGAACTTGTTTCACAATTGAAGTAACATAAAAACACTAATCGAGATTCATGGATAATTTTAAGAATGTATCAGGACTAAAGTTAAATACCTCAAAGTGTACGGCATTTAAAGCTGGTTCTCTTAAAACATACAAATATTCAATTTTGTCTAACAAAAAAATTCATAGCAAAAACCATAGGAATGTTTTTTCATACAAATACAACAAAAAATTTGAATTAATTTTGATCCAAAGTTAGACGAGTTTAAAAACTGTCTAAAAAGTTGGCAACATAGAAAGCTCACTTAAATGGGATAACAAACACGATAAAATAAAAAGAAGTAAGATGATAAAAATGATTGATATAAATATGTTTCTCAATTCGTTAAAAGCAAACTGGATAAATTGCATATTACAATTAGACAATAATGATAAATGGAAACTATTTTACACATCTAAATTAGATAAAAAAGGAGGTAACCTTTTATTTGATTGTAATTTAAATAAATCAGACATAAGTGAATTATTTCCAGAAAACAAGTTCTTGACAGACGTATTGACATCATGGCACGACATAAAAGGAAACTCCTGCCGTAAAAATTTAAGCCAAGAAATCGTTTGGAATAATTCCAACCTTAAGATAGGAGGAAAAACATTGTTTATGTAACAAAATAGTTAGGTTGGTGTGGCCTAATTTAGTAATGTCAGCTAGTATGTGTCAATTGTAATAATATAGGCTATGTTTAGAACAGGTAGCGGGGAATTGTTAAAATGTATCGATAGCTCGATAGGAGTTATGTTTTTAAGATCTTTTTACATTTTCATTATTTGATTAAAGAATAAATCATTTTGAAGTTTATTTCATCAAATTGCATTAAGTATTAAGAAAGTTAGAATAATTAAACGGGTTTATTTGTCATAAAACTAATTTAGGTTTAAAATGGCTTAATAGCGTAAAATCCGCATCGTACGATATTGGAAAGTTTGTTGTTTCATAATTTGCACGAAATTCACTAAGGTATGTGGACTGTTTTGCTATATATTCTGACTGTATTATTGAAGCACTTTCCAGTATTAGCAGAAACATCTTTGGAGTGGTTGTGACGAGAAGGATTAAGCTGGTTACTGTTCCAGTACATAACGGCAGATGGGTATGTGAATTTTATATTATGTTGTATTTAAATGTCTGATAGATATATTTTGAAGTAATCGGATCTAAGTAAAGTTGTAAAATTGTTCATATCCATTCCGACAATAATGTCTGTAATTTAATACACATCCACGGTACTGAGAAGCGTTTTGTTAGAATATAGGCCGAGGAATCTGAAAACGTATTTTGAGCTGTTGATATCGTGTTTACGATGAAGTATTAAAATTCATCATGTTAGAACTGATTGATGTGTAATTAAATTTTGTTGAGGCTTATTCTGAGATTCACAATGTGAATAGATATATAATTGGTCGGTAATTTATATAATAAATGAGAAATTATGTAGAGATATAATTGCTACTTTGAGATTGATGGATGGTCATATATGAGATGTTGTTTAAACTGCCATGAAACTGCAGATAGTAAGAATTGAATGAACTGTTATCATATATTGATAAATCTACAATGAAACTGTTAGAAGGTAAGAAATGAATGCAGTTATAATATGTTGATAAATTTACCATGAAACTGTAAGATGGTAAGAATTGAATGCACTGTTATCATATATTGATAAAAATACCATGAAAATAGCAGTTTTAGACATAAGCGAGACATGTGTTACATACAGTGAAAGGAAAAAGAAAGTATACATACCTATAAACGTCGACAGGTTAAGGAACAATTAATGTATTACATATAAATTCTGTATATTTATATTTCATCATATTGTTGAATCAAAAAACAAGCATTTAACATTTCAAAGCAAAACAATAAGAAAAAATCAGTTCATTTTCCATCAGATGAATAAACTTAGCCAATAATGAAATAATTTTAAAAACCAAAATGTATTCTTTCTTTTTCCTTTCAGTGTATATATCCAAAAATAATTCTCTCCTCTATCTGTATCAGTATGATGATATGTATATAAAACTAACCCTTCACAAATTTTTATCCTGGATATACCAGTTGCCGGAATACACATGTACTACACATTTCTACTATAATTATTAATGAACCAATGCATATCATTAACTTTACTGGGTACCCCAATTACAACCAACTCGCGAAGAACCAATTCTATGTCCTTCTGTTCTCTCGACTCTTTCAGACTGTGCTTTTTATTTGTGATGATATATATATATATATATATATATATATATATATATATATGTGTCATAAATAAAATAAACATCAAGCACATTAACATACAATATTACAGAAGCATTAACATGTATTTTAAATAATACATTAAACTAGTAACTGTTTAATATATCTTATTACACAAATATTCAACTAAGCTTAATATTGATTAATAATTTAGAGACACATTTATCACAGTATAAATCTACATTAATAACAATAAAAAATTCTAAGTTTTTCAATCATAAAGTTATATAAGCAAAAATAGAAATTATGCTTGTTTTTTAATTCCCTGAACAGAATGGAGTGCTTTCCTTCAACTTGTAATGGGAAGGAGTACACAATGTAGCCTAAAAAAGGGTGTTCTTGCGATACCATATCAGTCATATTTATTCATGATCAAATCAGCTGTTGGCCAGTCTTTCAGATCTTTTTTTCCCCAAATGTACATGATGTTTCAATCTGGCACACAATATTTGAAATTTTTGCTATTATGACCATATTTCTGAATATTGTCTTTAATAAATAAATGACTATAATAACTGTACTCCATGTCATCAGACGTTTTCATCATCCGAAGTCAATCGCTGTGTTTGCTGAAAATGAAATATGTACAATATTTTATTTCGCAGTGAATTGTTTTTGATAATTAAACAATTAACAAGTGGACCTGAAGCCCTGGCAATAGATGATACATGTAAAATATATATTAAAGGTCTAGGCCTTAAACTTTCAGAGAAAATGTGTTTTTTTTAAATTTTACTTAAAATGTGCTTATAAGCCCTGTGGCAGGGGCATTTATGGTCGAATCACGCTGGTTCAAGAACTCGCTGTGCAAGTTTGGTTATGATTCAATGAAAAATGAAAGTGCTATCGCTTATACAACATCTTCACTATATAACTCTATGTAAAACAGTGACCACTATGCCAGCCCCAAATTTGACCACAGGGACCCGATTTCAACAAATCTTTTAGGGGACCTCCATGCAATGCTACATGTAAAATATCTATGGTCCAAGCATTGAACTTTCAGAGAAACCTTTTTTTTTTTAAATTTTACTACAAATGTGTTTATAAGCTCTCTGGCGGGGGTATTTGTGGTCAAAATACACTGGTTCAAGAATTCATCCGAGATCTTGTGGTTATATAACTGCTGTGCAAGTTTGGTTAAGATTCCGTGAAAAATCATGGTGCTATTGCGCCTAAAAGAAAAAGATTAACGGACAATGATGGACAATGGACAATTTACCACAACATAAGCCCTGCTGGCCTTTGGCCAGTAGAGCTAAAAATAGTAAAATTGATGAATTATAGATATAACAATTATTCTCCATATTATAAAACTAAGATATTTATAAAATTAATACAACACACAAATAGTTTATGGAACTTCTTTGCTTTATTCAGAAACCTAAATATTAAAGAGCACTGCTTGTCAAGAAGATTTGAGACGCAAGTAGAGATCATGTAGAAATTTTATGTATACAAAAACATTACAATGCTTAAAGCTTTAATAAAACCAGAACATTAAAGGTGTTAAAACCAAGTGATAATTCTTATAAAATAATATAAAAATTGTGTAGTAACCGATGATGGGTCTGGTGAATTCATACGCTGTTTGTCCTTTGTGCTGGCTTTCCTATTTACCAAGAATACAACCTGCGGAAAAATCAACATGAATTATTAAAATGTTTTTATTATATTCTTATGTTAACACTACATGACATTATATAACCGTCTCACTACACAGTTACGCCCCTTTTTTCCACGGTAACATGATTATTACGCTTAAAAACAAGGCTTATGTAATTTGGTTTTGAAACATTTTCAAAATGATTCATAGTAGCTGTGATTTCTTGCTGCAGATGAGTAGAGCAAAAGTTGGTATAGCATATACTGCAATATTAGACATCACTGGTGTTACAAAATTTATAGGATTTCAACATATGCGTATATTTATGAGCATTTGAGGACTTCTTTTTTCTAAAAGTCTCAGGGTGTCACAGCACCCTCATTTAAAAAACCCAACGTGGACAACCTACCAGTTAGTGTGCATTTTTATGTGGGTTTACATTCCTTTCATGAAATACAAAAACTTTAAAAAAATTCTATGTGGAAGTCTTCTTTTACCATGGAAATCCTAGGCCTTATTTTATAGAACAAAGGACAAAATTCAACTGTATAGTGAGACCTTAATTACTCACCTGTGGCAGAGGAGACAATGCCAAAGACGGCAATATCATGGTTATATAACTACTATGTAAGTTTGGTGGACATCAAGTGAAAGCTGCAAGTACTAGAATGCACACATCATCAAATAATGCAATTATTGATGATTCAAGGGCAATAACTTACCTGATTTGGTCAATTCAAAAACTTGTTCAAGAGATTATGGTTATATAAAAACTGTGTAAGTTTGGTGAGAATCAAATGAAAAATGTGGTGCTTGAGTGCACGCAAGGTCAAATAGTACAGTGTTTGACAATACAAGGGCCATTGCTTTGACATTCAAGAACTTGTCCGAGATATCATAGTTTATTAACAACTGCGTGAGTTTGACGTGGAGAAAATGAGGGTGCTAGAGTGCACACAAGGTCCATTATTGCATTTTTTAAAAGCTTAATTGGCCATCACTCTGACATTGATAATATGATTTGGTCAGTTCATGAACTTGTCCGAGATATTATGGTTATATAACTACTGTGCAAGTTTTGTGAGGATCCAATGAAAAAAGGTGCTAAAGCGTACACAACAAAAAGTTCATGGACAGACAACAGGCGATTAGAATAGCTTACCTTCAGCTTTGCTCTGGTGAGCTAACAAGAATCTGTCCGAGATGTTATTGTTGATCCAATGAAAAATACGGATGCTAGAGTGCACACAACAAAAAGTTCAGTGACGGAAAACAGGCAATCAGAATAGCTCACCTTCAGCTTTACTCAGGTGAGCTAAAAATATTATACAAATATATTATGGTGTTTTTTCAAATAATGAACTTTAATTTTGAATTATGCTTTCAGTTCAAAATGCCTAGAACTATTAAACAAAACTTGTTTTCGTTAAAGAAAATGTGTTATTTCTATAAATAGTTAAAAAAAGATGGGATATATGCTGTACCAAAACCCATATCAATCCTATAACAAATAATGCTATAAGAATTGCAGCAGCTATGATGGCAATAACACCAGCATTGTTATGATTGTCTTGGATGCCTGGAACGTTAGACTCCGTCCTGTTCTTGGATACAGTTGTGTATTCTCCCGTTTGGGTAGTTTCTTCTCGGGCAACTGTGTATTCTCCCTTTTGGGTAGTTTCTTCTTGGACAACTGAAATCAAATTGGCTGGTAATTGAAATTTCTATCCATCTTTTAAATAATTTTAACTTCATTTTTAATAAATTATACATAAAACCATTTTAACTGGAGAAGACCTCTTATATTTGTACAAGTATCAAAACAGGATCTTGGGAACGTTCTATTGTGTTGCAAGTAATGGTAAAGCTTTCTCACTTGAAGTTGAAGGAATAGCAGCTTTCATTATTTCTTTTTATAATAAATGTCAATTTATTATATTTTTTTTTGATGAATTCTCCACCATAATATTATAATCAAGAGCTGTCGATAAGACAGTGCTCGACTATTCAAATATTTGTCACAAAAGTAAAAATTTGATTGAGACTGATGACAAATCAGAGAAACAAGAGTGAGAGTTATCTAACTTACTAAATGGATTAAGTTATAACTGCTAAACCTTGTATGAAGATTCAATCCAATATATGCAGTGGCTGCTGAGTCATAAAATTTGTAAGTCAAACAAAGGCCATAATTTTCAAAGAAATCTGGCAAGAGTTATCCCACTTGATTAATTTAGTTGGTTTCGCGACTGCAAAGCCATCAGTAAAGTTTCATTCAAATACATTATGTGGTTGTTGTGATACGGACTTGATGGTTATTGCACGTAAAACTTTAATCAAAATTTCTAAGTCAAAGAAGGGCCATACTTTTCATTATATTCATGCAAGAGTTATATCATAGTTATTTTAGTAGGTTTGATGACTAGGAAGTCTTGTGCAAAGTTTTAATCAAATACATTGAGTGATTGGTGAGATATGGAATTGATGGTACTTGCATGCAAAACTTTAACCTGAATTTCTAAGTCAAACAAGGGCCATAATTGTCATATATTCATGCAAGAGTTATGTTACTTAATTATTTTAGTAGGTTTGATGACTGGAAAGTCTTGTGTGAAGTTTCAATCCCATACATGAAACGGTTACTGTGATGGTACTTGATGGTACTTGCATCCATTTAGCTTTAAACTTAAAATCAAAGAAGGGCAATAACTTACATTATATTTTCGAAAAAGTTATCTAACTTCATTATTTTAGTAGGTTTGATGACTGGAAAGTCTTGTGTGAAGTTTAAATCAAATAAATTAAGAGGTTGGTGAGATATGGACTTTTGCATTTTATTCAAGCAAGAGTTATCAAACTTAGTTATTGTAGTACATTTGGTAACTGGGGAGTCTTGTGTAAAGTTTCAAGTCAATTCATGCAATGGTAACTGATATGAGGACTTGCACACAAAACTTTAACCAAGATGTGATGACGACACCTGGGTGAATATAATAGCTCTCTTTATTCTTCGAATAGTCGGGCTAAAAATTAAAGTATGTTTTTATTACTCTTATGTTGGTTGTACTACAATAGAACCAACATATGCCCCCCCCCCCCACCCAAGTGTTTGATTGCGTAGTTTATTTTCCTTTCATTGTGTTGAAGATATAGCATAGACAAGCAAATATAACAGGAAATAAGATTGAGGGGAGATAGGGGTGGGGAGATAAATACATTTTGTTATTATTTTAAATAAATCTTGTTGAACATTGCCCCCAATCCATCTTCCAAGTCTAATTTGAATTCCCTATTAAAGTTTTGAAAACATATTCTATACTTGAAAATAAAGTAAAAAAAAGTGAGATAATTCATCCATTATTCTAGATGGACTTAAGACCTTTTTCTCTCAGCACTACCAGACATTGCCCACTATCCATGTTCCAAGTTGTGAATATGTTCCAAACAAGCAAAAAAAGTATGAAAGTGGAGAAAATTCTAACATAATTCAAGAGAGAGTTATGGTTATTTTGCTCTGAACTTCCACACATTGCCTTCTATTCATTAACTAAATAATATTTGAGTCCCTTCACAACCTTTCGAGTTATGCTCCGGAAACAAATTCAGATGGAAGGACATGCACTGACAGACAAATAAAGCGGCTTCAATATGTCTGTCCATCATGAATCATAAAATGTATAAAACAATACCTGTTGTGAGCTTTTCTGTTGACTTTGACTCCTGTGATGGTTTTGGTGTTTGTGCAGTTGTGTTCTTAACAGGTGTGGTAGGTGGAGCTGGTGTAGTCGCTGGAATGGTGAAATTATAATATGTATTTTATTACTCTATTTTTATTGTGCTACAAGAGTACTGATAGAAACAACAGATAGCTGGTGTAGTCACTGTTCAACTCTGAACCATCCCTGCAAACACAGACCACTTAATGTGTAGCTGTTGTATTTTTGTGTGTAACAGGCAGACACAGGTGATCACAATTCTTTTGTGAACACAGAGCAGTAGTGGTGGCAGCAAAATATGGACAAACAAAGAGAAGTTTATCAATGTTAGTAAACAAGTTTATAATACTAATATTAATATAATAGTATATACCAATGTAGAAGTCAGAAATATGGATATATAATTATATATGTTTCATGGCCAGCCTCTACTTTTGTTGTGACATGCACCGGACTAGCAACTGTTTCATGTCCAGCCACTACATTTGTTGTGACATGCACCAGACTAGCAACTGTTTCATGTCCAGCCACTACATTTGATGTGACAGGTACCAGATTAGCAACTGTTTCATGTCCAGCCGCTACTTTGGTTGCGATATGTACCGGAAAAGCAACTGTTTCATGTCCAACTGCTACTTTGGTTGTGTCATGTACCTGACTAGTAACTGTTTCATGTCCAGCCACTACTTTGGTTGTGATATGTACCAGACTAGCAATTGTTTCATATTCAGCCACTACTTTTGTTGTTTCATGAACCAGACAAGCAACTGTTTCATGTCCAGCTGCTGCTTTGGTTGTGACATGCACTGACTAGCAACTGTTTCATTTGAAGCCACTACTTTTGCTGTGACACATATTGGACTAACAACTGGTTCATGTCTAGCCACTACTTTGGTTGTGAAATGTACCAGACTAGCAACTGTTTCATGTCCAACCGCTACTTTGCTTGTGACATGCACTGACTAGCAACTATTTCAAGTCCAGTCCCTACTTTGGTTGTGACATGTACTGGACTAGCAACTGTTTCAAGTCCAGTTCCTACTTTGGTTGTGACATGCACTGACTAGCAACTGTTTCAAGTCCAGTCCCTAAATTGGTTGTGACATGTACTTGACTAGCAACTGTTTCAAGTCAAGTTCCTACTTTGGTTGTGACATGCACTGACTAGCAACTGTATCAAGTCCAGTCCCTACTTTGGTTGTGACATGTACTGGACTAGCAACTGTTTCATGTCAAGCCACTTCATTTGTTGTGATATGTACCGGACTAGCAACTGTTTCATGTCAAGCCGCTACTTTGGTTGTGACATGTACCGGACTAGCAACTGTTTCATGTCAAGCCGCTACTTTGGTTGTGACATGTACTGGACTAGCAACTGTTTCATGTCAAGCCGCTACTTTGGTTGTGACATGTACTGGACTAGCAACTGTTTCATGTCAAGCTGCTACTTTGGTTGTGACATGCACTGACTAGCAACTATTTCAAGTCCAGTCCCTACTTTGGTTGTGACATGTACTGGACTAGCAACTGTTTCAAGTCCAGTTCCTACTTTGGTTGTGACATGCACTGACTAGCAACTGTTTCAAGTCCAGTCCCTTAATTGGTTGTGACATGCACTGACTAGCAACTGTATCAAGTCCAGTCCCTACTTTGGTTGTGACATGTACTGGACTAGCAACTGTTTCAAGTCCAGTCCCTACTTTGGTTGTGACATGTACTGGACTAGCAACTGTTTCAAGTCCAGTCCCTACCTTGGTTGTGACATGTACTGGACTAGCAACTGTTTCATGTCAAGCCACTTCATTTGTTGCGATATGTACCGGACTAGGAACTGTTTCATGTCAAGCCGCTACTTTGGTTGTGACATGTACCGGACTAGCAACTGTTTCATGTCAAGCTGCTACTTTGGTTGTGACATGCACTGACTAGCAACTGTTTCAAGTCCAGTCCCTTCTTTGGTTGTGACATGTACTTGACTAGCAACTGTTTCATGTCCAGCCACTACTTTGGTTGTGACACGTACTGGACTAGCAACTGTTTCATGTCAAGCCACTTCATTTGTTGCGATATGTACCGGACTAGCAACTGTTTCATGTCAAGCCGCTACTTTGGTTGTGACATGTACCAGACTAGCAACTGTTTCATGTCAAGCCGCTACTTTGGTTGTGACATGTACCGGACTAGCAACTGTTTCATGTCAAGCTGCTACTTTGGTTGTGACATGTTCCGGACTTGCAACTGTTTCATGTCCAGCCGCTACTTTGGTTGTTACATGCACTGACTAGCAACTATTTAAAGTCCAGTCCCTACTTTGGTTGTGACATGTACTGGACTAGCAACTGTTTCAAGTCCTGTTCCTACTTTGGTTGTGACATGCACTGACTAGCAACTGTTTCAAATCCAGTCCCTTAATTGGTTGTGACATGCACTGACTAGCAACTGTATCAAGTCCAGTCCCTACTTTGGTTGTGACATGTACTGGACTAGCAACTGTTTCAAGTCCAGTCCCTACTTTGGTTGTGACATGTACTGGACTAGCAACTGTTTCAAGTCCAGTCCCTACCTTGGATGTGACATGTACTGGACTAGCAACTGTTTCATGTCAAGCCACTTCATTTGTTGTGATATGTACCGGACTAGCAACTGTTTCATGTCAAGTCGCTACTTTGGTTGTGACATGTACCGGACTAGCAACTGTTTCATGTCAAGCCGCTACTTTGGTTGTGACATGCACTGACTAGCAACTGTTTCAAGTCCAGTCCCTTCTTTGGTTGTGACATGTACCGGCTAGCAACTGTTTCATGTCCAGCCACTACTTTGGTTGTGACACGTACTGGACTAGCAACTGTTTCATGTCAAGCCACTTCATTTGTTGCGATATGTACCACTAGCAACTGTTTCATGTCAAGCTGCTACTTTGGTTGTGACATGTACCAGACTAGCAATTGTTTCATATTCAGCCACTACTTTTGTTGTTTCATGAACCAGACTAGCAACTGTTTCATGTCCAGCTGCTGCTTTGGTTGTGACATGCACTGACTAGCAACTGTTTCATTTGAAGCCACTACTTTGGCTGTGACACATACCGGACTAACAACTGGTTCATGTCTGTCTATCATGAATCATAAAATGTATAAAACAATACCTGTTGTGAGCTTTTCTGTTGACTTTGACTCCTGTGATGGTTTTGGTGTTTGTGCAGTTGTGTTCTTAACAGGTGCGGTAGGTGGAGCTGGTGTAGTCGCTGGAATGGTGAAATTATAATATATATTTTATTACTCTATTTTTATTGTGCTACCAGAGTACTGATAGAAACAACAGATAGCTGGTGTAGTCACTGTTCAACTCTGAACCATCCCTGCAAACACAGACCACTTAATGTGTAGCTGTTGTATTTTTGTGTGTAATAGGCAGACACAGGTGATCACAATTCTTTTGTGAACACAGAGCGGTAGTGGTGGCAGCAAAATATGGACAAACAAAGAGAAGTTTATCAATGTTAGTAAACAAGTTTATAATACTAATATTAATATAATAGTATATACCAATGTAGAAGTCAGAAATACGGATATATAATTATATATGTTTCATGGCCAGCCTCTACTTTTGTTGTGACATGCACCGGACTAGCAACTGTTTCATGTCCAGCCACTACATTTGTTGTGACATGCACCAGACTAGCAACTGTTTCATGTCCAGCCACTACATTTGATGTGATAGGTACCATATTAGCAACTGTTTCATGTCCAGCCGCTACTTTGGTTGCGATATGTACCGGAATAGCAACTGTTTCATGTCCAACTGCTACTTTGGTTGTGTAATGTACCTGACTAGTAACTGTTTCATGTCCAGCCACTACTTTGGTTGTGATATGTACCAGACTAGCAATTGTTTCATATTCAGCCACTACTTTTGTTGTTTCATGAACCAGACTAGCAACTGTATCATGTCCAGCTGCTGCTTTGGTTGTGACATGCACTAACTAGCAACTGTTTCATTTGAAGCCACTACTTTTGCTGTGACACATACCGGACTAACAACTGGTTCATGTCTAGCCACTACTTTGGTTGTGAAATGTACCAGACTAGCAACTGTTTCATGTCCAGCCGCTACTTTGGTTGTGACATGCACTGACTAGCAACTATTTCAAGTCCAGTCCCTACTTTGGTTGTGACATGTACTGGACTAGCAACTGTTTCAAGTCCAGTTCCTACTTTGGTTGTGACATGCACTGACTAGCAACTGTTTCAAGTCCAGTCCCTAAATTGGTTGTGACATGTACTTGACTAGCAACTGTTTCAAGTCCAGTTCCTACTTTGGTTGTGACATGCACTGACTAGCAACTGTATCAAGTCCAGTCCCTACTTTGGTTGTGACATGTACTGGACTAGCAACTGTTTCAAGTCCAGTCCCTACCTTGGTTGTGACATGTACTGGACTAGCAACTGTTTCATGTCAAGCCACTTCATTTGTTGCGATATGTACCGGACTAGCAACTGTTTCATGTCAAGGCGCTACTTTGGTTGTGACATGTACCGGACTAGCAACTGTTTCATGTCAAGCCGCTACTTTGGTTGTGACATGTACCGGACTAGCAACTGTTTCATGTCGAGCCGCTACTTTGGTTGTGACATGTACCGGACTAGCAACTGTTTCATGTCCAGCCACTACTTTGGTTGTGACATGCACTGACTAGCAACTATTTCAAGTCCAGTCCCTACTTTGGTTGTGACATGTACTGGACTAGCAACTGTTTCAAGTCCAGTTCCTACTTTGGTTGTGACATGCACTGACTAGCAACTGTTTCAAGTCCAGTCCCTTAATTGGTTGTGACATGCACTGACTAGCAACTGTATCAAGTCCAGTCCCTGCTTTGGTTGTGACATGTACTGGACTAGCAACTGTTTCAAATCCAGTCCCTACTTTGGTTGTGACATGTACTGGACTAGCAACTGTTTCATGTCAAGCAACTTCATTTGTTGCGATATGTACCGGACTAGCAACTGTTTCATATCAAGCCGCTACTTTGGTTGTGACATGTACCGGACTAGCAACTGTTTCATGTCAAGCCGCTACTTTGGTTGTGACATGCACTGACTAGCAACTGTTTCAAGTCCAGTCCCTTCTTTGGTTGTGACATGTACTGGCTAGCAACTGTTTCATGTCCAGCCACTACTTTGGTTGTGACACGTACTGGACTAGCAACTGTTTCATGTCAAGCCACTTCATTTGTTGCGATATGTACCGGACTAGCAACTGTTTCATGTCAAGCCGCCACTTTGGTTGTGACATGTACCAGACTAGCAACTGTTTCATGTCAAGCCGCTTTTTTGGTTGTGACATGTACCAGACTAGCAACTGTTTCATGTCAAGCCGCTACTTTGGTTGTGACATGTACCGGACTAGCAACTGTTTCATGTCCAGCCGCTACTTTGGTTGTGACATGCACTGACTAGCAACTATTTCAAGTACAGTCCCTACTTTGGTTGTGACATGTACTGGACTAGCAACTGTTTCAAGTCCAGTTCCTACTTTGGTTGTGACATGCACTGACTAGCAACTGTTTCAAGTCCAGTCCCTTAATTGGTTGTGACATGCACTGACTAGCAACTGTATCAAGTCCAGTCCCTACTTTGGTTGTGACATGTACTGGACTAGCAACTGTTTCAAGTCCAGTCCCTACTTTGGTTGTGACATGTACTGGACTAGCAACTGTTTCAAGTCCAGTCCCTACCTTGGTTGTGACATGTACTGGACTAGCAACTGTTTCATGTCAAGCCACTTCATTTGTTGCGATATGTACCGGACTAGCAACTGTTTCATGTCAAGCCGCTACTTTGGTTGTGACATGTACCGGACTAGCAACTGTTTCATGTCAAGCCGCTACCTTGGTTGTGACATGCACTGACTAGCAACTGTTTCAAGTCCAGTCCCTTCTTTGGTTTTGACATGTACCGGTTAGCAACTGTTTCATGTCCAGCCACTACTTTGGTTGTGACACGTACTGGACTAGCAACTGTTTCATGTCAAGCCACTTCATTTGTTGCGATATGTACCGGACTAGCAACTGTTTCATGTCAAGCCGCTACTTTGGTTGTGACATGTACCAGACTAGCAATTGTTTCATATTCAGCCACTACTTTTGTTGTTTCATGAACCAGACTTGCAACTGTTTCATGTCCAGCTGCTGCTTTGGTTGTGACATGCACTGACTTGCAACTGTTTCATTTGAAGCCACTACTTTGGCTGTGACACATACCGGACTAACAACTGGTTCATGTCTGTCCATCATGAATCATAAAATGTATAAAACAATACCTATTGTGAGCTTTTCTGTTGACTTTGACTCCTGTGATGGTTTTGGTGTTTGTGCAGTTGTGTTCTTAACAGGTGTGGTAGGTGGAGCTGGTGTAGTCGCTGGAATGGTGAAATTATAATATATATTTTATTACTCTATTTTTATTGTGCTACCAGAGTACCAACTGCTACTTTGGTTGTGTCATGTACCTGACTAGTAACTGTTTCATGTCCAGCCACTACTTTGGTTGTGATATGTACCAGACTAGCAATTGTTTCATATTCAACCACTACTTTTGTTGTTTCATGAACCAGACTAGCAACTGTTTCATGTCCAGCTGCTGCTTTGGTTGTGACATGCACTGACTAGCAACTGTTTCATTTGAAGCCATTACTTTTGCTGTGACACATACCGGACTAACAACTGGTTCATGTCTAGCCACTACTTTGGTTGTGAAATGTACTAGACTAGCAACTGTTTCATGTCCAGCCGCTACTTTGGTTGTGACATGCACTGACTAGCAACTATTTCAAGTCCAGTCCCTACTTTGGTTGTGACATGTACTGGACTAGCAACTGTTTCAAGTCCAGTTCCTACTACTTTGGTTGTGACATGCACTGACTAGCAACTGTTTCAAGTCCAGTCCCTAAATTGGTTGTGACATGTACTTGATTAGCAACTGTTTCAAGTCCAGTTCCTACTTTGGTTGTGACATGCACTGACTAGCAACTGTATCAAGTCCAGTCCCTACTTTGGTTGTGACATGTACTGGACTAGCAACTGTTTCAAGTCCAGTCCATACTTTGGTTGTGACATGCACTGACTAGCAACTATTTCAAGTCCAGTCCCTACTTTGGTTGTGACATGTACTGGACTAGCAACTGTTTCAAGTCCAGTTCCTACTTTGGTTGTGACATGCACTGACTAGCAACTGTTTCAAGTCCAGTCACTTAATTGGTTGTGACATGCACTGGACTAGCAACTGTTTCATGTCAAGCCACTTCATTTGTTGCGATATGTACCGGACTAGCAACTGTTTCATGTCAAGCCGCTACTTTGGTTGTGACATGTACCGGACTAGCAACTGTTTCATGTCAAGCCGCTACTTTGGTTGTGACATGCACTGACTAGCAACTGTTTCAAGTCCAGTCCATTCTTTGGTTGTGACATGTACCGGCTAGCAACTGTTTAATGTCCAGCCACTACTTTGGTTGTGACACGTACCAGCCTAGCAACTTTTTCATGTCCAGCTGCAACTTTGGTTGTGACATGCACTGACTAGCAACTGTTTCAAATGAAGCCACTACTTTTGCTGTGACACATACCGGACTAGCGACTCGTTAATGTCAAACCGTTACTTTGGTTTTGACATGTACCAGACTAGCAATTCTTTCATGTCCAGCCACAACCTTGGTAGTGTGATGTGCCAGGTTAGTAACTGTTTCATGTCAAGGGTCTTATTTGGTTTTTACATGTACCAGACTAGCAATTGTTTCACTTCCAGTCGCTACTTTTGTTGTGACAAGTACAAGAATAGCAACTGTTTCACGTCCAGTCACTACTTTGGTTATGACATGAACAAGACTAGCAACTGTTTCATGTCTAGCCCCTACTTTTGTTGTGACATGTACCAGACAGGCAACAGTTCCATGTCCAGCCACTACTTTGGTTGTGACATGTTCCGGTCAAGAAACTGTGTCATGTCCATTCACTACTTTGGTTGTGACATGTACCAGACTATCAACTATTTTATGCCAATCCACTACTTTGGTTGTGACATGTACCAGACTAGCAACTGTTCATGTCTAGCCACTACACTGGATGCGGCATGTACCAGACTAGCAATAGTTTCATGTCTAGCCTCTAATTTGGTTAAGACATGCAAGGGACTAGCAACCTTTTCATGCCAAGCCACCACTTTTGTTGTGACATGTACCTGAGAAGCAACTGTTTCATGTCCAGTCGCTACTTTGGTTGTGACATGTACAAGACCAGCAACTGTTTCATGTCTAGCCCCTACTTTGGTTGGGACATGTAGCAGACAGGCAACTGTTCCATGTCCAGCCACTACTTTGGTTGTGACATGTTCCAATCTAGCAACTGTGTCATGTCCATACACAACTTTGGTTGTGACATGTACCAGACCAACAACTGTTTCATGTCAATCCACTACTTTGGTTGTGACATGTACCAGACTAGCAACTGTTTCATGTCCAGTCCCTATATTGGTTGTGACATGTATCAGACTAGCAACAGTTTCATGACCAGCCACCACTTTTGTTGTAACATGTACCGGACTAGCAACTGTTTCCTGTCCAGTCTCTACTTTGGTTGTGACATGTACAAAACTAGCAACTGTTTCATGTCCAGTCACTTCTTTGGTTGTGACATGTACAAGACTAGCAACTGTTTCATGTCTAGCCCCTACTTTGGTTGTGACATGTAGCAGACAGGCAACTGTTCCATGTCCAGCCACTACTTTGGTTGTGACATGTTCCAATCTAGCAACTGTGTCATGTCCATACACAACTTTGGTTGTGACATGTACCAGACCAACAACTGTTTCATGTCAATCCACTACTTTGGTTGTGACATGTACCAGACTAGCAACTGTTTCATGTCCAGTCCCTATATTGGTTGTGACATGTATCAGACTAGCAACAGTTTCATGACCAGCCACCACTTTTGTTGTAACATGTACCGGACTAGCAACTGTTTCCTGTCCAGTCTCTACTTTGGTTGTGACATGTACTGGACTAGCAACTGTTTCATGTCCACTCCCTATTTTGGTTGTAACATGTATCAGACTAGCAATTGTTTCAGGTCCAGCCACCAGTTTTGTTGTGACATGTACCAGACAGGCAACTGTTTCATGTCCTGCCACTACTATGGTTGTGACATGTACTGGACTAGCAACTGTTTCATGTCTTGTCCCTATTTTGGATGTGACATGTACCAGACTACCAACTGTTTCATGTCCAGCCACCACTTTTGTTGTGATATGTACCGCACTAGCAACTATTTCTTGTCCAGCCCCCACTTTGGTTGTGACATGTACCGGACAAGCAACTGTTTCATGTCCAATCCTTATTTTGGTTTTGACATGTATCAGACTAGCAACTGTTTTATGTCCATTCACCACTTTTGTTATGACATGTACAGGACTAGCAACTGTTTGATGCCCAGCCGCTACTGTGGTTGTGACATGTTCTAGACTAACAACTGTTTCATGTCCACTCCCTATTTTGTTTGTGACATGTTTCAGATTAGCAACTGTTTCCTGTCCAGCCACCACTTTTGTTGTGACATGTACCGGACTAGCAACTGTTTCATGACCAGCTGCTACTTTGGTTGTGACATATAACGGACTAACAACTGTTTCATGTCCAGCCACCAGTTTTTTTGTGACATGTACCAGACAGGCAACTATTTTATGTCCAGCCACTACTTTGGTTGTGACATGTACTGGACTAGCAACTGTTTCATGTCTTGTCCCTATTTTGGATGTGACATGTACCAGACTACCAACTGTTTCATGTCCAGCCACCACTTTTGTTGTGATATGTACCGTACAAGCAACTGTTTCTTGTCCAGCCCCCACTTTGGTTGTGACATGTTCTGGACTAGCAACTGTTTCATGTCCACTTCCTATTTAGGTAGTGACATGTACCAGACTAGCAACTGTTTCCTGTCCAGCCACCACTTTGGTTGTGAAATATACTGGACGAGCAACTGTTTCAAGTCCAGCCACCACTTTGGTTGTGAAATATACTGGACGAGCAACTGTTTCAAATCCAGCAGCTACTTTGATTGACATGGACCGCACTAGCAACTCTTTTCATGTCCATCGTCTACTTTTGTTGTGACATGTACTTGACTAGCAACTGTTTCATGTCCAGCTGCTACTTTTGTTGTGACATGTACTGGACTAGCAACTGTTTCATGTCCAGTGCCTATTTTGGTTGTGACATGTATCAGATAAGCAACAGTTTCATGTCCAGCCACCACTTTTGTTGTGACATGTACCGGACAAGCAACTGTTTCATGTCCAGCCACCACTTTTGTTGTGACATGTACCGGACAAGCAACTGTTTCATGTCCAATCCTTATTTTGGTTTTGACATGTATCAGACTAGCAACTGTTTTATGTCCATCCACCACTTTTGTTGTGACATGTACAGGACTAGCAACTGTTTGATGTTCAGCCGCTACTTTGGTTGTGACATGTTCTAGACTAGCAACTGTTTCATGTCCACTCCCTATTTTGTTTGTGACATGTATCAGATTAGCAACTGTTTCCTGTCCAGACACCACTTTGGTTGTGACATGTACCAGACTAGCAAATGTTTCATGACCAGCTGCTACTTTGGTTGTGACATATAACGGACTAACAACTGTTTCATGTCCACCCACCACTTTTGTTGTGATATGTACAGGACTAACTGCTTCATGTATAGTCCCTATTTTGGTTGTAACATGTATCAGACTAGCAACTCTTTCATGCTTAGCCACTAATTTGGTAGTGACATTTACCGGACTAGCAACTGTTTCATGTCCAGTCCCTATTTTGATTGTGACATGTACCAGATTAGCAACTGTTTCATGTCCAGTCCCTATTTTGGTTGTGACATGTATCAAACTAGCAACTGTTTCATGGCCAGCTGCTACTTTTGTTGCGACATGTACCGGACTAGCAACTGTTTCATGTTCAGTCCCTATTTTGGTTGTGACATAAATCAAACTAGCAACCGTTTCATGTTCAGCCACCACTTTGGTTGTGACATGTAACAGACAAGCAACTTTCATGTCCAGTCCCTATTTTGGTTGTGACATGTAACAGAATAGCACCTATTTCATGTCCAGCCGTTTCTTTGGTTGTGACATGTACCAGACTAGCAACTGTTTCATGTCCAGCCACCACTTTTGTTGGGAAATGTACTGGACAAGCAACTGTTTCATGTCCAGCCGCTTTTTTGGTTGTGACATGTACCGAACTAGCAACTGTTTCATGTCAAACAAATACTTTAGCGGCTGGACATGAAACAGTTGCTTGTCTGGTATAAAGGAAATTAAACGTTTACAAGAAGTTATACCAGGTTTCTCTGACCCAGCTAGAAAGGAAATAGTAGTCTGGTCTGTACATTTATGTCTGGTTGTTCTCAAATAATTATCTCCATAAAGATATACAACACACGCAAACTAATTGTTCTGCATGATATAACAACATTATTTACAGTTCTATCGATTTTACTATGCAAAATGTTCCGTCTTAATAACAATCAAACCTACACAGGATTTGGTAACATAATTATGCCGAACACATCCTTATGGCTTATTCAGTGTCTACAGGACTCACAACACTATTATCTCCTTTGAGTACTCCGGTCCTTCAGATGAATGAGATAGAAATAAAGGTTTAGTTCTCCTTTTCTTCTTTTTTCAGGGCTTTGAACTGCAGTGATTTATTTTTTCTTAGCATTAATTAAATGGTCAGTATTTTAGAAATCTACTGAAAATTTGATGCTGATACTAGCTTTCTGGATAATTCCATGTCATTTCAGAATTGTTGGTTCGAACCTCATCGTGGGCGAATAGTTGACATATTATTACTCTGGAAATTGATAGGTCTCACAAAAACATTGAATTTTAAAAAAAAACCTGGTCAACGTATGCTTTTATCTTTTTAATTGCATATCTTGAACCAGTGAAGAATTTGAGCCCAGACACATGCTGCAGATTTTGGACATAAATGTTACAATGGAGCCGTATGGGAAATACAATAGTGGTGTGAGATGTACTCAAAGATCTTGAACCAAGAGTAACCATTACCTAGACAGCCTAAACATATACATTCACTACATATTAGATTTAATATAAACAAGAAATGTCAATGGTAAGTGTCGCATGCCCTCAACATGGTCTGTGAAAATAACAATATATTCTATTATAGGTATTGATGTATCCATGAATATCAAGAGTAATGGACTGACATTTCAGACTAAACATGCAATTTCATGTTTTTTACATTAAAATGTGACCTTCACCTATGTGTAACCTTGACCTTAACATCTGATGTAAAAGTCTCAGTATTTCTACAGGTAAATGCAGGTGACATATCATCATGACATGCTGATCACTTTTAAAATCCCTCCATGTAAGACAAAGTTACAGACCAGACATGAAATATCAAACAAACTGAAAGTGTGACCTTGATGTTAGGTTTTAAATCTTAACATGACATGTGGTCATGTCATGTTGATCAATTGAGCCAAGTTAAAGACAAAGTTATAGACCAAACACGCAATATCAAACAAATTGAAAGTGTGACCTTGACCTTTGTGGAAAGGTTCTGGGTCTTACATGTGACACTTAATTATGTCATGTTGATCAACTGAGCCAAGTGTTTTAGAAATTTATCCATAGGTTACAAAGATACAGTCTGGACAGCCAATTTCAAACAGACAGAAAGTGTTGTCAAACAAAGTTAAAGTGGCCTTGACCTTTGAAGTGGGAGTCTGGGTGTTTAAATTACACCAAACAACTTTCTTTCCTTCAAACAGTGTGAACTATACAAGCAATCCCACCGACAACAAACTATAGAATGTATCTAAAAGTATTCATTGATACTTACTACAATTAAATTCATCTGAGCCATCCGGACAATCTGGACTACGGTTACATTGCAAGGCTTTAGAGATACAGAAGTTGTTGTTGCACTTAAACTGGTCTTCACGACATGTGTAGGTACCTACAAGAACAATCATGTATTATTCATTACACATATTTTTTTAATATTTCTCCATTACCAAAAAAAAAAAAAAAAAAAAAAAAGAATTTAGGAAATATGTCTATAAAAATAAACACATTTTAAATCTATGTAAATCAACAATGTTGTCTATAAAAATAATTGCTACAAATCGATCATATTTGTTCTAATTAACTAATTAAACTTACAGTTAATGCCTTCATCTGATCCATCAGTACAATCAAGGTTCCCGTCACACTTGAATGACAAATGTATGCAGTCCCCAGAATCAACACATTTGAAATCTGTTACAGAACACAGGTCAATATCGGTGGGATTGTGAGAACAGTCGGCTTCATCACTGTGGTCAGAGCAGTCAAATTCTCCATCACACTTCCATTTCAGATCTATGCACCTGGTTGAATACTGACAATTCACCCTTTTTGCATTCTTTGCTTTCACAATCATGCTCATCACTTCCATCAGTACAATCTGCATCCCCATCACATTGCCAGGACTTGCGAACGCAACGAATCTGCTGACCATCTTTACATATAAAATCATCATCTTTGCAGTTCACACCTGAAAATATATAATCGGATAATTGCAAGAATTTTTTTTTTAAAAAACAAAAATCAGTTCAGTTATTCTCCAGAAGAGATTTTTGTTACATCATCAATGTTTTAAAAATGTTGATAAATGTCTAACCAAGCTAACACAAATTTAACATATTGGGAGATATCCATAAACCATAAGTCTTTATTTCAACACAGTAATGTTAACCGTTTAACAATATTTGTGTATATGTAGTTTCAGATGTGCCATGCAATGTCCATACAAGGTGTTGAATATGCAAATAGAAAATAATGCAAATGTTATTTTCATAGGTCAACAACACTGGTCATTACACTATACAAAATATCATTGGCTGAAAGCATTTACTTCCAAAACAGTTATTAATATATTATTATGTGAGCAAAAGTAAGATGGATTGGGTTCCAGCCAGAGTTTTTCAAACACAATACCACAGTATCTTAGTCAGGCAAGGCACTGTGAAAGCATGCAATCCTTTAAAGCGGAGTTAAAGCAGTCGATCTGTGTGCAGGGAGAGTCATACTCGGTGCATGTAAACTATTTCACTACGGTCAATTTCACTAAACATCTCATGATGAGATTTTCCTCAACTCAGAAAGTCCAACTTCTCCAAATGATTACTTGAACTCATTACACATTAAATGACACCACAGAAGTTAAGTAATCACAAATCTGTACTCAGTGGTTAAGGAATACACGCAAAATGATCAATGTATCCGCAGTTATAGCATTGCCAACATTTGAGTTGAGGAAAATATCAAGTTGGGATGTTTAGTGAAACTGGGGCCTGAACTTCTATGTTAAACAGTGTTGCAAAACCTGTAAACCAGTGCACAAGAGGATGGATGGATATATGTATTAAATCATACTTGATGCTATAATTGTTGTATTCCACATTGTAATATATACTGTGTAATTTTAATGTGTATTGTAAGGCTTATTGCTAATTATTATTTTAAGATAATATGATAAGGTGTTAACTTGTACATGTATTTATGACATACAGAAGAATAATAACAAAAAAGACATGTCCCTGGTAAGTGTCACATGCCTCCCAAATGGTCTGTGAAAATAACAATATATTTCATAATAGGTAGCAAACTATCCATGAATATCAAGAGTCATGCACTGACGTTTTAGACTAGACACGCAATTTCATGTGTTTTTACATTTTAAGTGTGACCTTGACCTCTGTGTAACCTTGATCTTGACGTCTAATGTAAAGGTCTGGATATTTCTACAGATAAATGCAGGTGACATGTCATCATGACATGTTGATCACTTGTATCAAACTAATATAAAATCCCTCCATGTAAAACAAAGTTACAGACTAGACATGAAATATCAAACAAACTGAAACAGTGACCTTGACCTCTGAAGTAAGGTTCTAGGTCTTAACACGACACTTTGTCATGTCAAGTTGATAAATTGATAAATTGAACCAAGTGTTTTTGAAACCGTCCATGTATGATAAAAGTACAGACTGAAATTGAAATCTCAAATAGACTAGAAGTGTTGTCAAACAATCTCAATGTGTGACCTTGACCTTTGAGTTACGGGTGTGGGTCTTAAGTGCAACACATCATGATGTCATCTTGATCAATTAAGCCAAGTTAAAAACAAAGTTACAGATCGGACACGAAATCACGAAGTGTTTTTGAAATTTAAACCTTGGAGACAAAGTAACAGACAGGATCTCAAGCAGATTAAAAGTGTCATTAAACAAAGTTAATGTGACCTTGACCTTTGAAGAATGTGTCTGGGTATTAAGAGCAACATGTCGTCATGTTATGTTGATCATTTATAGCAAGTATTTATAAAATTCATCTATGCATGACAAAGTTACAGACCGGACACAAAACTTCACACAGACTCAAAGTGATGTCAAACATACCGAAAGTGTGACCTTGACCTTTGAGGTACAGGTGTGGGTCTTACGCATGAAAGTCGTCATGTCATGCTGATGAATTAAGCCAAGTGTTTTAGAAATTTATCAATAGGTGACAAAGTTATAGACTAGACACGAAATCTCAAACAGACTGAAAGTGTCGCCAATTAAAGTTAAATTGTGACCTTGACCTTTAAAGTGGGAGCCTGAGTGTATGAGCGACACGTCGTCATGTTAGGTTGATCGTTTGTAGCAGAAATTTATAAAATTCATCTATGCATGACAAAATTACACACCAGACACGAAATCTCACAGACTCAAAGTGATGTCAAACAAACTCAAAGTGTGACCTGGACCTTTGAGGTACGGATGTGGGTCTTGTTCGTGACACATTGTCATGTTATATTGATCATTTGTAACAAGTATAAACAAAATCCATCTATGCATGACAAAGTTACATGCCAGACACGAAATACCGGACAGAAGGACGGATGGATGGACGCTGTGATTACTATATGCCAACCCAAAATTTTGGATGGGCATAAAACAAAGATATTGATTACTTTATAACAAGAAGACGGAACCCGGCCCTCTAACATATATTAGGTTTAAACTGATGTACATACTGCAATTTTTTTCATCTGCTCCAGTTTCACAATCTTCAGTACCATCACATTTCCAAGAGACCTGGATACACTGTCCATTTCCACAGGGAAATTGGTCTGGTTCACATTCCGTTGGTTGTACCGCTGAAGTGAAATGGTGCGAAGCTATGAATGACAGTTTTTTATATATTCTTAAAAAATTAAGAAACAAGTAAGGCAATAAAATTTGCTGTAACCAAACCGTACAACCAAAGTAGTGGCTGGACATGAAACAGTTCCTAGTCCAGTACATTTCACAATCAAAGTAGTGACTGGACTATCATTCGTCTCTCACCACTGATTCAAGTGGGAAAGTTATCAGTTACTTGCGGAGATGGGGTGTGCTCGAGTACTGGTAAATCCCAGGAAACAGTGGTAAGGTTAACTGATCGTATGTTAGCCCTCGATGCCTTAAAAATGACGCTAAATATTCAATCAATCAATCAATTAATCCGGTACATGCCACAACCAAAGTAGTGGCTGGACGTCACATGAAATAGTTTCTTGTCTGGTACATGTCACAACCAAAGTAGTGGCTGGACATCACATGAAACAGTTTCTAGTCTGGTACATGTCACAACCAAAGTAGTGGCTGGACGTCACATGAAACAGTTTCTAGTCACGTACATGCCACAACCAAAGTAGTGACTGGACGTCACATGAAATAGTTTCTAGTCTGGTACATGTCACAACCAAAGTAGTGGCTGGACGTCACATAAAATAGTTTCTAGTCTGGTACATGTCACAACCAAAGTAGTGGCTGGAAGTCACATGAAACAGTTTTTAGTCTGGTACATGCCACAACCAAAGTAGTGGCTGGACACGAAATGCTTATGAATAAAGAACAAGAGGGCCAAGATGGCTCTATATCGCTCACCTGACTGACCTTGAGTCGCCCAACTTAAGTAGATTATATAATACATGTACTGTTAAAATTCCAGAAAAACGAGATTGGCAAGAATTTTGATTTGTTTTGAAGATGAAACGCGTAGAAGAGTTCAAACTTGGTAGAGGTTCACCCAAGGGAAATGTTAGTGGAATTACATTGAAATCAGGTCAGTAGATTCTGACAAGAAGGCTTTTGAAGTTTTTACTATAGTTACCTATATAGTAAACTAGCACCTCACTGTGGCGGTCATGTTTTTTAACAAATCACAACAGTGCGAACTAACTTGGTAAAGGGTTACCCAAAAAACATTTCTGCGAAATTGTTTTAAAATTGATCTGGTGGTTTCTTACAAGAAGATTTTTTAAGTTTTTACTTTAGGCCATGATTTTTGACGAATCACTACCGTTTGAACAAACTTGGTAGGGGTTCCTCTAAGGAACATTTCTGTGAAATTATTTTTAAATCGAGCCAGTAGTTTCTAACAAGAAGATTTTTAAGTTTTTACTAATCAAACTTGCCCCGCCCCCTGGCGGCCATGTTTTTTAACAAATCAAGATGGCTTGAACAAACTTGGTAGAGGGTCACCGTAGGACCATTTCTGTGTAATTATTTTAAAATCGAGCCAGTAGTTTCTGACAAGAAGATTTTTTAAGTTTTTACTATAGCTTATATATAGTAAACTAACCCCATCCCCTGGTCGCCATGTTTTTTGACGAATCAAGATATCTTGAACAAACTTGGTAGAGGGTCACCAAAGGACCATTTCTGTGAAATTATTTTAAAATCAAGCCAGTAGTTTCTGAAAAAAAGATTTTTTAAGTTTTTACTATAGCTTATAAAGTAAACTAACCCCACCCCCTGGCCACCATGTTTTGTGACAATATTAAGATGACTTGAACAAACTTGGTAGAAGATCACACAAGGACAATTTCTGTGGTATTATTTTAAAATCGAGCCAGTAGTTTTTGACAAGAAGATTTTTTAAGTTTTTACTATAGCTTATATAGTAAACTAACCCCACCCCTGGGCTGCCATGCTTTTTGACGAATCAGGATGGGCTGAACAAACTTGGTAGAGGGTCACCCAAGAAACATTTCTGTGAAATTATTTTAAAATTGAGCCAGTACTTTCTGACAAGAAGATTTTTTAAGTTTTTACTATAGCATATATAATAAACTAAGCCCACCCCCTGGCCACCATGTTTTTTGACGAATCAAGATAGGTTGAACAAACCTGGTAGAGGGTCACAATAGGACCATTTTTGCAAAATGATTTTGAAATCGAGCCAGTATTTTCTGACAAGAAGATTTTTTAAGTTTATACTATAGCTTATATAGTAAACTTACCCCAACCCCTGGCCGCCATGTTTTTTGACGAATCAATATGGCTTGAACAAACTTGGTAGAGGGTCACCCAAGGAACATTTCTGTGAAACTATTTTAAAATTGAGCCATTACTTTCTGACAAGAAGATTTTTACTAATTAAACTTGCCCCGCCCCCTGGCTGCCATGTTTTTTGACGAATCAAGATAGCTCGAATAAACTTGGTAGAGGGTAACCCAAGGAACATTTCTGTAAAGTTATATCAAAATTGGCCCAGTGGTTTCAGAGGAGAAGTTGTTAGAAGCTAAAAGTTAACGACGGACGACAGACAACAGACGACAGATGACGGACACCAGACGATCACAAAAGTTCACCAGTCCTGTGAGTCTTCGGCTCAGGTGAGCTAAAAAAAAAGTAAGTTACCATTGATTTGTGTTAGGAATTTGCTGTTTGACATACCTGATGATGGGTTAAGGGTGATCAGTCTTAGAATGTTGTTTTTAACATTTTACATGTACTTTTTTATATAAACTGGTAGGTGCCACATGCTCACCAAATGGTCTGTGAACATAATGATATATTTTATAATAGGTAGCGATGAATATCAAAAGTCATGGACTGACGTTTCAAACTAGACACACAATTTCATGTTTATTTTTACATTAAAGTGTGACCTTGACCTTTGTGTAACCTTGACCTTGATAATATCTGATGTAAAGGTATGTAAATGCAGGTGACACATCATCATGACCAGTTGTGACCAGCTAATTTAAAATCCCTCCATGTAAAACAAAGTTACAGATTAGACATGAAATATCAAACAAACTGAACGTGTGACCTTGAACTTTGAAGCAAAGTTCTGGGTCTTAACGCAACACTTTGTCAGATCATGTTGATCAATTGATAAACTGAGCCAAGTGTTTTTGAAATCCATCCATGTATGATTAAGTTACAAACCTGTCTTGAAATCTCAAGACTCAAAGTGTTGATGGACAAACTCAAAGTGTGACCTTGACCTTTGCGGTAAGTGTCTGGGTCTTACGTGCGACGCATCATGATGTCATCTTGATCAATTGAGCCAAGTAAAAGACATAGTTACAGAACAGACACAAAATATCAAACCATTTGAAAGTGTGACCTTGACCTTTGAGAAAAGGTTCTGGATATTTCAAGCGACACTTCATCATGTCATTTTGATCAACTGGGCCAAGTGTTTTTGAAATTGAACCATAGGTGAAAAAGTTACAGACCAGACATGAATTCTCAAACAGACTAAAAGTGTGTCTAACAAAGTTAAATTGTGACCATGACCTTTGAAGTGGGAGTCTGGGGATTACGCGCAACACGTAGTCATGTTATGTTGATAGTTTGTAACACTTATTTATATAATATACTTTATATATATTTATATAACTATACAAAGTTACAGGCCTGACACGAAATCTCAGGCAGCATCAATGTGATGTCAAACAAACACAAAGTGTGACCATGAACTTGGAGGTATGGGTGTGGGTTTTTACGCACGACACGTTTAAAAAATGTTCGCATGTAATAGAAGATATTTAAAATAGAATATAAATACATATTGACAACATCCCATTTTAAGTGAACACAAACACACTGCACAATTCCATTGCATGTATTGAATGAAACAAAGTGTTTGCTCATGGTCGTCTCTTTGTGACGTGACTATGCATCGGCTGTAAGATGTTGCAAGAGTGAAACATACATGATTTCAAGTCCTTAAAAGGGACCTGTTTCTACCATTTCTTTTTAAAAATTAAAGCACTGTTGTTGGATTGTAAAGTTAATATGGAGGAAATAAATCAATCTAATACATTAAATTTAAGCCAAAGATATATAACCTGATATGAAAATTTTATATTAACTATTTACTTCAAGTTACGTTGATGATGCACATCTGTACAATCAATTTACTTTCCCAAAATAAACGGCTATCTCTACATCAAAGAAAATTACTGACATAAACACATTTTGTTCTGGAAAATAGAAAACATAAATTTGAGAAATACCATCAAAATCCCCATGGCTCAAAAATGGCATAATAGTCAAAATCACCTTGACAGAATCAACAAGGTGGTCAAAAGCTGCATGGTTGAAGTTCACAAAACTTCTCGTATTGTCCAAATCTAAGACTGGAAGTGTATAAGCCATGTAACACTTGAGCATTTCCCAGAAACAGTCCACCATTAATACGAGGAGAAGAATCATACTTTAGAACATGACCATGTTTGCATTTGAAGTGCACTTTGCCTACATGTCCAAAAAATTCGACATTGTCAACATCAATGAGCGACTTACATTCCAAATGGTGTTCAAGAACTCCATGGCATATATTTCTAATGGCACTTGTGCATGTAATGAAATGTTTCTCATTTGTTTCATTTCATTTTGCCAACAAATACTGGTTGACTTGTGGCTGGTTTGCTTCTGTATTTGATGGATTCATTCCGGTTCTGAGATTTTAAGTAGAAATCCAACACAAGATTTAACAAATCAGCATTGTTTGTGTCAGTTACTTTTTCTCTATTCAGAAGTTTGCACTGATCAATTTTATTAAACAATTTTATTTTTTCTTGATCGTTTTCAACATAGAATTTGACAGTTCCACACAAGGTTTGTTTCTGTTGAAATTTCCGTTTTTGATTTCTTCGTTTCATTGGTGAACCAGAGTCAGCTTTTCTCTTAATGGTGTTTCAAGCGAAACTTTTAATTGTGTCTTTTATTCTGTCAGTGCCTCTTGGGTGTTCCATTGTCACCGAAGTCAGCAATTTAAATCGTTAATGAATATTTTAAAGCACTAAGTAACTCCAAATGTGTTAATCGGGACAATTTGTTAAATTGTATTAAAAAGTTAATGTTTCTCATATACATAACCAGACTATATTCCTCAAATGGTCTACATAACTAAATAGCTGAATATGAAATGAGTTTCTTGCACTAGACTGTGTATAAAATTTGGTTATTTGCAGATTATCTGTCTGATAATTGATAAACTTTTGTGTACCATTGATATGATGAGCCATATGGTTTCTAATTAGACAAATATAATAATCTATAACCAAATTAGCCCACCCACTAATATCTTGTATTAATTTTGTTATACTTATTTTCTAACAGTGTGTATACTTTTATAAATCAATATTTAATACATCAGTATATACGCCTTTTAGTTTATTCCTGTAAGTAATGTTTACAGCTATATGTTCATGTTCCTTAATATTTCTTGATTGGGAGTGGGGATTTGCAACAATAAACACAGCACTGAAATATAGTGCAATAGCCATCTTATCTGCTTTTAGGATAAACATACTTGCTAATTAGGTGCCTGCTGGGTTACATAAATCACCTATCTGGTCATGATCAAAGAGATAACTTCAGTGTGAAAGTTAGTTGGGACAAGATCCATTGATTAATACATTATTACTTAGAGGGAATGAATGGATTTGTAAAGAACGGTTAGTCAGTTTAATGCAAATATTGATATCAAATTCCCATGCATGTCTTTATGAATTATAATTAAATTGTTTGGGCACAAGAAAAAGACAAGTTTATTTGTGATATAAAGCAAACAAAGATAAACAAAAACAATAGAAACCCCTTTGAATTAATAGAATGACCCATTCTATTTAGGTTTACTGTGAATATGTGAAAGTTTCCTGGCAAAACATACAAATGGCAGAAAAACATGACTTTAAAGGTTTCAAGGCAACAGTTTGATACATTATTTCATTTCTTTGAATATAATGAGTGGGAATTTGAGGATTCATTAGTTTCATCAAACTGGTCCATTGATGTTGATGAAAATAACACTAGTGGGACGGGGAACGGACATTAGCCCAAAAGAGAAAGTATACAATTGGGATTTAAAATCAACAAATAACTTACTGTTTTCACCTTTGAGGTGACTTCCATTACATGCCATAAGTAGTTAGGGCATGGTTAAAATGAGGTCCTATTATGAAAAAAATGAAAATTTCTGCCTATCGATTTATACTTGAAGTTTCTCAAAGTGCTATAAATATACATGTTTTAGATAATTATGGAAGATATAATAATTGAGTTGTTTATGAATGAAAGTTTGAGCTGTAACATTTTCTTGAGTGCATTTAATGTCATATTTCATTATTTAAAAACAACAACAACAATATTACAGAATTCTACTCAGTCCAAAACCAGCTTCTTATTTACAAATCTTCACTAAGAATAAAAAGACCAAAGACTGAAATAAAATGAAATACTTAGAATATCTCCCTTTTCTCCAGATACAAAGTGTGATCAGCACAACAGCCCACACCCATGAAGGGAATGAGGCAGCAACACAGGCAGCCAAAATCCGCCAGACTATGAAAGACCATGTCTCAGTCAACAGGGCCAAATCCTTGCAGATACATTACAGACATGTACAGTAGAGGTGCACGCTGCAATTGGAAATATGAATTCTGTCAAAAGGACCATCAGACGACAGAAGAAAGGTTCCATGCCAAAAGAGCCAGCTTCACTTCGGGAATTGATGCTTCCAGAGGAGTGGACAACAACAGGTGATCCATACCATGAACCATTCCTTTTGAGTATGTTAGAAAAAAACAAAGGGCATTAAACCGAGCAAGATCAGATGATGATGTATGGACCCTTTGGGAAATTATGCCAAGTTGTGTTTTGAACCAGATACGGGGATTATACCCTAACCTCCCAGACCAAGCATATATGGGACATAAATGGAATTAAGTATGATATGATAAATGTACATGTATAAACAATGAAATACCATTATATTGAAATTAAACATTGAACTTATTTACAAAAAGAAATAATTGTGAATTGCTGGATTTAAAACAATGATCAACCAAGGTTAGTGTGAATGCTTAATCTTATTCTCATCCAAATAAAAAAAGCATGTATGCATGTTCTGTTATCTGAGCATGACCATAGTATAATTATAATCATGTCACATTGTGCAATTCATAAAGTACAGTAGACTAAAACAATTATCATTATTATACCATGTACAATTACTCTGAGATACCAAACCCTGAATGCCTACTCACAAGTGGATTATACATCTTCAATTAAATGTGTCTGTTTACATCACGTGACTAGGGTCAAAGTTGGTTCAGAATTCAAATATTTAGCAAATTTTGCTTGATATTTCAAATTTGTAATCTCTGCTACAACTTTGTTTCATGGACCTATTGTGAATGGAAGGCATTTTTGTAAAGATAAAACATGTCCCTACAATTGCACATTTTTTTGAAAATAATGATTACTTTGTTATATTGTCTTACCAAAAAATATTTCCCAGTTCAACATTGTTGCAAGAAAGAGCCACCATTTGAAATTAGGCTCCTTCCATTTCTTTTTTAGAAATGTTTGGGGTTTAAACACAGAACTTATCTTATCATATATAACTTATACTAACAAGTATTACAAAAAAAACAACATAAAATTAATGTAAACTGTTCGATAAAAAACTAAACAAAAATAGACCGACGCCGTGCATTCTTCGATTTCATAATATAAAGGCATCTGTTGTTATAGGGTCCTACTAAATGCCACTAAGGACCACTAAGTACCACTAAGGACTACTAAGGAGCCACTATGGACCACTAAGGAGTTCAAAGGGGGCACTAAGAACCACTAAGGGGTTCAAAGGGAGCACTAAGGACTACTATCATATTAAGATTAACATTGTCAATTAGCTACAATGGACACATTTTAAGTGATTTAATGATGACTCGGCATTAATCACCTGGATACAGATAAAAATCCATCATAAGTTTCTTCTGGTTCTATTATTAACATGCTTGGTGTATAGTACCATCACATGGGCCCATTGTTTTAAGTCCCATATGAACGATAGTTATTATTTTTAGTTGGCCAGCCCCGGGAGTTAAACCCGCAACCCCAAGACTAGAAGTCTCTTGCTCTATAGACTGGGTTAATTGGACGGTTCCTATTAGGAACAACAAAAAGGCACTAGCTACTGCAAAGGGGTCACTAAGAGGTTAAATGAGGGTACTAAGGACTACTTAGGGGATCAAAGGGGCCACTAATGACCCCTTAGTACCACTAAGAAGTCTCAAAGGGGTCAAAATGGGGCACTAAGGACTACTAAGGGGTTCAAAGGGGACACTAAGGACCACTAAGGAGTTCAAATGGGGGCACTAAGGAGCCTCTAAGGAGTTCAAAGGGGCACTAAGGAGCCACTAAGGAGTTCAAAGTGCCACTAAGGAGCCTCTAAGGAGTTTAAAGGGGCACTTACGAGCCACTAATGAGTTCAGAGTGCCAATAAGGACCACTTAGTAGCCTCTAAGGAGGTCAGATTGGCACTAAGGAGCCACTAATGAGTTTAAAGGGGCACTTAGGAGCCACTAATGAGTTCAAAGGGGCACTAAGGACCACTAAGGAGCCACTAATGAGTTCAAAGGAACACTAAGGAGTCAGTAATGAGTTCAAAGTGCCACTAAGGACCACTTAGGGTTAAAATGGGGCACTAATGACTACTAAGGGGTTCAAAGGGGGCATTAAAGACCACTTAGGAGTTCAAAGGGACATTAAGGAACCACTTAGGAGTTAAAGGTGCCACTAAGGAGCCTCTTAGGAGTTCAAAGTGCCACTAAGGACCACTAAGGAGTTCAAAGGGGGCACTAAGGAGCAACTAATGAGTTCAAAGTGCCACTAAGGAGCCTCTTAAGAGTTCAAAGGGGCACAAAGGAGCCACTTATGAGTTCTAAGGGGCACTAAGGACCACTAATGAGTCTCTAAAGAGTTCAAAGGGACACTAAGGAGCCACTAATGAGTTCAAAAGGACACTAAGGAGCCACTAATGAGTTCAAAGTGCCATTAAGGACCACTAAGGGGTTAAAATGGGGTGCTTAGGACTACTAAGGGGTTCAAAGGGGACACAAAAGATCACTAAGGAGCCACTAATGAGTTCAAAATGCCACTAAGGATCACTAAGTAGCCACTAAGGAGTTCAAATTGGCACTAAGGAGCCACTAATGAGTTCAAAGGAGCCATTAATGAGTTCAAAGGGGCACTAAGGAGCCTCTAAGGAGTTCAAAGGGACACTAAGGAGCCACTAATGAGTTCAAAGGGGCACTAAGGAGCCACTTATGAGTTAAAATGGAGCACTTAAGACTACTTAAGGGTTCAAAGGGGACACTAAGGACCACTAGAAGTTAAAAGTGGACACTAATGAGTCTCTAAGGAGTTCAAAGGGGCATTAAGGAGCTACTTAGGAGTTCAAAGTGCCACTAAGGAGGTCAGAGTGCCACTAAGGACCACTCAGGAGCCTCTAAAGAGTTCAAAGTGCCACTAAGGACCACTAAGGAGGTCGAAGTGCCACTAAGGACCACAAAGGAGCCTCTTATGAGTTCTAAGGGGCATTAAGGAGCCTCTAAGGAGTTCAAATGGACACTAAGGAGCCACTAGGGAGTTCAAAGTGCCACTAAGGACCACTAAGGGGTTAAAATGGGGGCACTTAGGACTACTTAGGGGTTCAAAGGGGACACTAAGGACCACTAAGGAGTTAAAAGGGGACACTAATGAGTCTCTAAGGAGTTCAAAGGGGCATTAAGGAGCTACTTAGGAGTTCAAAGTGCCACTAAGGAGGTCAGAGTGCCACTAAGGACCACTAAGGAGCCTCTTAGGAGTTCAAAGTGGCACTAAGCAGCCATTTATGAGTTCAAAGGGGCACTAAGGACCACTAAGGAGCCTCTAAGGTGTTCAAAAGGACACTAAGAAGCCACTAATGAGTTCAAAGTGCCACTAAGGACCACAAAGGGGCCTCTTAGGAGTTCAAAGTGCCACTAAGGAGTCTCTAAGGAGGAAGTGCCACTAAGGACCACAAAGGAGCCTCTTATGAGTACAAAGGGGCACTAAGGAGCCACTAATGAGTTCAAAGTGCCACTAAGGACTATTAAGGAGTTCAAAGGGACATTAAGGAGCCACTTATGAGTTCAAAGTGCCACTAAGGACCATTAAGGAGTTCAAAGGGGCACTAAGGAGTCACTAATGAGTTCAAAGAGGCACTTAGGACCACTTAGGAGCCTCAGAGGAGTTCAAAGGGGCACTAAGGACCACTAAGGGGTTAAAATGGGGCACTAAGGACTACTAAGGGGTTAAAATGGGGCACTAAGGACTACTAAGGGGTTAAAATGGGGCACTAAGGACTACTAAGGGGTTCAAAGGTGAGACTTATGAGTTAAAAGGGGGCACTTAGGAGCCTCTAAGGAGTCAAAAGGGCATTAAAGAGCCACTTAGGAGTTCAAAGTGCCACTAAGGAACCTCTCAGGTGTTCAAAGAGGCACTAAGGACCACTAAGGAGCCTCTTAGGAGTTCAAAGTGCCACTAAGGAGCCTCTAATGAATTCAAAGGGACACTAAGGAGCCATAATGAGTTCAAAGTGCCACTAAGGAGCCTCTAATGAATTCAAAGGGACACTAAGGAGCCATAATGAGTTCAAAGTGCCACTAAGGAGCCTCTTAGAAGTTCAAAGGGGGCACTAAGGTGCCTTGTAGGAGTTCAAAGGGGGTACTAAGGTGCCTCATAGGAGTTCAAGTGCCACTAAGGAGCTTCTTAGGAGTCCAAAGGGGCACTTAGGAGCCTTTAAGGAGTTCAAAGTGCCACTTAAGAGCCTCTAAGGAGTTCAAAATGCCACTAAGGACCATTAAGGAGTTCAAAGTGCCACTTAGAACCACAAAGGAGCCTCTAATGAGTTCAAAGGGGCACTAAGGAGCCACAAATGAGTTCAAAGTGCCACTAAGGAGCCTTTAAGGACTTCAAAGGGACACTTAGGAGCCATTAATGAGTTCAAAGTGCCACTAAGGACCACTAAGGAGCCACTAATGAGTTCTTAGGGGCACTAAGGACCACTCATTGAATAAATTGGTCTGTGGGAGTTTTTGTCAACAACTAGCATTCACATTCAGTAAACCAGGGTTGTGTTCAATGGTACAAACTACATCTTAAATTACCTATTTCATTGTTTCTCAAAACAACTTATTGAGTGATTGTCACAGGCGCCCTATTAAAAAAATCTCTGAACCAAAGAAATCAATAAAAATTTTGTATTATGATCTTTATTTTCTTAGGTCTAATCAATTTTCAACCAATTCGGGTCTATTATTTTTGTTGATATGTATCAAAATACATAACTTAACAACTTTTTGGTTCGGTATCTTATTCATGTCAAGGTCACGACTTAAATGTAAAACACATGAAATTGCTGTCTAATCTGAACATCAGTCCTTTACTCTTGATATTCATGGATATTGCTACCTATCATCAAAAAATATATTGCTATTATTTATTATAATATATTATATATATTTTTTTTTAAATCTAATTTAATTTTTGTCTCGCTGCGACGAAGGTGCGATGAGAATAAGGTGTGGCTTTTCCATCGACGGCGGCGGTGTCAAACATTTATATTTAGCTCCAACGTTAAGTTTTTGTTTTACAAGTGCTAGGACACTCATACTTGGATCATAGATACAACTAACACCCTGCATCAGATGCTGAGTGTGACCTACATTTCATGGTCCACTGACATTGTTTGATGCTGAATTTTGCATTTAGCTCCAACGTAAAGTTTTCGTTTTTACACTATTTCTCAACAAGTACAAGTGCTAGGACACTCATACTTGAATCATAGTTACAACTAACACCCTGCATTATATAATGCAGATGCTGAGTACTTTTCTTTTTTTTAATTTATTTAAAAATATTTACATATTTTATGATGTATAACATATGTTTGTTGCAAGTGATATAAGTGTCCAAAATTATTATGCATTGTTGGCCTGAGTGGCAATAATGTCTGATATATTGGAAAAATATATCTTAAAAGTTGGAAAAAATCTGTTAAATTCCCTTAATATCAGAACCTGACCCCTGGAGTGTGAATACACAGTTTCTTACTGCTACTGTTTTATCAGTTATTCTTGTATATTGAGAGCACTGACCTATATCACACCTTAATTAAGTCAATACCTTATAAAGAAAAACACTGCACTAAAATGTATATAAATAACAATGTACTTATGTACAGGGTTATATGGTTCACTATTAACAGTAAACACTACTGTATAATGGTTATAGGGAATGTCAAACGATGTTATTAGTATCATGGGCATTCAATATAGAGCTATGCAAGACTATTAACTAAAATAGACTAATATATTAAACCCCATTCACATAAATTTAGATACCTGTGCAGCCACATTCATTTTAAGTTACCTACCATACCAGCAACAAAAATAATATTGTTGCGGGTTTTACGGCATACTCTAGTTTGTTGATATTCTTATATTGACAATTACTGTTTGTATGTGGTATACACGGTTGCTAACAATATTGTCTTACAAATAAAATTTTACCATAACAACTGAGCACAATTAGTATGCACAGATATACAATCAACAGAAATCAATTCTGCTGAAGGTTCAGGTTGAGTCGGATACTTTTGATACCATTAGCAAATTTATTTGCGCTATAAAAAAAATGTCTGGCCGTACATATAGGTATTACATATAGTAAACTACCATAATAACACTCATACACTCAACACTACTGTTTAATTTATCATTTAGCTGCACAAGGTAGAGTAAAATAATTCAAGTCATAATAATTAATCATCAATTTTTAGCTCTATTGGCCAATGGCCAAAAGTGCTTATGCGATGGCGCGCTGTCTGTCGTCCGTCGTCTGTTGTCAGTTAGCAGCACTTTCTCTGAAACCACAAGGCCAATTAAACTGAAACTTCACATGGATGGTTCTATTGCATAAAAGACTATACAGAAGATTTTTTTTCTCATCTAAAATTCAAGATGGTCGCAATTACTAAAAATAGTCCAAAACTTAAAAAATCTTCTTCTCATGAACGGCCCAACAGATTTTCAGAATGTTTATGTAGTAATAATGACCAACTATAGTTTTGTTAGATTTGTTCAAATTGTGTCCCTAGGGTTAAATATGACCCCGCCCCGAGGGTTCAATTAGGGGACACATGTCATTATAATATTTTTTTTTTTTTAAATGGAAATGATTTTGCCTTTATGTTCACAGGAGCATTGTTTAGTGAAGGAGGTTCAGATTTGTAAAAATGACTGGGTTCCACTGTCTTAAGGGGTCAGGAGGGGCCCCAAAAGGGTAAAAATTGGGAATTGCTAAATTCGTTTTCTTAAAAACCGGTATTTCACATTTGTTCATATTTTGCATAAATTATCCCTATGTGTAGGGGTTTGATTGCAGATAAGAATTTAGGGGCTAAATTTATAGGGGCCCTGTAAGGGGACTTAAAATTTTACATAGAGATACTATGGGAAAACAGAAAATTTCTTGTTCTTTCATCTGTTCTTAAACCACTACGCTAATAAGACTGAAACTTCACATGGGTGTTTCTATTGCATAGGAGACTATACCGAAGGTTGTTTTTTTTTCGATCTGAAATTAAAGATGGCCGTCATTACTAAAAATAGTCCAAAACTTAAAAAATCTTCTTCTCATGAATGGCCCAACAGATTTTCAAAATGTTTATGTAGTAATGATGACCAACTATAGTTCTGTTGGATTTGATCAAATGGTGTCCCTAGGGTAAAAAATGACCCTGCCCCGAGAGTTCAATAAGGGGACACATGTCAATATAAACTTTTTTTTTTTTTTATTAAATGGAAATTATTTTGCCTATATATTCACTAAAGCATTGTTAGGTAAAGGCAGTTAATATTTGTAGAAATGACTGGGTTCCTATGTCTGAAGGGGTCAGGAGGGGCCCCAAAAGGGTACAAATTTGGAATTAGTAAAATTGTTTTCTTAAGAACAGGTATGTCAGATTTGTACATATTTGATATAAATTATCCCTAAGTGTAGGGGTTTGATTGCAGATAGATAAGAATTTAGGGGTTAAGATATATAGGGGCCCTGTAAGGGGACTTAGAATTTTACATTGGGATACAATGGGAAAACAGAAAATTCTCTCTTTTTTTCATTTATTCTGAAACCACTAGGCCAATTAAACTGAAACTTCACATGGATGTTTCTATTGCATAGGAGACTATACAAAATATTTATTTTTTCTATCTAAAATTCAAAATGGCCACTGTTACTAAAAATAGTCCAAAACTTAAAAAGTCTTCTTCTCATTAGTCCAACAGATTTTCAAAATGTTTATGTAGTAATGATGACCAACTATAGTTTTGTAAGATTTTTTCAAATGGTGTTCCTAGAGTTAAAAATGACCCCGCCCCGATGTTTCTATTGCATAGTAGAATTTCAAAAAGTGCTATGGCCACTATGAGTCAGTAGAGCGTCCTCAGGCCCTTTTGGGCCTCTTGTTTTATTTCTTTTTTTAAAAATGGAAATGATTTTGCCTATATCTTCACATCAGTATTGTTTGGTGAAGGGGGTTCAGATTTGTAAAAATGACTGGGTTCTACTGTCTTAAGGGGTCAGGAGGGGCCCCAAAAGGGTAAAATTGGGAATTACTAAATTTGTTTTCTTAAGAACCGGTTTGTCACATTTGTTCATATTTTGCATAAATTATCCCTATGTGTAGGGGTTTGATTGCAGATAAGAATTTAGGGGCTAAACTTTATAGTGGCCCTGTAAGGGGACTTAGAATTTTACATAGGGATACTATTGGAAAACAGAAAATTCTCTTTTTCTTTCATCTGTTCTGTAACCACTAGGCCAGTTAAACTGAAACTTCACATGGGTGTTTTCATTGCAAAGGAGACTATACCAAAGATTTTTTTTTCAATCTGAAATTCAAGATGGCCACCGTTACTAAAAATAGTCCAAAACTTAAAAAATCTTCTTCTCATGAACGGCCCAACAGATTTTCAAAATGTTTATGTAGTAATGATGACCAGCTATAGTTTTGTTAGATTTGTTCAAATGGTGTCCCTAGGGTTAAATATGACCCCGCCCCGAGGGTTCAATTAGGAGACACATGTCATTATAATATTTCTTTATTTATTTTTTTTTAAAATGGAAATGATTTTGCCTATATCTTCACAGAAGCATTGTTAGATAAAGGAGGTTAAGATATGTAAAAATGACTGGGTTCCTATGTCTTAAGGGGTCAGGAGGGGCCCCAAAAGGGTAAAATTGGGAATTACTAAATTTGTTTTCTTAAGAACCGGTTTGTCACATTTGTTCATATTTTGCATAAATTATCCCTATGTGTAGGGGTTTAATTGCAGATAAGAATTTAGGGGCTAAACTTTATAGTGGCCCTGTAAGGGGCTTAGAATTTTACATAGGGATACTATGGGAAAACAGAAAATTCTCTTTTTCTTTCATCTGTTCTGTAACCACTAGGCCAGTTAAACTGAAACTTCACATGGGTGTTTTCATTGCAAAGGAGACTATACCAAAGATTTTTTTTTTCAATCTGAAATTCAAGATGGCCACCGTTACTAAAAATAGTCCAAAACTTAAAAAATCTTCTTCTCATGAACGGCCCAACAGATTTTCAAAATGTTTATGTAGTAATGATGACCAGCTATAGTTTTGTTAGATTTGTTCAAATGGTGTCCCTAGGGTTAAATATGACCCCGCCCCGAGGGTTCAATTAGGGGACACATGTCATTATAATATTTCTTTATTTATTTTTTTTTAAAATGGAAATGATTTTGCCTATATCTTCACAGAAGCATTGTTAGATAAAGGAGGTTAAGATATGTAAAAATGACTGGGTTCCTATGTCTTAAGGGGTCAGGAGGGGCCCCAAAAGGGTAAAATTGGGAATTACTAAATTTGTTTTCTTAAGAACCGGTTTGTCACATTTGTTCATATTTTGCATAAATTATCCCTATGTGTAGGGGTTTAATTGCAGATAAGAATTTAGGGGCTAAACTTTATAGTGGCCCTGTAAGGGGCTTAGAATTTTACATAGGGATACTATGGGAAAACAGAAAATTCTCTTTTTCTTTCATCTGTTCTGTAACCACTAGGCCAGTTAAACTGAAACTTCACATGGGTGTTTTCATTGCAAAGGAGACTATACCAAAGATTTTTTTTTTCAATCTGAAATTCAAGATGGCCACCGTTACTAAAAATAGTCCAAAACTTAAAAAATCTTCTTCTCATGAACGGCCCAACAGATTTTCAAAATGTTTATGTAGTAATGATGACCAGCTATAGTTTTGTTAGATTTGTTCAAATGGTGTCCCTAGGGTTAAATATGACCCCGCCCCGAGGGTTCAATTAGGGGACACATGTCATTATAATATTTCTTTATTTATTTTTTTTTAAAATGGAAATGATTTTGCCTATATCTTCACAGAAGCATTGTTAGATAAAGGAGGTTAAGATATGTAAAAATGACTGGGTTCCTATGACTTAAGGGATAGGAGGGGCCCCAAATGGGTACAAATTGGGAATTAGTAAAATTGTTTTCTTAACAATCAGTACGTCAGATTTGTACATATTTTATATAAATTATCCCTAAGAGTAGGGGTTTGATTGCAGATAAGAATTAAGGGGCTAAAATATATAGGGGCCCTGTAAGAGGACTTAGAATTTTACATAGGGATACTGTGGGAAAACAGAATATTCTCTTTTTATTTTGAAACCACTATGCCAATTAAACTGAAACTTCACTTGGATGTTTCTGTTGCATAGGAGATTTTACAAAAGATTTATTTTTTCTATCTAAAATTCAAGATGGCCGATGTTTCTATTGCATAGTAGAATTTCAAAATGTGCTATGGCCACTATGAGTCAGTAGAGCGTCTTCAGGCCCTCTTGGGCCTCTTGTTAGTCATCAAAGAAAGTCTCATACAAAATCTGCATAAATATTAGCAATTAAAACTAAACTACTATATATATATATATATATATATATATATAATAAAATAATAAATACTTAAAACTCCAAAGTAAACAATCATCGGTCATCGTCATCATCATCATCAACTTTAAATAACCATCTTATAATTTTGAAATAATCATCAATCTGGCTTGCAAAAATGACTTAGTTCAAAGCGCGAGGGTAAAGAAATACTTATACATAACATACATACAAAATGATTTCACAATAGTGACCCCCTGGAGTGTGAATACACAGTTTCTGATTGCTACTGTTTTATCAGTTATTCTGGTATATTGAGAGCACTGACCCATATCACACCTTAATTAAGGCACTACCTTATAAAGGAAGAATGCTGCACTAAAAATGATTTCATGATTTCACAATAGTGACACCTAACCCCTGGAGTGTGAATACACAGTTTCTGACTGCTACTGTTTTATCAGTTATTCTGGTATATTGAGAGCACTGACCCATATCTCACCTTAATTAAGTCACTGCCTTATAAAGGAAGAATGCTGCAATAAAAATGATGTCATGATTTCACAATAGTGACACCTGACCCCTGGAGTGTGAATACACAGTTTCTGACTGCTACTGTTTTATCAGTTATTCTGGTATATTGAGAGCACTGACCCATATCTCACCTTAATTAAGTCACTGCCTTATAAAGGAAGAATGCTGCAATAAAAATGATGTCATGACTTCACAATAGTGACACCTGACCCCTGGAGTGTGAATACACAGTTTCTGACTGCTACTGTTTTATCAGTTATTCTGGTATATTGAGAGCACTGACCCATATCTCACCTTAATTAAGTCACTGCCTTATAAAGGAAGAATGCTGCAATAAAAATGATGTCATGATTTCACAATAGTGACACCTGACCCCTGGAGTGTGAATACACAGTTTCTGACTGCTACTGTTTTATCAGTTATTCTGGTATATTGAGAGCACTGACCCATATCACACCTTAATTAAGGCACTACCTTATAATGGAAGAATGCTGCACTAAAAATGATTTCATGATTTCACAATAGTGACACCTAACCCCTGGAGTGTGAATACACAGTTTCTGACTGCTACTGTTTTATCAGTTATTCTGGTATATTGAGAGCACTGACCCATATCTCACCTTAATTAAGTCACTGCCTTATAAAGGAAGAATGCTGCAATAAAAATGATGTCATGATTTCACAATAGTGACACCTGACCCCTGGAGTGTGAATACACAGTTTCTGACTGCTACTGTTTTATCAGTTATTCTGGTATATTGAGAGCACTGACCCATATCTCACCTTAATTAAGTCACTGCCTTATAAAGGAAGAATGCTGCAATAAAAATGATGTCATGATTTCACAATAGTGACACCTGACCCCTGGAGTGTGAATACACAGTTTCTGATTGCTACTTTTTTATCAGACAACACCGAGATACGTAAATGTACTAACTATATCAACAGGTTCATTTTTATATGTAAATATTAAGTTTGGACGAATTGTTCCCTTCTTGCGAAATACCATATATTTTTTTAATATTAACGGTTAAGTTTCATCTATCGCAGTATTCTTTTAACCCCTTAGAGACTCCTTAGGGCCCCCTTTTAACCCTTAGAGACTCCTTAGTAGTCCTTAGTGGCCTCTTTCTTTGAACCCCTTAGTAGTCATAAGTGCCCCCTTTTAACCCCTTACAGATACCTTAGAGACTCCTTAGTAGTCCTTAGTGCTCCCTTTTAACCCCTTACAGATTCCTTAGTGGCCCCTTTGAACCCCTTAGTAACCCCTTTGCAGTACCTAGTGCCTTTTTTGTTGTCTGTAATAGGAACCATCCCATCAGCCCAGTCTATAGAGCACGAGATGTCCAAACTCGGGGTTGCCTCTAAGGGCTGGCCAACTAAATATACTAACAAACAGGGTCCCAACAATCGTTTGGGTGTGATTTTAAACCAAGGGCCCATGTGATAGTGCTCCTTTTGAACTCCTTAGTGGTCCTTAGTGCCCCCTTCCAACTCCTTAGTATTCCTTAGTGCCCCCTTTAATCCTTTAGAGACTCCTTAGTGTCCCCTTTTAACCCCTTAGAGACCCCTTAGTAGTCCACAGTGGCCTCTTTGAACCCCTTAGTAGTCCTTTGTGACCCCTTTTAAACCCTTCGAGACTCCATAGTGCTTTTTACCCCTTTAAACTCCTTAGTAGTCCTTAGTGACCCCTTTTAACCCCTTAGTGACTCCTTTGAACCCCTTAGTGTCCCCTTTTAATCACTTAGTGACCCATTTGCAGTACCTAGTGCCTTTTTTTGTCTGTAATAGGAACAGTCCAATCAGTTCAGTCTATAGAGCATGAGACTTCTAGTCTTGGGGTTGCGGGTTTGACTCCCAGGGCTGGCGAACTAAATATACTAACAATCGTCCATATGGGACTTTAAATCAAGGGCCCATGTGATGGTACTATACACCAAGCATGCTTAATAGAAGAAACATATGATGGATTTTTATCTGTATCCAGGTGATTAATGCCGAGTCATCATTTAAATCACTTAAAATGCGGTCTCACTATTTAGCGTCAAGAAGCGACAAGAAGCGTCAAGAGCTTTATTATTAATAAAAGTTACCGTCAGGAAATAACCATGTGTATAGTATACCTATATAAACATATATCAGTTGATTTTTTTAAATTCCATTAATTAATAAAGTCATAATTGAACTTTGTTTCTCCGTTGCGATACCGACAAGAAGATCCGCCATTTTGTTTATGCAAAGGATAGTAATCAGTTAGCGTCAAGAAGCTGTATCGGCGCGGTCTCACTATTTAGCGTCAAGAAGCGACAAGAAGCGTCAAGAGCTTTATTATTAATAAAAGTTACCGTTAGGAAATAACTATATGTATATTATACATATATAAACATATATCAGTTGATTTTTTTTAATTCCATTCATTAATAAAGTCATAATTGAACTTTGTTTCTCCGTTGCAATACCGACAAGAAGATCCGCCATTTTGTTTATGCAAAGGATAGTAACCCGTTAGCGTCAAGAAGCTGTATTGGCGTATGTGACACTAATGATAAACATTGTCTGCACTAACACTTGTTTTTCAATAAACTTATTACATTCAAATAGTTTTTTTATAAGTGTTGTGATTGCTAAAAAGGGTGTCGGTACATGTTAACCTATTACATAATATCAGCGTCAAGAAATCTGATAACTAGTGTCAGGAGGCATAACCTTGTAAAAATCGTTTCAAAATACCAGCGTCAAGAAATCTGATAACTAGCGTCAAGAACCATCACGTTGAAGAAATAATAAATTGATACGCAAAAAAACAACATGAAGCATAACCTTGTAAAAATTGTTTCAAAATATCAGCGTCAAGAAATCTGATTACTAGCGTCAAGAAGCATCACGTTGAAGAAATAATAAATTGATACGTAAAAAATCAACATGAAGCATAACCTTGTAAAAATTGTTTTCAATTATCAGCGTCAAGAAATCTGATAACTAGCGTCAAGAAGCATAACCTTTTAAAAAGTGTTTCAAAATATCAGCGTCAAGAAATCTGATTACTAGCGTCAAGAAGCATCACGTTGAAGAAAAAATAAATTGATACATAAAAAATCAACATGAAGAATCATATAACTTTTTCCTATAACTATATAAAGTAACCATATCTTACCTTCCAACCCATAATCCATATTATAATTTAATCAAGCTCTGCGCTTGACATAACGATGAACTATATCCATGATATTTTTTAACAGAGTGAAATTTTTCATTAATGATAAATTCCGTTGGATTACAGAAATTGCGAGTTTTTTGTATGTTTGATTATATAATTAGATGTTTGGTTACTCAATAAATTGAATGCCGTCATCCAAGCAGCTACACGCTCGTAAGCTGGCTTGTGTTTGTTTGTAAAGAAAGCTAAGGCCTAAAAAAAAAAAGGTTTGTTTCCTGTTACATGCCCAAAAAAATATGTGTCGGTAGGTAGGGATTTTTTTGTTTTTTTGTTACCACACTCCTTTATTAAATGGAACATCAAAATGAATGAGTTTGTTAGTTTCTATTACATGATTATATATGTCATTTTGGGGGTAGTGGCGTGAAAGTAATATATATTTTAAAATAGTACTCAATTTCAGATATGAATCTGATATAATAAACCAAGGAAGATGTTTGATATAGGCTATACTGTCTTCGCAAAAAATATACCTTGCACCGTTTCTGTGAGTCTATATCGTCTAGGCGTATGCAGTGATTATTTTATAATGAAATTACGAGCGTCTAAACGACACAGCGCGCCGGTGCGTAAGAATTACTTTGTTGTGAAAATCACCAAAAAGAGCGCGAAATCCGATGCCGAATTTTTGGACATAAAAACTTTTGAGTCGGCAGTTAAAATATAGGGTCGGTCGGGTAACCGGAAACAAACATCTTTTTTTTTAGGCCTAATTAAAATAAGGCACACGCCGTTTTCGTTGTTTGCACCTCTGAGCTGCTTGGATGACGGCATTCATGGTGATGATTCATTTGGAACCTTCGATGCCAGATGATAATGGCAGACAATACATATCCGCCTGAAATGGGACCCCTCTCGTGTTTGAGACCGGATTATCGGTATACGTTGTGTGCACTGCATATAATTTTATCACGGATCGATGTTTTAATATTTTTTTTTTTAATTCTCATTCATAATATGTCAATTGTTTGGATTTTAAAGTCGTGAAACCTTCCAGTTAGTAAAATCGGCTTCCGCTCTTGCACGTCTCGAGAGACGCAAAATAATAATCTTTAAAAAACTCCATAGAGACGTGCAATATGTCGCACTGTCTTTAAAATAGTCTGATAATCGTCACTGTTCCCTATTAGATATAAAATAAATAAATGTCTCACTAAACTTACCATTGCTCGTTATGAATAAATTCCCTAACACACAAAACAGCAACAAACACATTTTATCTGTTCTCAACAAAGTCTGTGAAAAGTTTCTATTTAGTGGGTCGAACTATTTTTAGCACCAAGAGTTGTAATTAATAATAGTAAAAACTGGAATAACCATGTGTTTGTATTTATAGTCACTTTTGTACCAGGGCTGCGTTTCAGTTCAGTTTAACCTTTAATAACGTTAGCGAACATATTTTCCAATACACTTGCTCAAGCTCAAATTAGCATACAGTACACAACAATTTTAGGGAACCAGGCATGTTAAACGGTGCTGGACACAAACTCCAATGACTGGTTCATTCTGGTTCCGGTTCGGTAACATCGGCCTTTATGCTACGCAATAGACGGAGGATACGGAAATACCCGATGTTTCACGAGTTATTTATTTTACTGTTCTAACAGGTAAACAGACAAAGCATATGCAAGATAAATGTAAACGTTTTTCACAAAATTGCATACGTTAAATTAAAATAAATATATATTTACTTTACGTAAGAGACTGTGTGAACAATAACAACAAACACAGTGAAAGTTCTACAAGAACTCATTCTTTGTGAAGATTGGAACAAACTTAGTGACAATTTAGTGAAAGCTAAACATCGAGTGTTTCAAGTCACTACTAACAAAATTGAACTATGCGCACTCCTCCCCCATTGAGTTAAAGCCAGCAGTGGTTGGTGAATTCTGCATCTTCCACTTGAGCCTGATTAAATAAGACGAGAATGGACATCTTTTTATTGATTGGATATCCGATCTGCTGTCCATCTAGAGAGACGCAAAATTAAAAAGGCTCCTATGTCGCACTACTTCCGCTTCAACCCACTCTCTACCCCTCTCTTAACACATTCGGCTGCGAATGTAACCAAGCAAAGAATCGACATTTCATTAAAACAATCGGCATTACCTTTCACCACAAGATCAACCTCAAAGATTTTCGAAGGGTGTGTATAAATCCATCGATGATTTAAAATAAAAAAACAAATGTAGCCAAAGGTAGTGATAGAGGTATTTTGTTATCGTCAACGTTATAGTCTGGTACCCTGCCCAACTTCATTGCGGAAGTATAATAGCAGCTCATTTTTAGCTCTACTGGCCAAAGGCCAGAAGTGCTTATGCGATGGTGCGTTGTCTGTCGTCCGTCGTCTGTCGTCTGTCGTCTGACGTCTGTTGTCTGTTAGCAGCACTTTCTCTGAAACCACTAGGCCAATTCAACTGAAACTTCACATGGGTGTTTCTATTGCATAGGAGACTATACCAAAGATTTTTTTTTTGAGATCTGAAATTCAAGATGGCCGCCGTTACTAAAAATAGTCCAAAACTTAAAAAATCTTCTTCTCATGAACGGCCCAACAGATTTTCAAATTGTTTATGTAGTAATGATGACCAACTATAGTTTTGTTAGATTTGTTCAAATGGTGTCCCTAGGGTTAAATATGACCCCGCCCCGAGGGTTCAATTAGGGGACACATGTCATAAATTTTTTTTTTTTTTTTTTTTTAAATGGAAATGATTTTGCCTATATCTTCACAGAACCATTGTTTGATGAAGGAGGTTCAGATTTGCAAAAATTACTGGGTTCCTATGTCTTAAGGGGTCAGGAGCCCCCCCCCCCCCCCCCCCCCCCCCCCCCCCCCCCCCAAAAAAAAAAGGGTAAGACGCTATTTCTCAATAAGACAGAACATTTGGGATTTGAAAAAAACGAAAAATCAACTTCTTTAACTTTCAATTTATTATGTCCCGTCTTGAAGCTGTGGGTCTTTAGGATATTATTCCAAAATAAATTTAACAATCTCCTTCTGGTTTATGAATAACATACATTTAAGTAAAGGCACTATAATTTTATCAGTAACGTAGGTTTCATTAGCACGATTAATGTTCATTATAGTAAACAAATACACTTTTAATAGAACAAACCCAACACACAAATGTCACTTTAGAGAACAGACCTAAGCCATACAACTGTGTGTTCACAAGACCACATACACACATTTACAACCAAACGGAACAAATTGAAAATATATCTCTTTTATTTAAACACCAAAACTCACGGAAACAAAATATTTTTAAACTTTTCAAATCGTGTACCTTCACGACATTCTGTTACATTAGAGCAAAACTTTCAACAACTAATTATTTAAACATCAATCTCGAGTTAGCAACTCCTAAATTAGTAAATCGGGCCAAACTTGCCCAAACAATAATCGATAATGAGAGGTATCTGAACCGTAACGTATGTTTCAAAAAACACTTAACTATCTGAAAACATTAAGAAATGAAATGAAAACATGTGTAAAACATAACTGACATATGTATATGCTATAAAACAAGTAAATCAATTTCTTCTAGAAGAATACCTTGTTTAAAGATATGACATTAATGTCTATATAGTCGTATTGTATCATTTATTACTTGTTAAAGTATCTTGTAGTGAATAACTTACATTATATCGACAAAAACGAAACGTTGAACACAACAACATAGTCTTAGCTTATGTTTGTCAATATTTAAATGTAGTAAGATTGCGGCGTTAGCTCTTTCTAGACTATTGATGAAATGTTTGTAACTATTATTTAGAGTAACGTATGTTTCAATTTGAGATGTTATATCATTACAAGGGATGTACAGTCGCATTATGGTGTGTCTGCTTGCGTAAATGCCGTAATGTGTTACATTTCTACTATTGAGCAACATCTTTCTGTTTCCTCAATGTCCGACATTGGTAACTTGTACATTCGCTTTGACTTTCCAGAGGCAACTGGACGACTTGTTTTACACAGAATGTGCAACTTCTTACGCCAGACAACATCCTCATTATTAGGCCACTGGTAGAGTGCTTTCTTTTTCTGCATGAAAGTAACCTTGTAATCGAAACCGTCAACATCGGGATCTATCTCTACAATCTGGCCAACATACCAATCTCCTTCATACACAGCTGCAATGTAGTCTCCTGTATTGTAAGGTGTAACTGTTGAATTGGATTTTATAATATTTGTACTGTTCGATTTCTATGTGTCACGTACAGTCCACGAGTCACATATACGACCGCTAATACATTCATCGCAGTAACACGACGTTTCGCGTGTACACAAGCGTTCGTCAATATTAAGCCTGACTGCATGTAACTGCAATGTACCCTTGACTGGTGCCATTTCTACTTGTTGCAATTTTAATGCCATGGCTTCGCATTCTTCTTTTGTGACAAAGAAGAACTTCAAACCTTTCATGGTTGAAGTGGCTGCCCAATTCATGATTTTTGCCGTGCCCGGCTTCATAATAGTTCCATGTGGCGTGACAACCATACTCACTCTCATGGTTGACAATCGCATTGAAAATGAACCTATTTCGATATTGCGACGTGGGACTGTCCGTCCAGTAATGAACATACTGTATTTCGTCGCAGCCAGGCAAATTGATTTCTTTATCAAACAGTCTCTGGACAATAGCCAAAACTGTACTTGAGGAATGAGACATACTATCAGAGACTGCGACGTAACTTTTATGCTGTAGACTTTCAACTTCTCCCCGGAAGTAAATCACCATTGGATGTAGAGTTACTTGTGATGAGTTCCAGTATGCCGACTGGATCTCATCAGCAGTTTTGCAAGAGTAATTCTCTGCAAAATCCATATGTATCACTATTTCATCTTCTGGCAGGACTTCTTTAAGTACCCTGGTTTGTTTGTACTGGGTTTTCATGGCATGGTAGTGCACCTTAAAAGCAGCTACCTCTTTCAGCCAATCTTCATAGAATTTATCTCTGTCTACTGATTCGCATATGATTTTCATTTTTTTCTTGTTGTTTTCAAGAGTAACTCTTTTCCATTTAGAATAGACAACTGTTTCTTGGAACTGTGATTTTTCAACTGTCAATTCACTTTGAATAAACGTTTCCGGATTTTGTGGAATGTCAATTCCTGATTTCCGCATCATTTGCAATTTTATTGTCAGATTCTGATGTTTTGTGCACAGGCACACATTTCTACTCAGGCAACTAGTCAACTGAATGTGCTTGGGTCTCATTCTGCAAAACGTTGACAAAGACAATTTGTGTTCTTGATGTTCAGCCAGATACTTCTGGTGAAGGTTTGCTGTGTAATCAGTGAGAACACAGGTTTGAATCTTTCCTTCTTTGCATTTTGTAGCATCTCTCTTACCTGGCTGAATCCTACAGTTATCTTCCCTTTCAAGAAACTCGGTAACACTTTCCTGAAGTTTCAGCTGTGTTCTCCGCCTCCTGACTTTGGTGAAATTAACACCATTTTTAATAATATTGGATAGTTTGTGTCTATTAACATTAAGTTCTGTGGCCAGTTTTGAAATGCAGCGGTACTTTCTAATTACTTCACCAGCTACCGTAGCGTACATACCATTTCTATGTCTTTTGTCGCCGTTCTTTGAACCAATTTTCATGTGATGTAGTAGTACATTTCCAAACAACAGCTGCTTTCTTACTTGTGTCCCTTTAGTGCCAGATGACGACATAAGCATTGCAGTTTTTCTCCTTGGAGTCAAAATGTTAGATTTTGACTTTGAAAGCCTTTGTAATTTTCTTTGTAAGGTTTTGACTTTCTTCTTTGTTTCAAAATTATCTCGAAGGACCTTCTTAAGCTTTACATTTGCTGTCCTAAGGGCTCTGCTCAACCTTTTCCTAGGTCCATTTCTTCTGTTTGGAAATTTAACAATTAGACGACGCGATTCTTGAGTGCCATATCCACTTGTACTCTCATCCATCTGATCATCGAATTCAACTTCATTGTTTTTTTCTATCCTCTTAGATCGGCGATGTTTCTGCACACGTGCTTTTATCTTTTCATTATTCTTCTTTCTCTCTGAGGTTGACAACTGTGATGCTGGTTTGTAGTACTTCTGTTGCCTTCTGCGTTCCATTTGGAGGAACATCTCACCGTCTAAAGACTTTTTGCGCTCTCGGTAACGTCTCTGTATCTCGGCTCGTGAAAGCGGCATTCTGAAACATACGTTACCAAAACTAGATAACGGTAATACCAGATAAAATATTTAAAACACAGTTTCATACTTATGCAAATTGCATGCAACTAATGAGTAATATGTATTCTATGGAATAATTTTGATTTTAGTTCTTAATAATCATTATTAAAAAAACAAATGTTGATATTTTAACAGTCTCTCAAAGTCTTCAACGATGGTACATTTTCCACAATAAAAATAATGGCAACAAGTTTCTTGTAAGTTTTTAGTCAATAAAATATAATAAGTTTACACAAAACAGTTATACGTACCCTTGATATTGTTGTAATTTCAAAATCATTATAGTCAGAAAGAGATAGTTATATGTTGAAACATACGTTACCAAAAGTAACGTAAGTTTCATTACCTTTGACGGACCTTTTTCTGTACGAAGTGTCTTGAGTACGAATTTGCATTGTTTACTTACATAGAAAAATACATCAACAGCTTTAAAAACAAATAACTACACATAAAACGATCATTATAGTGAAGATATAGATTCTTACCTGACATGAGGGTATTACAGGATAAATCTCTACGTAATAGTTTCGTTTCTCTTCAAAAATTAAATTGTTAGCGCCTTGAAATCACAGTAGCCATTTTCTTGATGACGTCATTGTACAATAAAACTCGGATCCAATACAGTCTAACCCGGAAATTATCCGTACTTCATCAGATGGTGTATTCTTGGTTACGTATGTTTCATAACGTATGTTACATTTCAACTTTGCAATGCTGTTAAAAATGACTGAGTAGGTGCTTTGCAAAGCCATTGCACATGGTTAATATATTAGTCTCGAAGAATAATATCTGAGAGTAGTATATATATAGGTCTAACAGTGACCTTTAAAACCCATGTAACGTATGTTTCATTCTTAAATGTCGACGCAATTTTTTTCAGTCAAAATCGAAAATACTAAAAATATGCACTTATTGTACCAGATCTGAAGTTAATTCCATAAATGTCAATATATTAATTATTGTTTGAAGCAGAATTCATTAGAAATTTACCTTTCTGTGTAATCTTCACACTGATGCCAAAAGATGAATCACTTTTTTACAGAAGTTTGGCGACATCCGATAATTTAGTAAAGTAACGCGGTTAAGTCCTAAAACAGCATAATGGCTAAGCGTACATGTTCAACAAATATAGTTTATTCATATCAAAAGCACGAAAAGGCCACGAGTATCGAATATTTAATGTCATAAAGTTATGAAGTTGAAAAATTAAAGTGGCGACAGTAACGTATGTTACGTTTTACAGTATTTTAGGCACCAGTGTGTCAATATTACACAACATGTTAAACTAAAAGTCCATGTCCCAGGTTGCCTACATCGGCATCAACAATAAAATAATCATATTGGTACATAAAACCTTTCTGATAAGGAAATACCCTTTGGAACATCAATTGGCTCGTTTTATTGAGAAATAGCGAAAAATTGGGAATTACTAAATTCGTTTTCTTAAGAACCGGTATGTCAGATTTGTTCATATTTTGCATAAATTATCCCTATGTGTAGGGGTTTGATTGTAGATAAAAGTTAAGGGGCTAAAATTTATAGGGGCCCTGTAAGGGGACTTACAATTCTACATAGGGATACTATGGGAAAACAGAAAAATCCCCTTTTCTTTCATCTGTTCTTAAACGCTAGGCCAATTAAACTGAAACTTCACATGGATGTTTCTATTGCATAGGAGACTTTACAGAAGATTTTTTTTTTCAATCTGAAATTCAAGATGGCCGCCGTTACTAAAAATAGTCCAAAACTTAAAAAATCTTCTTCTCATGAACGGCCCAACAGATTTTCAAAATGTTTATGTAGTAATGATGACCAACTATAGTTTTGTTAGATGTGTTCAACTGGTGTCCCTAGGGTTGAATATGACCCTGCCCCGAAAGTTCAATTAGAGGACACATGTCAATATAATTTTTTTTTTTTTTTTTTTTTTAAATGGAAATAATTTTCCCTATATCTTCACTAAAGCATTGTTAGGGGTAAATGAGGTTAAGATTTGTAAAAATGACTGGGTTCTTATGTCTAAAGGGGTCAGGAGGAGCCCCAAAAGGGTACAAATTTGGAATTAGTAAAATTGTTTTCTTAAGAACCAGTATGACAGATTTGTACATATTTGATATAAATTATCCTTAAGTGTAGGGGTTTGATTGTAGTTAAGAATTTAGGGGCTAAAATATATAGGGGCCCTGTAAGGGGACTTACAATTTTACATAGAAATACTGTTGGAAAACAGAAAATTCTCTTTTTTTCATTTATTCTGAAACCACTAGGCCAATTAAACTGAAACTTCACATGGATGTTTCTATTGCATAGGAGACTATACAAAAGATTTATTTTTTCTGTCTAAAATTCAAGATGGCCACTAATACTAAAAATAGTCCAAAACTTAAAAAATCTGCTTCTCATGAACGGTCCAACAGATTTTAAAAATGTTTATGTAGTAATGATGACCAACTATAGTTTTGTTAGATTTGTTCAAATGGTGTCCCTAGATTTAAAAATGACCCCGCCCTGATATTTCTATTGCATAGTAGAATTTCAAAAAGTGCTATGGCCACTATGAGTCAGTAGAGCGTCCTCAGGCCCTCTTGGGCCTCTTGTTTAACCATAGCCTGAAACGTTAGCCTCTGTTGAAATTTTATCTGGGGACCAGCTTGTAATACACAGAAACACGCTTTGCTAAATATAGTAACGATTATAAGGTAAAGGTAATTTCCAAGGCTGCGTTCAGTTCAGTTAAACGTTTGATAATTTTAGGGAACCAGGCATTAAACATGTTTGCTGTTTAACGGTGCTGAACGCAGCCCAAGTGAGGCTCTGACCGACTTGCGAGTAAATAAACGCACGGTGCATCAGTTTTTAACATGGTGAAACGTCTATCAAAGTGTACTATTAACAACTGATTAAACCATCCACAAGCGGTCAAACGCCGTTTAAAGATGACATTTCGGTAGATCTGGACAAAATGTCATTGCATGACTTCAGATTAGTCTCATTTAATCGCCGTAATAGGGGTGAGTGCTTTGATATGCACTCGACTTCAGGTTAGGATCCATGCCGTCATTAAAAGCGTTTTTGTCGCTGAGAAAGAAAAGCACAGACGGATCATTTGATGAGCTAGCTGCAAGGTAACTGTGGGATATTTATTTCAAACTGTCTTGAAAGTTGAATGGCAAATGCTATTTAGTTTGAATTTATATCATATCCCGTATGACCCAATTACCGATGAATACCTATTACCGGTGATTTCCGAAAATTCCGAATTTATAACGCTTGCGCATTAATGTACTCGGTCACTTCCGTCGGAATTTGTTTACATTGGTCACGGCTAACTGTCATCCAGAAAAACGTAACTATAATGTCCTTTTTACGGGTAAGTACTGTTTTATTTATGAAAAATTATAAAGAAAAAATAATTATATTCTTAAATTTATTAAAATATGAATTTTACATCATGTTATTCTCGAGAAAACTTTAACAAACACTTCAGTATGACAGCGATCGTCTAGTATTGCAAGCGCATGTGACGTAGAATTCAATTTTTCTGGGAATCGAAGTCACGTTATTTCCTAATATGGACAAAGGAATGTACTTGATAAAACTTCTGTTATTTTTGGATGGGTATTTTTTTTTCATTTTTAACTATATATTATTTTGATCTATTAATTTATTATCTAGTTTATTTTTTTCATATTTTATTTCCCATCTTTTCTAATTTCAGCTCCCAACAATTGGCAAATAGAGACAATATGATGCAAATTTGCTCTCAAAAGCATAATGAAGATGTTAAGGTTAAAGGAATATCTGTTTGCAAAGCAGCCAAACTCTATGGTGTTCCTGAAAGCACACTTCGTGATAGGACCTTGGGGCTGCAACCCATTTCAGATTGAAAAGGAAGGCAAATCAACCCTTGTCCAACCCCTACCTTGAGCATTGAAGAGGAGCAACAGCTGACTGACCATGTGGCCTATATGGCAGGTATAGGATATGGCTATTCGCGCAAAGAGTTTCTTAACCTTACCACAGATTTCGCCATAAGTCTACATAAGAAAAGAACATCTGACCCTGCCTTTGCACAATCGTGGTATAATAGTTTCAAAACTAGAAACACAACTCTGACATTAGGAAAGCCGCAGAAACTGTCATTGGCTCGTGCCAAAAGTACATCCGCTGGTGTGTTAGATAATTATTTTAATGAACTGGAAGATGTTTTCCAAAAATATGACTTAGAGAACAGACCAGAAAACATTTGGAATGTCGAAGAAACGGGCATAGTCATGGAGCATACACCAACGAATATGTTGTGTCTCAAAGGTACCACCCCACAAGCCATAACCTCCAATAGGGGAAAGAATGTTACTATCATTGGAATGGGCAGTGCTGCTGGAACACGTATTCCACCATTTTATATATTTTAGGAAAACAGTGGAATGCTGATCTTTTGCAAGGAGCATGTCCTGGGTCATCTGGATGGTCCAACTCTGCTGTATTAATGGAGTATCTTCAAAACCATTTCCTGAAGTTCGTTCCGATTCATGGGCACCCTCTATTAATTTTGTTTGATGAGCACAAATCACACATCAACCTTACTTTGACAGAGTGGGGCAAGGCTCACAACATTGTTTTCTTTGTTTTGCCACCACACACCTCACACATCACACAGCCTCTTGATGTAGGATGTTTTGGACCCCTTAAGAACTGCTATTACAGCGAATGCTAAGCATTTCTTCGAAAGACTCCTGGCATGCAAATTACGTGCAGTAATGTTGTTGCCATATCCAGCAAGGCCTACAACAAAGGACTTACACCCGAGAACTTGAAAACAGAAACCATCTCCAAAACCTGGCACATCGGCAATAAATCTGGTGTTTGAGGACAGTGATGATCAAACCATGGACAGTGAAGTTCCAGAATTGGAAAAGTGTTGTGTGTGCAAGAAACTGTCACCAGAGGCTCTCGACCTAGCCTACACTACTGAATTTGTTCAGTGGGGTCAGTGTGACATTTGCATGCACTGGACACATTTAAAGTTCTGTACTCCAGTCAGAGTTTTGAGGGGGGGCTCCACATTCCACTGCCCTCACTGTAATATAAATTAATTATTTAAATTATTTGAATATTAAAAAAAAATGTAAATACATTATGATACAGCTGTAAATAAGACTTATTCAGATAGTGAATTAACAGATAATCAACTCTTTTTTTTCTAATGACAATAGCATGTGGACAAATTTCTCATAAAAAACAAAACATTTACCTAGTAACACAGTAAACAACATCCAGAGGCATAATTTACCCGATCACCGCTATTTAGTATCCGACATCAACAAATATGGCGGCTTGACCTACTTAATAAAAAGCTGAATTTAAAGGTTTGTAAATTGTTTGTTGCATTTCTAAAATTAATAACAGATTATTACAAATTTCAGAGATAGGTATTTACATGATAAATATTATGATGTAAAGAACAATTATTTATCCCTGATTATTTATTCTTAATCATAATAATACATAAATCATTCTTATAAGTTATACTGAAAAATAACTTGGCTGACCTAAGGGACTATTTTACTTAAACTCAAATAGTGTGCTCAATTTAAGTATAAAATTGAGCACACTATCGAGTTTAAGTAAAATAAGAGACTTAAGTATTTTTGTGAAACCGGGGCCTGACCCAGTACACACAACACGGGTGATGATGAATTAAAATTTCTAGGGCTCAGACACAGAGGATATGATTAGCAATATTATTTAGTAAGCGGTCAAATGCTCTCTTTTTTGGCGCAATGATACACAACATTTGATTGTAAATATATTGTACACTGTACAATTTTCTTTTATATCACTGTATGTTCTTTTAATACCCCTAAACTGGGCCGTTTGGTGAACATAGGAAACAGGATTTAAGATAAATACTTTTTTAATAACATGTAATAACTATATACATATTCTTAATTTAATATCATTGCACCAGGGAGACTGATATTTGCCCTGCACTGCATAAACAATCACTAGCCTATGTAATTCCTACTGATTTTAAAAGTACATGTCTTTGTTTACATTTCCCCAGCTCGACATTCAATTAAAGGTCATATGAGGTCATTCTCCTCTGGTTGGCTGGATTTCAGTCTGCATGTCCACACTGTGGTCTGCGCCTCGAGAGGAAAAAAAACAAAACACTCGAGCTTGAATCGAAAAACGGATTGAAATCCAGCCAATGAAATTGCGCATTACAATTTATGTAGAGTCAATACATGATGAAAATGATTCAGCATATATATATATATATATCAGGCCTTCTAAAATTGCCGGTTTTTCGGTTTTTGGACCGATTTCTGATGTTCAAAACCGGTTTTCGTTTCAAAGTTTAATAAAAAATCGGTCCAAATATTTTCAAAGTTCAATAAAAAATCGGTCCAGATATTTTCTATCGGTCGTATAAACATCTCATAAATTGCTCTTATCATGCCATACTGACCTGTGAAATACGCCTTGCGGCAATATCATTTGACCCAATAATCCGTTTGTTTTGTCACCTGCTGTGCAAAATTATGTCAATTTCGACCAAACCATTGACGGTATTAGGGGAGTTTATCGGAAGAGTCTATCGCTATGAAGCACGCCTCCGATGTGTGACGAGCGATCCATAACGTTCTGTCGGTTCATCAAAAGACTGTGTTTGCGTCCGTAATTTCTTTGATATACCGCTAACCAAAATTGGGACGGTCGGACCGAATATTGTTTGCGTCATTAAAATATTTAATTAAACGTGCAGTGTTACTTGTTTGTTTTATTTTTTTTTAAAAAAATAATTTAATTATAAAATTGATGACATTAATTAATGAAAGTGATAAAACCCGGACCGATTTTGTTTTGATGTGGGACAAGTTCTGAATGATTTATTTTGGTGGTTGAACCGTTATTACGATTGGTTTGCACGGTGATTATTTCACGCAGCTTCCGGAACTTGCATCACTTCCGGTTCGATCGATCATTTTTAATATAATGAAAATTATTCAGTAACGCGGAAACATAATGTCAGTCATTAAAATGTACACATTGTGGTAAAGTATGTTATAAATAATACACAAATAAACTTGAAATCGTTCCTTATTAATAAATAAACGCAGAAAATACATCATGCTGCTGACATGGCGGGTGGGGTATGCATACATGTAAAGGCATAATGTAAGGCAATTTAAGTGATTTTTTTAAATAAGTGCAATTCTTACGGTAGTAAAAAACCTGGACCGATTTGCATTTTGGAATTTTAGAAGGCCTGATATATATATATATTTGATGTAGCAGTAAATGTATGATGAAATATGACTGAAGCAGCCAAAGAGCCGGTTTTAGAATTTATCAAAAAAAGTATAATAAACAATAGAATGTTAACATGTCCATTTATTTAAATGATTTGATACATAATAATTTCTTCCTCTGCTGAATAAACGTGTTGTTACGAGAACGCCTAAATTTGCCTGTTTTTTGGTCACACATTGGAACAATGCAAGCAAATCGATTTTGTTGTTACAATCTTTCAAAACTGGTGTCTTGCTCAGTTATAAATACAAAATTGATATCTTTAGCATGTTTACACATCAATATAAATTTGGGCAGAATCTATTACTTATTTTTAATTGTAAAATGTAAACTAATCGCAACGAGTTGGTTGTTGCCTGGTTGTTTGTTTACACTACCAAATAAGGCGACGTTGATTGGTTAATCTGGTAACTGGATACCCAACTCGTATCTAACTTGTCAAAGTGCAATGACATTAAAATGTCAAAGAAGTTTGTTTACGATGCACTTTCATGTAAATAAAATAATAGATCTATGTATCTTAACTGATCTTGACTGCAAGTAGACTTTAGGAACTATTCTGGTAAAATGATGAGGGGGAATTTTGTATTTTGGTTTTCTGTATTGATCGGCTAGATCCAGGCTAGGATCCAGATAGACCTGCTCGCTCTCTAGGTTACTGTTGACAAGTTTCAAATTTTTAGATCTACATTTATCGTTACCTCTTGGCCTAAAAGTATTGATAGTTGACCTATATAAATTATCAATTGGCCTATCAACAAGCTCCTCGTCGGACTCTGAACCCGCAATTTCAATATCGATGGCAGTGAGGGCTGAGTTAATCATGCCTTGCATGGAACCGAAAGCCATCTTGTTTGATTGCAGTTGACAGAAGAGGACCCTCAGCCGTCAAAATAAATGGTCTTGTAAAATGATTAAAGAATAAGCCAATAAATATTCTACATTCACAATAATATTTATTCTATAACACAATATTTTTTTACACAATATATTTGATATTTCAATTTTATTCTCATTAAAGATTTACATCTATATTTTGTTAAATATATTAACATCCCTGGAAGAAATCATTGTCTAATTTCATTTCGAATAGGTGATATCACTTATTGGAATGAGTGATATCACCTATTCGAATGAGTGATATCACCTAATCGAATGAGTGATATCACTTATTGAGGTTAAATAGTAAAACGGCACCCAATAACACTCATGTGGCACTAAGCACTGCTGCACTTGTATTATGCTGCAGGCATATGGTATGATAACCCACCATGTAGCATTATGCTGACACCAGGTCGACTATCCTCTTAATTCTGAACCCCAAGAGAGGAAGCTTCTAGTACAATTTTTCAATTCTTTGGTTTGACCCGCTTGGGGATCGAAAACCCACGACCTTCGGCATGCCAGGTGAACGCTCTACCTTTAGACCATAGATAGGTTCTAATCCTACAGTGAAACTAAGTGACCTTGGCAGGAACTTGAACTTGTGCCTACTGTGTTAAACAAATGCTCCACTGTCGGCAACATAAAAGCTAGTATATGGGGACAGTAGTAACATGTATATAGTGAAACTTCAACTACAGCGGATTGGGTTAACTTAAGGAACATGTTTTATTCCAAACAATTATGTGCATATTCCATGTACACATTACTTGGGCAACTTCTATCATCAAAGGTTTCAACATAGTTTTGACATATAACATATAATACAATGTAAGTCTGAAAACATTTGTGTTTCAAAAAGTTCACACAATCATCTGAATGTATTTTCATTAAGATGTACTTAAAGTAAAGTTACTGTTTGGAGAAAATAAACTATTTTAATCTTGCCATTCCTCATTAAATAGAATGCTTGTCACCATATCAATCATATGAAACAGATATCACTTACATAAAAGGCAAAGCATAGTATTATATTGATTGTATATATTGGAAAACAATATATTGACCTGAAATCGAACATGTGACAATCTATCCCCCATGTGATAAGCATAAATAATGATTTTGGGACTCAATTTAAATTAGCTGCTGATATTTGAACTAAATTTCACACTTAACATCCCATTTCTGCTAACAGGTCTGATTCATTATATGCTTTATGTTATGAAATAATCAGGGAGCTCCTGGGAAAAATACAAATTATGTATTTAACAGTATTTTTAGTGGTAAATAAAAATACCGTCATGTGCTTCACATTTTAGAGTATGTTGATTAGTTTTTGTAATATCACAGAAAGATGATTTTGTTTGGAGAATTTTGATCACTGAAATTTTAAAGTGGAAAGTGGGGTCAGAAACTTTATTGAATGTTTTTGTTCGTGAGATATGAACTTACTATTTAAAACATGCAAAATGTACAAATTAAGTGACATTAAGATTCATGTAAACTATTGAAGCAACTTGTCATCAGCTCTAAATGAGACCATAGGGTTTAATAATTTATCTTAGCTTGATTGGGAAGAAAGTTTCACTCGTATATGAATTGCACTTGAGTCTGCTTCCTGGGTAGAACAAGTACTGAGGATTGATTTTTGAAAGGCATCAGGTCGAGTTGGGGATCAAACCTGAAACCTCTAGAATGAGTGGCCAGCACTATCCACTACACTACCGCCTGCTTAAAATGAAACCTACTGGTAGAAAGTTGAGGTTAGAGGTTAAGTCACATAATATAGAAAGTGGTATTGACGTCTGGTCTGTAATTTTGCCATAATACCCACTGCAACAAACTTGTAGAAACGTATTAACCCTTTGCTCCATAGAGACAGGTTTTCCCACACCAATCACAGAAGGCCTTTGAAAACAGTGCAGGAAGAGTTCAGATTGCTCGTAATGAGCAATCTGAACACTTCTTGCACTGTTTTCCACTCTGTCAGTTAATATAAACATAATTCACCCATTGCTGATATGTGGTGAATTAATGCTTTCAATATTAGAATTGTCCAAAGGTGTTTATATGAAGTAAAGGGTTAAACCAGTACTGGTTTCATAATGATTGGGGGTACTGAGTGTTGGTTTTTGAAAGGCATTGGGTCGAGTTGGAGATCAAACCTGCAACATCTGGCATGAGCAGCCAACACTCTATCCACTACACTACCGCTCACTTAAAATGAGACCTACGGGTAAACTGTTGAGGTCACACTGAAAGGTTAAATAGCTTATATATGTCACATAATATAGAAAGTGATATTTATGGTCATCTGTAATTTTGCCATTATATCCACTGCAACACAAAGATGTAGGGAGGTTTCATAATGACCATTCATAGATAAAATTTTGTCTAGTCTGTTCTCCCTTTCTTGATACATGGATCTGTTAAATTTCCATAGTTGTTGCCAATGGATATTAATTAAAAGAGTGTACAGTTATTGAATAAAAGTTTTTCAAATGTGGGTTTATTCAAGTCTGGTTATTGGTGACATTTTAAATTTTACAAATTTAATATTTAATTAAAAGCAAACATTTTGAAGCTAGAATTACTCTTAAGACTTAAAAATAAAATAGGATTGTGAGCTATCATAATTAATGTACACTGTACAGTACTTAAAAGTAGCTTCAAAATGCATCCTTATAGTAAAATGAAGTACATCCATCTTTAAGATGGAAGATGTTGGTTCAATTCCAACTAAGGATATCTCTTGGAGGCTTCATACTATGCATTGTAAATCAGTTTTGAATTTATGAAATGAGGGTAGTGAAAAATGCTTTTATCAATAAGTAAGTTTGTGTTTATTTCAGGAATTATAGCATAATTTTGAGTTTGATCCGGTGATGAAAAACAGGCTAGTTTAATGTCTGAAGCTTGAACTAGACTAGGGAATGTTTTTCATCTCTTGATGAAAACTCAAAACTGAATTGTACTTTCCATTCTTGTATAATTTACAATATTTTTTTTGACTATTTTAGATGAAAGAATATTTATGATGTTATTTTTTTTATATTTAAAAACAGGAGTATACATGTATCTAATACCAATTTAACGTCATTGTTTAAACATCAGCTTTGTCCACAAACATGTTGAGTAAGCACTGTCATGCACATTTTCATGGCTATCAAGGCTACAGTAAACATTGTATGAAACATTATGTCCTACAAGCAAAGCAACATCATGGTGCCAATGAAATGTAAACTGGTACTTTTTAGCACTACCCATCTTCAACTGATTTTCATAGAGAACTGCAGTGCAGTTTCTATATAGTTGATACAGACTGAATGATTATATGAAAGTATTTGATTTTTTTTTATATTTAAATCTTCACCTCACTGAATGGAAATTGTATGGGGTTTTGAAAATGTTAAAGATATAAGTCAAAATTTGCATTTAAAACAAAAGTCTACTTCATTGCACAATTAAGAGCCTTTATATAAAAAATTAATGGAAGCCTATCAATTTGTCCAAGGTCAGATTTGAACTGACATCTCACTCCTAGGAGTTTGTACTTTCTTGTACTACAAAGACTTTCTCCCTGATAGACTTCATGTGTCAATCTAAAAAAGTACACTGTCACTTTTTCTCAAAGAGTAAACACTTGTTGAGACTGCAGTGTAAGCCTTTAAGATAAATGCATATAATATACATCAATCTGTATCAGTATGGTTTATTGAGGATGGCTACCATCACAAACCAATTATGGGGGTAATAAATCAAAGACATATACAATTCTTTGAGTGATCAAAATAAAAAAAAACATCATATGCATCTGTTTTCTAAACCAGTCCTACTGTGTTTGAAATGAACAAAGATATATTATCACATATACATAATAATATATATATACATGTATATATATTTAAAAAATATCAGTTGTACATCACAATATCAGTTGGTAAATGAAAGTAAACAAACAAGTATTTAAAATGTTGTTTTATGACAAAATTATCTTGGTTTAGATTTTAACTTATCTATTTTACATTGATTGTGAAACAAGTTCTTACAACAGACTGAGTTTTGACAGTTAGTCTTTCTATATAAAAGTTATTATTAACCCTTTACTCCATAGATACGCGTTTTCCCGCACCAATCACAGAAGGCTTTTGAAAACAGTGCAAGAAGAGTTCAGATTGCTCGTAACGAGCCATCTGAACACTTCCTGCACTGTTTTCCACTCTGTCAGTTAATATAAACATAATTCAGCCATTAATTTAAAAGCCTTCTATATTACAGCTATCCAAAGTCGTCTATATAAGGTGTCCAAAGGCGTCTGTATTAGAGGTGTCAAAAGGCGTCTATATGAAGTAAAGGGTTAACTATATATATTTCACATATTTGATAAATTCACCTACATATATATTATTTTCTGTGGGTGTGTGTGTTGTATATGTATAATTATGATAAATACATATATAATTTCCAATGAATATAATAAATATATAAATAAAAGTATGTATTATAGTACAATTTAACCACAAATAATCAAATACTATCACACTCTTCCAGTAGTTACAAACAAATACCATCATAATTATTTGACTGTGACATCTGATCATGGTGTGAAACATTATGAAGTTCATGCATTAATCTATGTGTGGTTCAAAAACTCTGTTTGGTATGAAATTGTATTGGTACAAAACCTAGGTATAATTCGTCTGTGATATTTTATAAAAAAACTGTTTCACGTAAGTGCAATATAATTTTTTATACCCATAACAGGGGTGTAAAATTCCAGTCGCCCGCTCACCATGGCGACTAGATTTAATTTCGGGCGACTTTGAACCCAATCGATCGACCGCATTTTGGCAGAAGCTTATCATTAAGAATTAAAATTTGATGTAATTACGCATTTTGGTCGTAGCAAAACATTTAAAATTTGAGAAAAAAAAAATTTAGTCAAAAGCAAAAAAGACTGACATTTAAATGAGTTGAAGTTACGATTTGTAGTCGTTTTTAGCACACATGCGGTTGCTTGTTAATCAGATATGCTGTGTTTCGCTTATGATAATCACCTATATTACTTTATCACAGGTGGAAAACGCACAACACCATTCCCACCGGGAATACGCTTCAAATGTGTTGTGCCACATATATTTAATACAAGAGGGCCACAATGGCCCTAAATCGCTCACCTATGGCAGAGGAGACAATGCCAAAGACAGCAAATTTTGCAGGTGCTAGAGTGCACACAAGGTCAAATATTGCATTTTTAATGTTTCAAAGGCCAAAACACTGACATAAATAATCCGATTTGGCTAGTTCAAGAATTTGTCCAAGACATTATGGTTATATAACTACTGTATCAGTTTAGTGAAGATCCAATGAAAAATCCAAAGGCTATAGAGCACACAGCAAAAAAAGTTCATGGACAGACGATGAACAACAGGCGATCAGAATAGCTCACATTGTACTTTGCTCATGAAGCTAATAAACATCAGGGCTGATAAGTTTCATAGTGTGGCTCACATCAGCCTCAATACATATAGTATAAACTTCACAGTTGATAAAGTTTCAAATTGTGGCTTGCAGCAGCCTCAATACATATAGTACAAACATCTAGGCTGATAAGTTTCATAGTGTGGCTCGCATCAGCCTCAATACATATAGTACAAACATCTAGGCTGATAAGTTTCATATTGTGGCTTGCATCAGCCTCAATACATTTAGTACAAACATCAGAGCTGAGAAGTTTCATATTGTTATTCACATCAGTATCAGTACATATAGTATAAACATCAGGGCTGATAAGTTTCAAATTGTGGCCCGCATCAGCCTCAATATATATAGTACAAATAACAACGCTGACATAGGTTTCATATTGTGGCTTACATCAAACTCAATACATGTATTATTAACTTCAGGGACTCACATAAGCCTCAATACATATAGTACAATCTTCAACACTGATAAAGGCTTCATATTGTGGCCTACATCAGACTCAATACATATAGTACAAACATCAGGAGCTCATATCAGACTCAATACATGTAGTATAAAAATCAATACTGATAAAGGTTTCATAATGTGGCTTACATCAGACTCAAAATATGTAGCATTAACATCAATGCTGATAAAGGTTCCATATTGTGGCTTACATTAGCCTCAATATATGTAGAATAAACATCAACGCATATAAAGGTTGTATATTGTGGCATACATCAGACTCAATACATGAAGTATAAACATCAACATTAATAAGGTTTCATATTGTGGCTTACATCAGCCTAAATACATGTAGTTTAAACATCAGGGGCTTACATCAGCCTCAATACATGTAGTTTAAACATCAGGGGCTTACATCAGCCTCAATACATATAGTACAAACATCAAACGCTTACATCAGACTCAGTACATGTAGTATAAACATCAACATTAATAAGGTTTCATATTGTGGCTTACATCAGCCTAAATACATGTAGTTTAAACATCAGGGGCTTACATCAGCCTCAATACATATAGTACAAACATCAAACGCTTACATCAGACTCAGTACATGTAGTATAAACATCAATGTTGATAAAAGTTTCATATTGTGGCTTACAACAGCCTCAATACATGTAGTGTAAATATCAGGGGCTCATATCAGCCCCAATACATATAGTACAAACATCAAACGCTTACATCAGACTCAATACATGTAGTATAAACATTAATGTTGATAAAAGTTTCATATTGTGGCTTACAACAGCCTCAATACAAGTAAAATCCAAAGGCTATAGAGCACACAACAAAAAAAGTTCATGGACAGACGATGGACAACAGGCGATCAGAATAGCTCACCTTGTACTTTGCTCATGAAGCTAATAAACATCAGGGCTGATAAATTTCATAGTGTGGCTCACATCAGCCTCTATACATATAGTATAAACTTCAGAGTTGATAAAGTTTCAAATTGTGGCTCACATCAGCCTCAATACATATAGTACAAACATCTAGGCTGATAAGTTTCATATTGTGGCTCGCATCAGCCTCAATACATATAGTACAAACGTCAGGGCTGAGAAGTTTCATATTGTTATTCACATCAGTCTCAGTACATATAGTATAAACATCAGGGCTGATAAGTTTCAAAATTGTGGCCCGCATCAGCCTCAATATATATAGTACAAACATCTAGGCTGATAAGTTTCATATTGTGGCTCACCTCAACCTCAGTACATATTATAGTATAAACATAAGGGCTGATATGATTCAAATTGTGGCTCCAATCAGCCTCATCACATAAAGTACAAACATCAAGGCTGTCAAGTTTAATATTGTGATTCACATTAGCCTCAATACATTTAGTATGAACATAAGGGCTGATCAGTTTTAAATTATGGATCGTGTCAGCCTCAATACATACAGTACAAACATCAGCGGCTCATATCAGCCTCAATACATATAGTACAAAAAAACAGGGGCTCACATCAGCTTCAAGAAATATAGTTTAAACATCAGTGGCTCACATCAGCCTCAATACATATAGTACAAACATCAATACTGACAAACGTTTCATATTGTGGCTTACATCAAACTCAATACTTGTAGTACTAACATCAGGGACTCAGATCAGCCTCAATACATATAGTACAATCTTCAACGCTGATAAAGGTTTCATATTGTGGCCTACGTCAGACTCAATACATATAGTACAAACATCAGGAGCTCATATCAGACTCAATACATGTAATATGAAAATCAATGCTGATAAAGGTTTCATAATGTGGCTTACATCAGACTCAAAATATGTAGCATAAACATCTATGCTGCTAAATGTTTCATATTGTGGCTTACATCAACTTCAATATATGTAGAATAAACATCAATGCATATAAAGGTTGTATATTATGGCATACATCAGACTCAATCCATTAAGTATAAACATCAACATTAATAAGGTTTCATATTGTGGTTTACATCAGCATAAATACATGTAGTATAAACATCAGGGGCTTACATCAGCCTCAATATATATAGTATAAACATCAGGGGCTCATATCAGCCCCAATACATATAGTACAAACATCAAAGGCTCACATCAGACTCAGTACATGTTGTATAAACATCAATGTTGATAAAAGTTTCATATTGTGGCTTACAACAGCCTCAATACATGTAGTGTAAATATCAGTAGCTCACATCAGCCTCAAAACATATAGTATAAACATGAGGAGCTCACATCAGCCTCAATACATGTAGTATAAACATCAACGCTGATAAAGGTTTCATAGTGTGGCTTACATCAGCCTCAATACATATAGTACAAACATCAGGGGCTCACATCAGCCTCAATACATATAGTACAAACACCAGGGGCTAACATCAGCCTCAATACATATAGAACAAACATCAGGGGCTCACATCAAACTCAATAAATACATGTAGTATAAACATCAACGCTGATAAAGGTTTCTTATTGTGGCTTACATCAGACTCAATACATGTAGTATAAACATCAACGCTGATATAGGTTTCACATTGTGGCTTACATCTGACTCAGTACATTTAGTATAAACATCAACGCTGATAAAGGTTTCATATTGTGGCTTACATCTGACTCAGTACATGTAGTATAAACATCAACGCTGATAAAGGTTTCATTTTGTTGCTTACATCTGACTCAATACATGTAGTATAAACATCAACGCTGATAAAGGTTTCATTTTGTGGCTTACATCTGACTCAGTACATGTAGTATAAACATCAACGCTGATAAAGGTTTCATTTTGTGGCTTACATCTGACTCAGTACATGTAGTATAAACATCAATGCTGATAAAGGTTTCTTATTGTGGCTTACATCAGACTCAATACATGTAGTATAAACATCAACGCTGATAAAGGTTTCATATTGTGGCTTACACCAGCTTCAATACATGTAGTATAAACATCAACGCTGATAAAGGTTTCATATTGTGGCTTACACTAGCTTCAATACATGTAGTATAAACATCAACACTGATAAAGGTTTCATATTGTGGCTTACACCAGCTTCAATACATGTAGTATAAACATCAACGCTGATAAAGGTTTCATATTGTGGCTTATGTCTGACTCAGTACATGTAGTATAAACATCAACGCTGATAAAGGTTTCATATTGTGGCTTACATCAGACTCAATACATGTAGTATAAACATCAACGCTGATAAAGGTTTCATTTTGTGGCTTACACCAGCTTCAATACATGTAGTATAAACATCAACGCTGATCAAGGTTTCATATTGTGGCTTACACCAGCTTCAATACATGTAGTATAAACATCAACGCAGATGAAGGTTTCATATTGTGGCTAACACTAGCTTCAATACATGTAGTATAAACATCAACGCTGATAAAGGTTTCATTTTGTGGCTTACACCAGCTTCAATACATGTAGTATAAACATCAACGCTGATAAAGGTTTCATTTTGTGGCTTACACCAGCTTCAATACATGTAGTATAAACATCAACGCTGATAAAGGTTTCATATTGTGGCTTACACCAGCTTCAATACATGTAGTATAAACATCAACGCTGATGAAGGTTTCATATTGTGGCTTACACTAGCTTCAATACATGTAGTATAAACATCAACGCTGATAAAGGTTTCATATTATGGCTTACATCTGACTCAGTACATGTAGTATAAACATCAACGCTGATAAAAGTTTCATATTGTGGCTTACATCAGATTCAATACATGTAGTATAAACATCAACGCTGATAAAGGTTTCATTTTGTGGCTTACACCAGCTTCAATACATGTAGTATAAACATCAACGCTGATAAAGGTTTCATTTTGTGGCTTACACTAGCTTCAATACATGTAGTATAAACATCAACGCTGATGAAGGTTTCATATTGTGGCTTACACTAGCTTCAATACATGTAGTATAAACATCAACGCTGATAAAGGTTTCATATTGTGGCTGACACCAGCTTCAATACATGTAGTATAAAGATCAACGCTGATAAAGGTTTCATATTGTGGCTTACACCAGCTTCAATACATGTAGTATAAACATCAACGCTGATAAAGGTTTCATATTGTGGCTTACATCAGCCTCAATACATATAGTATAAACATCAACGCTGATAAAGGTTTCATATTGTGGTTTACATCAGACTCAATACATGTAGTATAAACATCAACGCTGATAAAGGTTTCTTATTGTGGCTTACACCAGCTTCAATACATGTAGTATAAACATCAACGCTGATAAAGGTTTCATATTGTGGCTTACATCTGACTCAGTACATGTAGTATAAACATCAACGCTGATAAAGGTTTCATATTGTGGCTTACATCTGACTCAGTACATGTAGTATAAACATCAACGCTAATAAAAGGTTTCATATTGTGGCTTACATCTGACTCAGTACATGTAGTATAAACATCAACGCTGATAAAGGTTTCATTTTGTGGCTTACATCTGACTCAGTACATGTAGTATAAACATCAACGCTGATAAAGGTTTCATATTGTGGCTTACATCTGACTCAGTACATGTAGTATAAACATCAACGCTGATAAAGGTTTCTTATTGTGGCTTACATCAGACTCAATACATGTAGTATAAACATCAGCGCTGACAAAGGTTTCATTTTGTGGCTTACATCTGACTCAGTACATGTAGTATAAACATCAACGCTGACAAAGGTTTCATTTTGTGGCTTACATCTGACTCAGTACATGTAGTATAAACATCAACGCTGACAAAAGTTTCATATTGTGGCTTACATCTGACTCAGTACATGTAGTATAAACATCAACGCTGATAAAGGTTTCATATTGTGGCTTACATCTGACTCAGTACATGTAGTATAAACATCAAATCTGATAAAGGTTTCATATTGTGGCTTACATCTGACTCAGTACATGTAGTATAAACATCAACGCTAATAAAAGGTTTCATATTGTGGCTTACATCTGACTCAGTACATGTAGTATAAACATCAACGCTGATAAAGGTTTCATTTTGTGGCTTACATCTGACTCAGTACATGTAGTATAAACATCAACGCTGATAAAGGTTTCATATTGTGGCTTACATCTGACTCAGTACATGTAGTATAAACATCAACGCTGATAAAGGTTTCTTATTGTGGCTTACATCAGACTCAATACATGTAGTATAAACATCAACGCTGACAAAGGTTTCATTTTGTGGCTTACATCTGACTCAGTACATGTAGTATAAACATCAACGCTGACAAAGGTTTCATTTTGTGGCTTACATCTGACTCAGTACATGTAGTATAAACATCAACGCTGACAAAAGTTTCATATTGTGGCTTACATCTGACTCAGTACATGTAGTATAAACATCAACGCTGATAAAGGTTTCATATTGTGGCTTACATCTGACTCAGTACATGTAGTATAGACATCAAATCTGATAAAGGTTTCATATTGTGGCTTACATCTGACTCAGTACATGTAGTATAAACATCAACGCTAATTAAAGGTTTCATATTGTGGCTTACATCTGACTCAGTACATGTAGTATAAACATCAACGCTGCTAAAGGTTTCATTTTGTGGCTTACATCTGACTCAGTACATGTAGTATAAACATCAACGCTGATAAAGGTTTCATATTGTGGCTTACATCTGACTCAGTACATGTAGTATAAACATCAACGCTGATAAAGGTTTCTTATTGTGGCTTACATCAGACTCAATACATGTAGTATAAACATCAACGCTGATAAAGGTTTCTTATTGTGGCTTACATCAGACTCAATACATGTAGTATAAACATCAACGCTGACAAAGGTTTCATTTTGTGGCTTACATCTGACTCAATACATGTAGTATAAACATCAACGCTGACAAAGGTTTCATTTTGTGGCTTACATCTGACTCAGTATATGTAGTATAAACATCAACGCTGACAAAGGTTTCATATTGTGGCTTACATCTGACTCAGTACATGTAGTATAAACATCATCGCTGATAAAGGTTTCTTATTGTGGCTTACATCAGACTCAGTACATGTAGTATAAACATCAACGCTGATAAAGGTTTCATTTTGTGGCTTACATCTGACTCAGTACATGTAGTATAAACATCAACGCTGATAAAGGTTTCATTTTGTGGCTTTCATCTGACTCAGTACATGTAGTATAAACGTCAACGCTGATAAAGGCTTCATATTGTGGCTTACATCAGACTCAGTACATGTAGTATAAACATCAACGCTGATAAAGGTTTCATTTTGTGGCTTACATCTGACTCCGTACATGTAGTATAAACATCAACGCTGATAAAGGTTTCATTTTGTGGCTTGCACCAGCTTCAATACATGTAGTATAAACATCAACGCTGATAAAGGTTTCATTTTGTGGCTTACATCTGACTCAGTACATGTAGTATAAACATCAACGCTGATAAAGGTTTCATTTTGTGGCTTACATCTGACTCAGTACATGTAGTATAAACATCAACGCTGATAAAGGTTTCATTTTGTGGCTTACACCAGCCTCAATACATGTAGTATAAACGTCAACGCTTATAAAGGTTTCTTATTGTGGCTTACATCAGACTCAATACATGTAGTATCAAAATCAACACTGGTAAAAGTTTCATATTGTGGCTTACAACAGCCTCAATACATATAGTATAAACATCAGGGGCTCACATCAGCTTCAGTACATTTAGTACAAACATCAGGGGCTCATATCAGCCTCAATATATATAGTACAAACATCAGGGGCTCATATCAGCCTCTATATATATAGTACAAATATCAGGGGCTTACATCAGACTCAATACATGTAGTATAAACATCAACGCTATTTAAGGTTTCATATTGTGGCTTACATCAGCCTCATTACATGGAGTATTAACACCAGGGGCTTACATCAGCCTCAATAAATATAGTATAAACACGAGGGGCTCACATCAGCTTCAATAAATTTAGTACAAACATCAGGGGCTCATATCAGCCTCAATACATATAGTACAAACATCAGGGGCTCACATCTGACTCAATACATGTAGTATATACATGAGGGGCTTACATCAGCCTCACTACATATAGTATATACACCAGGGGCTTATATCAGCCTCAATACATATAGAACAAACATCAGGGGCTCACATCAGACTCAATAAATACATGTAGCATAAACATCAACGCTGGTAAAGGTTTCATATTGTGGCTTACAACAGCTTCAATAAATGCAGTATAGACATCAGGGGCTTACATCAGCCTCAATACATGTAGTATAGACATCAGGGGCTCACATCAGTCTCAGTACCTTAAGTACAAACATCAGGGGCTCACATCAGACTCAATACACGTAGTATAAACATCAGCGCTGGTAAAGGTTTCATATTGTGGCTTACAACAACTTCAATACATGTAGTATAGACATCAGGGGGTTATGTCAGCCTCAATACAGATAACATAAACATCAGGGGCTCATATCAGACTCAATACATATATTACAAATATAAGGGGCTCACATCAGACTCAAAACATGTAGTATAAACATCAGGGGCTTACATCAGCCTCAGTACATATAGTACAATCATCAGGGGCTTACATCAGCCTTAATACATATAGTACAAACATCAGGGGCTCATATCAGACTCAGTACATATCTTACAAATACCACGGGCTCACATCAGACTCAATACATGTAGTATAACCATCAGCGCTGGTAAAGGTTTCATATTGTGGCTTACAACAACTTCAATACATGTAGTATAGACATCAGGGGTTTATATCATCCTCAATACAGATAACATAAACATCAGGGGCTCATATCAGACTCAATACATATATTACAAATATAAGGGGCTCACATCAGACTCAAAACATGTAGTATAAACATGAGGGGCTTACATCAGCCTCAGTACATATAGTACAATCATCAGGGGCTTACATCAGCCTTAATACATATAGTACAAACATCAGGGGCTAATATCAGACTCAATACATATCTTACAAATACCAGGGACTCACATCAGACTCAATAAATGTAGTATAAACATCAACACTGGTAAAGGTTTCACTTTGTGGGCTACATCAGCCTCAATACATATAGTTCAAACATCAAGGGCTCACATCAGACTCATGACATATATTACAAATATCAGGGGCTCACATTAAGCTCAATACATGTAGTATAAACATCAACGCTGGTAAAATTTCATATTGTGGCTTACAACAGCCTCAAAACATGTAGTATAGACATCAGAGGCTTACATCAGCCTCAATACATATAGTATAGACATCAGGGAATCTTATCAGATTCTATACATATAGTACAAACATCAAGGGCTCACATCAGACTCAATACATATAGTACAAACATCAAGGGCTCACATCAGACTCAATACATATATTACAAATATCAGGGGCTCACATCAGACTCAATACATATATTACAAATATCAGGGGCTCACATCAAGCTCAATACATGTAGTATAAACATCATTCACTTTGTGGCTTACAACAACCTCAATACATGTAGTATAGACATCAGGGACTTGCACCAGCCTCAATACATGAAGTATATACATCAGGGGCTCACATCAGACTCAGTACATGTAGTACAAACATCAGGGGCTCCCATCAGAATCAATACATGTATTATAAGCATCAGAGGCTCACAACAGCCTCAATACATGTAGTATAAACATGAGGGGCTAACATCAGCATCAATACATATAGTACAAACATCAGAGGCTCACATCAGCCTCAATACATGTAGTACAAACATCAGAGGCTTACATCAGCCTCAATACATATAGTACAAACATCAGAGGCTCACATCAGCCTCAATACATGTAGTATAGACATCAGACGCTTACATCAGCCTCAATACATGTAGTATAGACATCAGGGAATCTTATCAGACTCAATACATATAGTACAAACATCAAGGGCTCCCATCAGACTCAATACTTATAGTACAAACATCAGGGGCTCACATCAGACTCAATACATGTAGTATAAACATCAACACTGGTAAAGGTTTCACTTTGTGGCTTACAACATCCTCAATACATGTAGTATAGACACCAGGGGCTTAAATCAGCCTCAAAACATGAAGTATAGACATCACGGGCTGACATCAGCCTCAATACATGTAGTAAAAACATCAACGCCGGTAAAGGTTTCATATTGTGGCTAACAACATCATCAATACATATAGTATAGACATCAGGGGCTTACATCAGCCTCAATACATATAGTATAGACATCAGGGGCTTACATCAGCCTCATTTTTTTTTCGATTTGAAATTCAAGATGGCTGCCATTACTAAAAATAGTCCAAAACTTCAAAAATCTTCTTCTCATGAACGGCCCAACAGATTTTCAAAATGTTTATGTAGTAATGATGACCAACTATAGTTTTGTTAGATTTGTTCAAATGATGTTAAAAATGACCCCGCCCTGAGGGTTCAGTTAGGGGACACATGTCAATATAATTTTTTTTTTTTTTTTAAAGGAAATGACTTTGCCTATATCTTCACAGAGGCATTGTTTGGTCAAGGAGGTTCAGATTTGTAACAATGACTGGGTTCCTGTGTCATAAGGGGTCAAGAGCCTAACATTTAAGATGGCCACCATTACTAAAAATAGTCCAAAACTTAAAAAATGCTCTTCTCATGAACGGCCCAACAGATTTTCAAAATGTTTATGTAGTAATGATGACCAACTATAGTTTTGTTAGATTTGTTCAAATGTCCATGTCTCTAGGGTTGAAAATGACCCGGCCATGATGTTTCTATTGAATAGGAGAATTTTAAAAATTGCTATGGCCACTATGAGTCAGTTGAGTGTCCTCAGGCCCTCTTGGGCCTCTTGTTTTCATGAGTTTTATTATTTTCAAAGTTTTATTGACCAGAAACAAGGAATCTTAGAATTCTCTCAAATTCCTTGGTTTCAGCAAAGGAACTATGTAAATTTCTCCCAACATCTTGCTCAGATTGTTCCATTTCAATATAAAGTCATAGAACTTGTTGGGCTATACAATTAGAAAGGAAGACACAATATGCTTACCATAATGTGAATAATCAAATAATGTCCTTGAACTTGGAAGTTTGAGAAATACATTATTCCGCAGTGATTCATAGCATTTGTTTGAAGTCTGTCTTAGATAGAGGCACCACCTGATTATCATGAGTTGCCATCTCATACCATTTAGAGCTTCAATGTCTTGATTCCTTAAATTGTTGAATCTGGGAAGGCCATCTGTGCATTCTTTTCACATGAAAACATCAAATCTGAAAGTTCAAAGGATTAAACTGGATTCATTTTTAAACCATCTTTTTGGATATATGTGTCCAATTTTCTTTTCAATTAATCAACTTCATGGGTTAGTGAATTGATTTCATTTTTCTGCTCATTTAACTTCAATATCAACTGTGTTCTGTCCATGTCTTTGTGTCTATAATTTGTATGAGCAAAACTCTTCGAATTCTAGCCACCAAGTTCCTTTTCTTTCCTTCTATAGATACTCTTTGGCATACAACATTGATCGTGTTCAACTACATGACACACAACCATGCCTTGAATTAAGATCACATGACGTTGATCGGATTGTTGTTGACCACCCTGAAATCATGTTCTTGAAATGCAATTATCACAACTACTAATTCCACTACTTTCTGGGACAAGGTTACCAAACTCTGATTCAGTATTTTCTACACAAACACTACTGTTTTTAACCTCGTCAGGAACTTAATACTGGTCACTTTGCCTTTGAACAGTCCATCAAAAATTGTGTGATTGTCAGGTACTGGAATGCCTTGTACAAAAAGCTGAACATAGTAGTCTTGATCAACTAACACGTTTTCACTGTTTTCTCATACAGTTCCATTTCTCTTATAAATGCTGTCTTTTTTCATTACTATGAATGGCTTTTCTATATTTGAAACCAAGTTGTTGAATAGTTCTTGATAAGAATCTTTTGTTACACACACCTCCCCTAGGTCTGTGAGATTCAAAACTTCTGGATCCGTATGAGAAGAGATATCTTCCATTACTTATGAAAAGCACGACTTTGTGCATTCTGTTTCAACATCACATGGTATATGTACAATGTTCAGTTAAGCAATAATCATGATCCCAAGCTGAGCTTTCGCTACATGTCTGAGTTTGAGAGAATACTAATGACAACTTTCTTTTAAAATTTCTTCTATAGTTCCTTGATTTTACATATTAAATGAAAATATATCGAAAAATAAAAATAAAAAAAACCCTTAATTTATGTCTTGAAATTTATCTTTTTTGACTATTTTTGACAAATTCCATTCAAGTTTTACAGTTAATTTAGTGTATATAATTTTCAAATAACAATTAATTTAGTTAATTTAGTGTATATAATTTTCAAATAACAATGTTTTTTATAAATCGTTACAAAGATAATTAGATACGGCACCCATAAAATGTTTGGCTATTTTGAAATCTAATTTAAACCACATGCAACAAAATGGCAGTGAATCGATGTGGTGGTTTAATGGAAGATTGCCCGCAGTTGTGGGTGTGAACCCAGGCAGAATTATACAAAATATTTGGATAGAAAGTACTAGAAATTTCATTGCTTTAAACTTTACTTTACCTCAATTATCAATCAAATTGTTACAACTTAGACAAATCACGCTCGAGTTTTGCTGGGTTACTAAGGACCAGTACTTACCATATGTGCAGATCAAGTGTCTTACTCAATGACACAGTGACATAGTGGAAGATTGAACCCACAACCCTCTGATCCTGGGCGCGATTCTCTACCACTGGACCACATGCTTCATCACTTGGCAACCAGCATTAAGGGGACAATTTCAAGTCTTTTGGCCAGCGCTAAGATATTTTTTTAATTGGGTTTCAGGCCATTATCAACACATAACAGGTTCTTTATGACATCCAGTTTCATTGGGAGCAGGTATATCCTGGTATGAATCTGAGTAGAACCACCGGCCTTTCACAAGTAACTGATCAACTTTATGACAAAATTTTTCCAGACCAAACCAGGATTGAACCCACAACCTCAGTGGTGAGAGGTTTGTGATCTTATCAAACAGTTGCATTGACCTAGTCACAAACACAAATTATCAAAGCAGTTAATGACTTGTCCAAATATGGACGACTAATCCCATCAACAAAACAGTTGTGATATACTTAATGTGAAACTTTTAAATTTTGACAGAATTGCCATTAATTCAACACTGCAGACACATTATTAACATTTGACATTTCTCTGATGCCATGATCTCCATTAACTACAAAAGATTGCATCTTGATATTAACTGTCATCAATAATTTGTATCAATTCCATTGTAGGTCTATTCAATGTGCAAGATTAAAGAATGAAAACAGACAAAATGTGATGAATTTGTTATAATGGGAAATAATACAATCAGAATGTTACATGTATATGCACATGTCCACTTCATGACTGATTATCCCAATGTTTCAACTGAAGCATATCCAAAGTGTAGGAGGTGTTAACATTTAAATTGGGCTTAAATTAAAATATTGTTTTCTTGTCCTTCACCTACCCATCATTTTAAAGAGGTAGGTAAATTATCATAAAAAATATTATATTATATTTTACATTCTGTGTTTTGTCAGACATAAACATCTGATTATTACCTTGTCCTTGCACATTATCTCTTTAAAGCATCATAACTAGTAACTAAAGCTGTTTATTTTTGTTAAGAACAATATGTTAATGAATGACAAACATTTTCGTGAATTTTATTTGTTTGTTGGAACCCAATTTTATGGATATGAGAAAGCTTATGGAGCACCGTAGGAAAAAAGTGTGAGCAGGAAAATGAACAAAAAGTATGGTTCTTGTCATGGGATTCAAACTGGCAGATATAAAAGAATTTGAGAATGTGGGATATTATCCAATATTTTGGCAACAAGAAATAAAAAAAAAACTATTTTATGGGGAATGCAATAAAATTATTTAAGTAGGGGTAATATTATCTGGTAGGTAGGTAAAGGACATACAAACAATATTTAATATTAGGCATTGTAATGACAAACAGACGGGGATTATTACTATGCCCCTCTGCTTTTCCAGAATACCGACACAAAATGCCAACATTAATATTCCAGGGGCCAGTTTCAATAAACATCTCAAGCTGAAATTTTTTCTCAACTAAAAAATCTTGATTTCTGTAAGTAGTAATTACTCATTGCCCAGTAAATGACTACACAGAATCAAGGAGTTAGATATGAAGATTCTTGACAGAATTGAAGTCCCAACACATGTGTACTCATTGTTAAAAGTGAGTTGAGGAAAATCTCAAGTTGAGGTGTTTAGTGATTGATTGAATATTAAGCATCATTTTTATGCTGTTGAGAGCTAATAGATGATCAGTTAACCTAACCACTGTTTCTGGAATTCTGAAAGGTTAACCAATACTCTAACACACCCCATCTCCACAAATAACTGATAACTTTCCCACTTGAATCAGCACCGAGCGATGAATGATAAAAAGACACAATGTCATATATCAGTCAGCACGAAGACAGTTGTCAGACTTGGATTTGAACTATGTTTAGTGCAACTGGGGCCAGGTTCATTCTCAATGTACAATTTTTTTTTTTTTTTGAATGGGGTTTAACGCCATTTTCAACACATTTCAGGTTATATATGGCATATCCAGTTTTACTGGTGGAGGAAGACCTCAGACTGAGTCAGACTGAGTCAGACTGAGTAGAACCACCGTCCTTCCGCAAGTAACTGGAAACTTTCTAACATAAAGTTTTTGGAGCGAGCCTCAATGTACAAAAACAACCATAAATTATTAACATAGAAAAAAAAACAACATCAGCAAATAAATATACAAAATAAACTAATAGCCTCTATATCTGCAAAACTGCAGAATTTCAGCAATGTTACCACTTCTTACATTAGCTGAAAGTGGTCCTATTCTTACCATAACGCATGTGGCACCCTGGAACTCCACAGGTGTTGATAATTTATCAAATTAAATAATTACTTTATATTGTACATAAAATTACTGGAGAGGTAAATAAAAACAGACAACAAAAGTTTGTGCTAACCATAAACATTTTATTTCTGATTTGTACTCCGACATACTACGAAAAACAAAGATGCTCTTTTACATGTATAATAGTTACATGAAATCTACATGTGTATATGTACCATTACATCTATACACGGTGAACTAATGTACACACAAACCATGCAATATGTCAAATGGAAGTTTTCACATATATAAAATTTATGTAAAGCATAACTGTATTTTTTCTGCTATAATAATAAAAATTTATATTTTTTAGTGACAAAAATATCTAAATTATCAAAATATTAAGAATTAATCTCTTATCTCAAAACTTATTTGCAAAAAGGATACAATTTTACATTAAAATATGAGAAATTTCCAAAAACTACTGCTGTTATTACAAGTTGATTGCATTTTTCCATCTTTCACACTGTACCATGGCAATCCAGAAAGAAAAATATCTTATAATTTCCAACTTCGTTTTTTTTTCTGAAGGGTTTGTTTAAATTGAACCCAAGGGTCATATTTTACTCCCTAACCTAGTGGTTAACAATAACAATGCTTCCCTATTCATTTGACATATTGCAAGAATTTTTTTTGAAGGTATATAATTATAAACAATATATAGTCGTAATTAGTGAGAGAGACACAACAAGATCAATTTGAATACATATTTATGTAGGTATGTAAGATGGAGGGGGATTGTTACTTTCAGGGGGGGCATGAACGGATGTGATTAATTATTTATACCTTATACGCATGTTAATGCAATTTAAGGACAAACATACAACAATGATAATTATCATACATTAATTTTGTATTGTTTCTCTGAATATATGTTATAATCAATTTGTCTTTATCAATATTTTTAATTGAATAAACTGCAACACTAGAATTGCATTCAGTTCTTGATTTCTAACTTTGCAATAATGATTGTAATATATATTAATTGTTTCAATATTTTATACTTGAATACATTTCAATATAAGGATTGCAGACATTTTAAGCAAAAGATTGTTTTTCTTTGTCAATTGTTGATTGAACATTTCAAAATTAACAGAACATTGTCTCCTACCTAAATATAAGTGGTCACGATGGTTACAATGCTTTTTTAATCAAAGTCAGACATCAACAATAAATGCTGTACTTATTCTCAAAGAAGTGAAGTGAAGAGGGTTTGTTACCATAGCAACACAAATCCTGTTTGCCATAGTAACAAAAAAGATATTTCTTACAACCAACAAGAAAACTATCACACAAAACTTGTATCACATCTCCATGACGAGCTGCAGCACACATATATTATCGAATATGCACATGCATGCATACAAACTAAAATATCTTGTCAAATTATTTTAATTTATCATAAAAAAATCTCTACTTAATATTAAATAAATGCAAAATGAATGTTGAAAACATAAATGCATATTAAGACCACGTAGCCGAAAGAAATTTTAATAAAAATCTCCCCAGCAAAAACAATAAAACAAGATCATATCTTAGCCATGACTAATGTGGCACCCTGTTAATTAAAATGTTTGTGTATGCACAGTCTTGGTTGAATCTAATAACAGTAGTTAATCTAAAACATGTATATAATCATTTACTACTGATGTTATAGTAAAAAGGTCAGCGACCTGGATAAAACAAATAACAAGTTTGTAGATGGCAAGCCAATTTCAGCATGCACGATATTTGGTCATGGAAATAAACACATTAATGATGCTGTTATGGATCATCCAGGTTCTGAGATCATAAATTTTTTTTTCCTTTTTGCTATTAATGTGCTACTCAGCATGATTTATATTAAGATCTGTAAATGGTTTAACAAATAGTATTTTATAAATTCTGCCATTTTCATAAATTGTGATCTTGTGCCTGTCAGAATTAATTTGAATTTGAATTGAAGTAAGTTTCACAACATAAATATTAGATAGATATAAGTCTCCTTTTTTATAAATATCCATCACAATATATGTAAAAGCTGTGAATATATATGCTAATACATTATATAGTGCATTAAATGGTTTATATTTGTTATCTAATTTATATGCATTGTCCTGGCAAGAGGTATTAAATGCTTTCGGAATAAAGTAAACTTATTATATACAGAGACAAAATTCCCATAACAGGTAAAGAAATGTAAATAAGACACATTCAAACTTGATTTGAGATTCTTTTGACCATGTTTTTTAAAGATCTCATCTTAAACTGCATTAATTGCAGTACATTATATAATTGCACATAGTAAAGGAAAACTGAAAGCTGAAACATTTAAGGTATAACAGAAATAAGATAAACATAATTTTCTTTAAAAAATAACAAAATAAATCATAATATTGCTTAAAATCTAGAATCGAGAAAACAAAACAAAGTGGATAGAATATCTATTTCAGACTAGAAGATAAATTGCTGCTATGGAATGTGTATAAATACATGCATCAGAATTAGTCCCATTTTAAACACACACTAGACATTAATATCAATTTCAGTGACATTTCATTACAAACCAATGAAAAGTATTTGAAACAAAAGTTAAACATCCATTATCAAACCTGCTTTATTTTGCACTTTGTGTTTAGAATGACAATCTTGTTTACAACATTTTGGATTTCTTTAAGTAGCCATCTGTTATGAGTAAGCCATTCTGCATTAAATGTTAGCCAATATGCATTGAATGTTAGACAATATGCATTGAATGTTAGAAAATATGCATTGAATGTTAGCCAACATGCATTGAATGTTAGATAATATGCATTGAATGTTAGCCAACATGCATTGAATGTTAGACAATATGCATTGAATGTAATGAATGTTAGCCAATATGCATTGAATGCTAGCCAATCTACATGGAATGTTTGCCAATCATTGAATGTTAGCTAATCTACATGGAATGTTAGCCAATCTGCATTGACTCTTAGCCAATCATTGAATGTTAGCCAATCTGCATTGAATGTTAGCCAATTTGCATTGAACATTAGCCAATCATTAAATGTTAGCCAATCTGAATTAATGGTTAGCTAATCTGCATTAAATGTGAGCCAATATAGATTTACGCAATTGCTGCTAGAGCAATTTATTGTTGGTCTGAACAAAGGGTGCAAAACAGGTCAAGAGCACATGGAATACCAGTACCCTTATTTTTGCTGAAATTTACCGTAAATGCATTTAAGTTGATGTAACAAACGAATTATGATGACAAATTATGTGAATAAAACAGACAATTGTGGTAATACAGGTAACAAATAAACTATCAACAATTTCAAAAACATTTCTAAATTGAAACAAATTCTGTCATGAACTAGTAAATGATAAAGAGAAAGAACTGTAAGGCGACATTCAGGTAAAACTAAATGCCATATTGTAGATGAAGATTCATGTAAAGAACATAAATTGTCTAAAACAACCATTGAAATAAACAAAAATTAACAAAACAAAAAAAAAAGAAGAAAAATAAACAACCCTTGATATATACCGGTAGATAAAATGTATAATTTAAAGTAAAAATGGATTTCATTTTATAGAAGATTTCAGGCAGATAGTTAACAAGTTTTTAAACATAATAAATAAATGTATCTATATAAATAGGCTATATACAACACAGGAATGTCATGGAACAGTTTATACCATTAAATGTAAGCTTTGGTCCCTCTCCAGCATTTTGGAATGGATTTTTTTCGTTTTAGTGTTTTCTAAAGTCAGTTTACTACTCTGCTATAATAGAATATTTAGTGTTTTCTAAAGTCAGTTTGCTACTCTGCTATAATAGAATATTTAGTGTTTTCTAAAGTCAGTTTGCTACTCTGCTATAATAGAATATTTAGTGTCATTTTTATGTCATCTAGGGCTAATAGATGATCAGTTAACCTGACCTCCCTTTTCTGGGATCTTGGAAGGTTAACTAGTACTTGACTGATAACTTTCCCACTTCAATCAGCAGTGAGAGATGAATGACAATGGACGCAATGTAATATATCAATTATCAGGGAGACAGTGGCAGGGCGGGGATTCAAACTCACAACACCTTGATAGTCAGATGTGCTACTGACTGAGCGGACCAGGCCTTGCATTCTGCTAGAATATAAAATGTTAATATAACATATGTTAAGGATGGTTAAACAAAAATCTACTATATATTTGCTTTTTACTAAATCTTAGAATTGTGCACAAAAAAAATCATTAAATAAATGCTAATCAAAAATTTTTCATTGGTGACATTTCAAATATTAAGTCCGATTATTTCCAATTAAATGCAACAATTCCCTTTCAAACCAATATCTACTGCACATCACTACACTTATAGGGCTAGCAGACATTAATTTCAAACCTACACTGTAAATTTCTGACAACAGCAGTGAAAACCTTCACATTTTCCCATACTTTCTTGTATGTCATTACAGAAAAACAATCCTCAGAAAATTGGATGGTACCAGGGTATTGTTTTGCTACTTTACTGACATTTATAACAACTTGTTCTACAAATATCAGAGTAGCAAAGGGCCTTTAAAAACATCCATTTTACATCACTTATATACACGTATGTCTGACGCACGATCATAATACTCATATACACTCATTTACACCCATATATATGTTTACATGTATGTACACATTATACAAGATCACAACTACACATGAACAACTATATTGACATTATGTGTTTCATTACTCGGGTCTGAAAAAACAGAACTTGACCCATAGGTCAATAGATGACCAACTACATGTATAATGGAATGACACGACAGTACGTCTAAACCACAAATTGACATGAAACTGTCATCAAAATAAAAACAGACTGAAATAAACTGGAATGCATTTCAAATATTGATAATAATACCTTACATCACTCTGTAAATGAAAAATCTAAAATTGAAAAAGCAGACAATTACCTCAAACCCTTCAAATCTGACTGATGTGTAGAAGATAATGCACTCGGCTTATAATTAGAAAATGATTTATGATGGTTGAACACACTAGATATAGCTTGGAGTTGACAGATCTGGAGTGCCTTGATGCTTTCGTACAATGTGTTAAAAGGGAGCACAGTATGTTAGGAAATAAAAGTAAGTGAAAACACTTAGCTAGGCCTTTACTGAGATGAAGTTTTTAATGAGATATGATGGGATGGAAAAACACGACAGGAAAGAAAGACAATATGAATTTTGCAGCTTCATTAAAAGTTTGTTTACAAGATGTACAAAACAAGAAATGAAGAATCAGATTTGAGAATTAGAAATCATAATATTTTGCTGCAAAAGCTTTATATAATTAGTAAATGACTATACTTTGATGCAAATAAAAGCCATTGTAAAAGTTGTATACAAAAGAGGTATGATCTAAAAGTCATTTACAGTGTGCATGGTATGCAAAAAAAAACCAGGGTTGGGGTTGGTTGAATCTGACACTAATTCCAAAGTGCAAAAGTTTAATGAAGATTGGCCTAGGCTCCTGTTTCATCTTAAGTGAGGTTTGACTGGTTTCTTAAATATTTTTTAACCCAATGCAAACAAAGTAACATGCATTTTACTGGAGCCAGTCTAAAGTCACGATAACCTTGATGCTTTTCTTAAATTTAAGTTTTTAAGTATATATATATACTTAACCCTTTGCTCCATAAGCATTTTCTTGGACTCTTCCAAATTGAAAGCATTAATTCACTACGTATCAGCAATGGGTGAATTATGTTTATATTAACTGACAGAGTGGAAAATTGCAGGAAGTGGCCAGATTGCTAATTACAAGCAATCTGAACTCTTCCTGCACTGTTTTCAAAGGCCTTCTGTGATTTGTGTGGGAAAACACGTATCTATGGAGTAAAAGGTTAAATATGTTGGTGAAACAGAAACCAGATTCTGGCCCCAACAGAATTGGCGTGTTGAGAGTTCAAGAGCTTCACCTAGATGGACAATCCAGATACATCCTTTGCAGCATTTCAGATCCATTCTCAATTTATAATGTGGAAAAAAATTGCACACGCACATGTAACTTTTACACATACAGCCAGAATAGAAATAAATGTTAGAAGTCATTACAAAATGTCCATGTTACAGTTTGTAGGGCAGACTGGTATGTAAAGTGGTATGACATAACAATTATATAAAACAAAGCAACAATAAATGTACATATCATAATCAGATCACTTCTATGTTAATGTTTACTACATTTGCAGTCACCCGTGTCTAGTGACTAAATTTCTGGTTTCAATGGTTCTCAAACTAGTTGTACTTTAGAACTACTTATGAACCAAACAGTGAATAATGTTACAGTCACAGTCTACAGTTAACCTTGAACACAACCAAAATATTCATTCAAACTGAAAAAAAATATGACAAATGACTCTTTCCTTGCGTACTAAATACATTTAATAATTTATTTTTCGTATACGACTCATCATAATAATTTTTAACATATTCTTGACCCCAGTACTCCACTGCATATTTTAATGTTACATGGACTGTATCTGGGTATTATTTGCCAAAAACAATAAGTGGCATAGTCAATGTCGAATTAGCAAACACAGTCTAACATAAATGCCAGAAAATGTTAAGATTCTGAAGGACACAGATGATGACTTTTGAATTTCACAGAAAGTATTCACTCACATAGGATGAGAAAGTAGTTAAAGTTAAGATGAAATGGAATAAGATTAAAGTTTAAATGGAACATAACAATACAATCAGTTTTTAGATGGAATATAATAATATAATCAGTTTTTGATGGAATATAATAATACAATCAGTTTTAGATGGAATATAATAATACAATCAGTTTTTAGATGGAATGTAATAAGAATATTATTTAGATGGAATGAACACGAAGGTCACTAATTAGTATTTGGATAGAAATCATAAAATCAATATTCAGATGGAATAAAAAGATCTATATTGAGATCATCATAATAAACTCAATATTTAGATGGAATATAATACTGTAAACAATGTCTACATCCATCTATGTTTAACTTGTACAATTAAAACATTTAATAAAACTAATATTCACCAATAAGTTATTAATAGAATTATTATTACAGCTTATTTCTTTAATATTCTACATATATTGAATGCAATATCAGAACTTTAGTTATGAATTCTACACATATTGCATGCAAAATCAGAACTTTAGTTATGAACTCTACACATATTGCATGCAATATCAGAACTTTAGTTATGAATTCCAAGCTTCGACTTAAAAATATTAATTGTTTGGTTGATATTCATGAAAATTATCCATTGTGAAAAAAAGTATACTCAGTTCACCGTCTGAATCCACGAATTCTGATTATCACCCCTTCTAAATGACAATGGAATGTTCCAAAAAGAAGATTGGAAGAGTCTATATTTGAAGTCCAGCAACTTAAAGGTAAAGCAAGTATCTGTTTTACGCTACAAGATTCTATGAGTATTTATATAAATCATCTTCATCTGCTGAATACAAACTAGATCTGGAACCAGTTATTATAAACAGTTAAATAGAACAGCCAGCTATTACAGAAAGTGTCACTAATTTACTTTTAAAGTTGCATTATGTTAATTTGATTTTTATTATTAATCTTCACTCATCTACCATTCTAATCAGTAAATAATGAATTATCAAGAGCAATTGAAGACATTTATTATTAATCTTCACTCATCTACCATTCTAATCAGTACATAATGAATTATCAAGAACAAGTGAAGACATAATTTATCAATCAAGTTAACTACAAGTGGAAAGTTGTTATATTTGGTTTCCACTCAAAATCTTGATAAAGGGGTATGGCTTTAACTAATGGCTGTTTACTGATAGTCTCCTTAATCCAACTTCAGTTTGTATTATTTTTTAAAGAGTCCAACAGACAATGTCCAGTTCTACCGAGATAAAAAAATAAAAATTAGTTGAACACTTAATAATAATGGCAGCAAAATAAATTTGAATCATCCATGAAAAATGGAAAAAAAAGGTAGTTTTCTGTAAATAATGCAAAACGTGGAAATTGTATTCATCACGGATATATCAAGTAGTGCAGTACAAACACCATAACAGGCAATAATATTATTTTTTATATGACATATGATTTGCATATCCATCAAAACGTTACAATATCACATGAACTATACCAAACTTTGTACCCTAATCCACACTCATCATCATTTTTGTCATGATTCTTTCGACTCAGAAAAACCTATCATGTGACATCATCATTTTTATCATGATTCGATCCACTCAGAAAACCTATCATGTAACATTACATATGAAGAAACCATTAAGCATCTCATTTTCTCTTTTTACAATTTTCCCGTATTTCTTTTCTTTTTTTTTTAAAAAAAAAACAACAAAATCACACAAACAAGTTAAAACATGTTTGATAACTTCCTATACATATCAGGTTTATCTCCCTTGGCTAACTCTCCTCTAACGGAGGTAACGTCAACATAAATATTTTAATTGAAGTACAAGTAGGGTTTATAATATTACATTCATGTTTTTTTTTTTAAAAATCCAAATGGTTTACAAAAATCTGTAAATGTAATAGTTAGGATAAAATGTCTCATTATTTTCTAACAAGAGCAACTGAATGACTATTCATTTCCATATACTGAGTGAATAGAATGATTCATTGAGGGTATTTTATTTAACATGTAAGTAGAAAAACCTTCTTTTATAATATAATGACAAGTTAACAGTCAAGTTATTTTCCAATAAGTCGACAGCGTCAATGTGATGATATTTATTTTTCCGATTTGTTAACTCACTTTTCATTCATCATGTTCTACTTCGCAACAAATCTTCCACCACTACAAAAAGATTACCTCCCTTTCCTCTGAAATAAACGTATCAATGAATTTTTTTCATATTGTACTAGTGTGTTTGCATCACCAACATATAAATATGTTCAGTTGTATGATTTACGATGAATTTTGACATTTATGTGCGTGAGACTCCATTAGCACTGACACCCTGACTGTACGGGGTTAGGATTCTCTGTGAGACGTGTTCCTTTGGCTTGACTGTTCACGAGAGTGGGGTCCGAATCAAGACTTTCCGACATTTTGTCGCAGATGATGTCCACCAATCGCTCGAAGACGGCTTTCACATTTATGTTCTCCTTGGCAGATGTTTCGAAGAATTCAAGACCTGAAAAAAGAAGTTAAAATTGCCTTGAAAATATGGTAAACCCAACCCAGATGACTCAAAAACATTTTGTTGAAGAATTCAAGATTTGAAAACTAAAAATACGTATATTTGTGAATTGCATGGTTTACACAAAAGTTCTTTTACCCCAAAGGTGCCGACACAAAATATAAAAATATTACTTATATTGACATTGTACACAAGAAATATCTATGCAATATTTATAGCTTTGTTTGGATACTAAACATATTAATAACATATACATGACTGAATCCATTTCTTATACCACATTATAACACCTGTTCCTCCTGGCTACTTTGTTTCAATGTTATGAATTCACATCAATAATTGACTACTAGGTCAAGAAACTGTTTTAGTTGTACATGTATTTCAAAGTAAATAAGAATCTTATTTGGTAGTTTTCTCAGATTTTTTGCTGAATCTTCATTTTTTCAATTAGACCATCTTAAAAGTTCCCCTGACAAGGTTCCACTTTATCAATGCTTGCTTTCATTCAATTACACAAAATCATAAACCATTTATTGTCTTTCTTTACTGAGGTTACCCACTGATTTCATATTAGTTGTCTTAACCATTTACTTCATATAGACGCCTTTGGACATCTCTAATACAGTCGCCTTTGGACACCTCTAATATAGACGCCTTTGGACACCTCTATGGACACCTCTAATATAGACGCCTTTGGACACCTCTAATATAGATGCCTTTAGAGACCTCTAATATAGACACCTTTGGAGACCTCTAATATAGACACCTCTAATATAGATGCCTTTAGAGACCTCTAATATAGACACCTTTGGAGACCTCTAATATAGACACCTCTAATATAGACACCTTTAGACACCTCTAATATAGACATCTCTAATATAGACGCCTTTGGACACCTCTAATATACCGATAGATGCCTTGGAGACCTAATATAGAAGGCTTTTGAAGTATTGGGTGAATTATGTTTATATTAATTGACAGAGTGGAAAACAGTGCAGGAAGTGTTCAGATTGCTTGTTATGAGCAATCTGAACTCTTCCTGCACTGTTTTCAAAGGCCTTTCGTGATTGGTGCGGGAAAATACATATTTATGGAGTAAAGGGTTAAATTGTACAGCACCAAGCAAATGGCATTTTCTCTGGCATTTTTGGAAATACTGATTCATTACATTAGAAGTTACATCATTATATTTGTATTGCCATGTCACATTCAGACACAGGTCACACTTTTATAACAATCTTTACAGTGTTCCATAAGAGAAACATGTAACAAAATTCCTGTAGAAATTCGTTTTTTCTCCTTTGATTTACCTATTTGAGACAAATTACATGTGTCTTTTAAAATCATTGAAACCATAATCTTACTTCAATCATTTATATGCTGTTTTAATGTAAGCCAGAGATCAGTTACCTTACAGAATGCCAATCATTTATATGCTGCTCTGATGTAAGCCAGAGATCAGCTACCTTACAGAATACCAATCATTTATATGCTGATCTGATGTAAGCCAGAAATCAGCTACCTTACAGAATACCAATCATTTATATGCTGATCTGATGTAAGCCAGAGATCAGTTACCTTACAGAATGCCAATCATTTATATGCTGATCTGATGTAAGCCAGAGATCAGCTAGCTTACAGAATACCAATCATTTATATGCTGATCTGATGTAAGCCAGAAATCAGCTACCTTACAGAATACCAATCATTTATATGCTGCTCTGATGTAAGCCAGAGATCAGCTACCTTACAGAATACCAATCATTTATATGCTGCTCTGATGTAAGCCAGAGATCAGCTACCTTACAGAATATCAATCATTTATATGCTGCTCTGATGTAAGCCAGAGATCAGCTAGCTTACAGAATACCAATCATTTATATGCTTTTCTGATGTAAGCCAGTGATCAGCTACCTTACAGAATACTAATCATTTATATGCTTTTCTGATGTAAGCCAGAGATCAGCTACCTTACAGAATACCAATCATTTATATGCTTTTCTGATGTAAGCCAGAAATCAGTTACCTTACAGAATACCAATTATTTAAATGCTGTTCTGAAATAAGCCAGAGATCAGCTACCTTACAGAATACCAATCATTTATATGCTTTTCTGATGTAAGCCAGAGATCAGTTACCTTACAGAATACCAAATATTTAAATGCTGTTCTGAAGTAAGCCAGAGATCAGCTACCTTACAGAATACCAATCATTTATATGCTTTTCTGATGTAAGCCAGAGATCAGCTACCTTACAGAATACCAATCATTTATATGCTTTTCTGATGTAAGCCAGAGATCAGCTACCTTACAGAATACTAATCATTTATATGCGTTTCTGATGTAAGCCAGTGATAAGCTACCTTACAGAATACCAATCATTTATATGCTTTTCTGATGTAAGCCAGAGATCAGCTACCTTACAGAATACCAATCATGTATATGCTGCTCTGATGTAAGCCAGAGATCAGCTACCTTACAGAATACCAATCATTTATATGCTGATCTGATGTAAGCCAGAGATCAGTTACCTTACAGAATACCAATCATGTATATGCTGCTCTGATGTAAGCCAGAGATCAGTTACCTTACAGAATACCAATCATGTATATGCTGCTCTGATGTAAGCCAGAGATCAGTTACCTTACAGAATACCAATCATGTATATGCTGCTCTGATGTAAGCCAGAGATCAGCTACCTTACAGAATACCAATCATGTATATGCTGCTCTGATGTAAGCCAGAGATCAGCTACCTACTTACAGAATACCAATCATTTATATGCGTTTCTGATGTAAGCCAGTGATCAGCTACCTTACAGAATACCAATCATTTATATACCAATGCTTCTGGTAAAATCAATTTGTCAGACTTGGTGTTAATGGGTAAGGCACTGTGAATAAAGTGGTTGCACATTAAGGCTGATGGATTTTTCTCCTTTTTTTTTTCTTTATCCATCACCCAATAACAATCTCATGTTCTAAAGAGGATTTGTATAAACGTGAAACCATGTCACGAATAAAGTGAATGCATCTAAATGACAGATTTTTACAATATGTTTCAGTCTAATTGGAACAGAATGAATGAGTGAATGAATTAAAGTAGTTCATTATAAGATTATAGAGCAGAGAGAAGAGAAGAGAAGAGAAGAGAAGAGAAGAGAAGAGAAGAGAAGAGAAGAGAAGAGACAGACAGACAGACAGATTATTGATTGGAATATTGATTGGTCACATTTTGGAGGATTTGACATACCAAACCATTCGGATTTTATCAATAATGATAAGGGAGATGCTTTTTATCGTTTAAAATTTTTATTTTTTAAGACATTTATAGTATCTTTTCTTGATAATACTCCTTAAATAGTTATAGAATAAATAATGCACGTTGATAAAACCTTTTACATCTTATCATTGTGGATAATGTATTGTAAAATATCAGCGGAGACACCAAAATTATATAGTTTGGTAATATTAACTAAACTGACTTGCATCGTACGGAGTTAATTATAACTGACCTGATCTGTGAGCGACTTTTGTTCCGGCAACTAGCCACGTGGCATTGTTTCTCCAAGTAAATACAATGTAGTGTTTATATGGAATGAATGTTATTAGGATATCTTCAAGGGAACTTAAATTATTGGAAAAAACAAACACTTTTTTCTTCTATTCTTAGTACCAGTGAATTTGACATTGAGATATAATGACCTTGAAAGCAATTTCAAACTTTTGTTATATATAAAAATAACTCGCACATAAAATTGAATCTGGACACATAAAAATGAACCAAACTTACAGAAATCACTCTCCACAAAGAGAAATAAATCAGTTGGATTATTTACTGTGATTTATTTCCCTTTAATTATATTCCAACTTTGACATGCAATACTAGTTTATTTAGACTCCATATTATTAAGGATATACACCAGTTTATAATAAAATGATTACTTATTGAAATTAAGCAAGTTTAAGAGTAAATACTCATGATGCAACCCCCGAATTCAATGCATTACCATTGCCTTTAACTACATACAACATTAATAATTTACCTTGGTAAAATTTAAGGAACCTCAACATTTTAACATAGTAGTTAATTGATTTGCACCACAAAACAGGTTAAACAAGCAAACCTGTCTTAACTCTTTACTCCATATCCATTTTATCTGGACTCTTTGACTCTCAAAAGCCGTGCAAAGTCAATTTCCATAAATAGATACATTTTACCTATTTATTCTGATAGAGCAGAAAACAGTGCAGAACCTGTTCTGATTGCTCGTTACGAGCAATCAGAACTGGTTCTACACTGTTTTCAAAGGCCTTCTATATTAAAAGTGTTCAAAGGTGTCCATATTAGGTAAAGTGTTAAGCAACCAGTCAAGAGAAGGGACAAACGTGGCCTTTTAAGGAAGGTTGTTGCTTAATATAGTTACTTTTCTCTGAAAGCATAGAAATGGGAAATAGCAAACGTGGCTTCTTAATAGACCTGTTGACCGCTTACACAGGTTTGACTGTATGCATCATCCAGTTTTATTGGTAGAGGAATCTCTCAGACTCGTCTATATACACTATTTTCAGTTGGACTACTGTCCTTTTTCAAGTAACTCGCAAACTTTCTCACACATCAATTTTGGATCAAGTTGGGCTCGAACTTGCAACCTCAGCAGCAAGGTGAGTGATCTTGAGATGGCGCCTTAGACCACTCAGCCAAAAAGGACCCCAGAATTCTTTAATATAGAATAAAATAAAACTTGTTACATCTTAACAAAACAGGTCACAAGCTGTAAAGATATAAATCGAGATACCAAATTTAGCTTGGTAATATTACTGAAATTGACGCGTCACAACTGGCATACATTAATAACAGACGAAACTAGAGCTATCACTGAAGGTGATGAATACCCCCGAACACCGCCATGACAGAAAATGGTTTACCATTGTATGAAATTTTATTAAATTATATCCAATAGTTTTAAAGTTATGCTCCAGACAAAAAAAAAACTTAATAAAAGAGAATGTTATGGATTGAGTTTTCCTGTCATTATATTCTACCATTGTTTGAAGTTTGATGAAATTCCATCCAGTACTTTAAAAGTAATAATCCGGACAAGGGAAATATATCAAAGGGCAATAACTCTGTAATTAGCAAGAATAGAGTTATGTTTCCTGTACACTGCACTTCCTGTCATTATATTCTACCATTGTATGAAGTTTGATGAAATTCCATCCAGTACTTTAAAAGTAATGCTCCGGACAACGGAAATATATCAAAGGGCAATTACTCTGTAATTAGCAAGAATAGAGTTATGTTTCTTGTACACTGCACTTCCTTTCATTATATTCTACCATTGTATGAAGTTTGATGAAATTCCATCCAGTACTTTAAAAGTAATGCTCTGGACAAGGGAAATATATCAAAGGGCAATAACTCTGTAATTAGCAAGAATAGAGTTATGATTCTTGTACACTGCACTTCCTCTCATTATATTCTACCATCGTATGACGTTTGAATAAATTCCATCCAGTACTTTTCAAGTGATGCTCCGGACAAGGAAAATTGCAACGAACAGACCGACCGACAGACCGACAGACCGACCACAGGGCGACTCCAATATACCCCCTCAAAATTCGTTTGTCGGGGGTATAATGATAGGGACAAATTTGATTATGACAAGCAACAAGACAGTAACATGTCTTTCTTTTCCTCCAATCGAAACTAGCAGTTTGAAAGCTGAGATGAAAAGAAAGCCATTGCATTCAGATTTGATTACCATTGTCATTTCAAAGAGTCACACTAATCAATGACAGAGAAACAGTAAACGAAATGCGGAGAACAATGTAATTGAAATGAAAGGCTGACAGGATAAGTGTGTCCAGATGACAAAGATTAAAGAACAAAATTAATATTCCAAATTTGTTGTTTAAAGATTACCATAATCTAATCAAACCAATGAGGCTGATAGATATTAAGGTACTAGGGTTGCATTTCACAAAATAACTTGCGATAAAAATGGCATGCTGTGCAAGTCAAAATTCTTCATTGTTTTCAAAACATTTAAAATGATTGTATTTCCAAAAAATGCATGATTTGAGCCAACTTTGTGTTTATTTGGATGAATATTGGATTTATTATGAATCATTGTTTATATTTACGAAGATTTTTGTTGTAAGTGTTTTTGTGTGAAACTCCTCCCCACACCCTATTTTTGTTATTCAAACATGGGCTAAACAAAAAAATTTGTCCTAAGGTTTAAGAGATCAAAATATGGAAATTTAGGTAACTTAGATATATAACACAATATGAATGTGAACACACTATAACATTTAAGTAGTTTGTTGAGATGCAGTGAAAAAGCTGAGCTAAACATAAAACTTTAACCGGACTTCGACATCATGATAATAACTCATCATTTTATTCATAAAGACGAACTTAAAACAACAACAAACAGTCCATGACAATAAAATTATGCTATCTACAATAAGCTATTCTGCCTGTTATGTTTATTTGTGAATGTTACACAGATACGTTACAGCCATAACCATATTTCTATTTTTGAAACTTGATAAACGCTTCATAACAACCATTGTACATCTTTCTGTAATATTACCAAAACAAATATTCCCTACAGAGTTGATAATATTTCACCAGCCGACAAGAGCATGGTAAAATCAATTTTCATATTTCATGGCCAACAAAAAATCGTTCAGAACAAAATTATCAAATGAGGTTATTCCCAAGCGCTAGAGTGGTTTGTGTTCCCCCAACTTCCATGTCGCACCTGACGGCCATCCTTACATTTAATATAATTATATTTTGTGTTTCCTGATTCCTTGTTTCTATAATTCAATGGGTATGTAAAGCCTCAGCCTCCAGTTATCAAATAACAAAGGGTCGTCTTTGGCAAAGGGGTCATGGCTCTGTGTCAAGGTCACATACTTTACATTGCCGAGATTGACCTCTGTCTAAAAACTTCTTCAGTAACTGAAGGATGATGGTTATAGTCAGATGTATTTTTTTATTCACCTCATTGTATTTCATAAGTACATTGTCATTTTTGCTTTTGAGACTTTCGTTACAGAAATCAGCTTTGAGTCTTTGACATGTTATCCCTAAAAAGGTGTACAAAGCAGCCAATATACACCTGTAAAGACAAAAGCATTATAAATAAAAATTAAATAAAAAGCTTACGGGTTGGGAAGTCTTAAAAAACTAAAAGTTATTGAATTGAAACTGCTTTTTCTATTTTTAGTATCAATGACCAGTTGAATGAGACCAGAGCCAATATCTCATGCTTCCTTTTCATGTCATCTATACACAAAATTACATCAAAATATTAATGGAAACTTAAAGATATTGAGCTGAAACCATGTTCGGTAAAAGACACCAGTGAACCTTAATCCAGCTTACCTCAAACCCAATGGTAGATCTACTCTTTAAAAAAAAAACGATATACGCCCCTCACCCTGAACTCTCATATTTTATTAAAGTTCACTGTATCTCTACCCTCCTCCCTCCCCCAAGTATGGCCCCCTCTAAAACTGAAATCCTGGATCCGCCTCTGGAATCAACAACAAGCTTCATTTCAATGTTACAAACCTAACACACAAAATTTCGTTGCAGTTCCTTTAAGGATATGTACAGATGTAAGGACAAATGGATGAACAAATGAAGGAATGGTAATGCTATATCATCCTCCTGCCATGCTGGCTAAGGCATAAAAATAATGTTTATTAAGCAAGGAATTTTATCCTCATTCCTGTGACTGACATTCAAAACATTGATCATTATTTTATTGATTATATATTTAACACCTTTAAACAACTAAATGAATCTTTTACACTGTCATATATTTTCTATTTGAAGAAATTTTTTTGAGTTCCTTTATTTCTAAACAATTGAAACAAAGTAATCTGAAAATATGATAAATATGACATTCTACACAACATGTTTTTTAAGTTCATGGGTTGATTGCATTGAAGTATTTCTAAAATGTTACAAAATCATAAAATTTACTACTATTCATTTTTCAATTAGAAAATCATTTTCATTTCATGTTTAAAAGGAATATTTTTACTATTTTTTAAAAAAAAATCACACATTTTCCCATTTAACCGCCAGTGCTTTTTCCTTTAGTTAGACATTTTTTTCTTTGTAAAAGATGTCAGTACAGTTTACTTTCTTAACAAACATTTCCCCCGCATGTATAATATAATGTCACTTCTTAATATACTTACAAATGAAACAATGTTTCCACGTAAATGTCAGCAATGACATAATGTCAGCTATGCATCTAACATTTCAGACAAAATTTAAAAAATCTGTCAAACTCTTATTCTAGTGTTACAAAATCCATTAACTTTCTAACGAAGAAGCAATGAAACTTGTGTTCTTCTCATTTATTCTCAACAGGCCAACAGACTACTTCCGATTCCTGAAAATCGTAAAAAGTGAACACTAATGGAGACCAACATTGAGACCAGAAACGGAGGAGCTCTGAGGCTTTGTATAATAAACATAATAATCAGTGCATCCGAAAACTGCTGCTAAATATCAGTCAGACTATTTAGTGTTTATCCATTTTTGCCGGAATTGCCCACATCGTGTAAGTTACTTAATTATTTAGCGCAAGGCAATGGAACATACGTGATATTTAAAGATTATTTTACATTATGCAATAATGAACAAATTTTCGAAGGAGATTTAGTCTGCTGTACTCTAAAGGCAAGAGATTATGATTGTCTGGTGCTAAATGTAAAACTATTTCCACTCACATGTCATAGAGTGCACTATTCATGGTGATTACAGCTCCCAGGATTTTTTTACAAGGACCTTTCATTGGCTTTTTCACGGTTTTCGAAAAGTGTTTCTTTAAATGAAATCACTTTTACACAAGGATAAAAAAAGGTTTCGTTAGGTCTGGTTGTATGTTTTCCTTAAGTCTGGGTGTACATTTTCCTTAGGTCTGGTTGTACATTTTCCAAGGGTAGTATAATATTTCCAAGGATTAAAAGTAACCAAGAGGTCCTAGAGGGCCTGAGGATGCTCTACTGACTCATAGTGGTCATAGCACTTTTTGAATATTCACAATATAAACCCTCTTTTGGAGTTGTCTTAACCCCTTATGGATAAATACCCCCACCACACCCTTACTGAACAACAATTTAATGACTATAAAAAGAAAATACTTTAAATTCCCATACCATTCATCTGTAAAAAATCAATAGACCCTGTACAGGACCCTTATACATCCCAGCCCCAATCACCCAATTCATAAGGATTTGCTATGAGTAGGCAATGCTTTAGATTAGAAGTTAGTTTGTACACTTGGATGTGAAAATGATAAATTCCTAAGTAAAAGTAAAAGTCACCTAATAGAATCTCTTAAATCCCAGCCCCTTGATTTTTCAATCCCTTGCTGATGTGAGGATAATTTATATCATAGATGAACAAGTTTGAATGATTAGTTCTTCAGATACAATTTTCGCAATTTGCAATTTTTATTCTTTTGGGGCTCCTCACCCGTTAAGACAGTGAAACAGAGTCATTTTTTACAATTCTGAACCTCCATGACCATTACTTCTGTGGAAATATAGGCAACATTTTTTCAGTTTTACAATATATATATATTGTTTATTAAAATGACATATGTGCCCCTATATTGAACCCTTGGGGTCGGGTCATTTTTAAACTCAGGCACACTATTTGTACAAATCTAATAGAACTATAGCTGGTTATTATTACTGCATATGTTTTCAGAATCTGTTGGACAGTTCATGAGAAGATTTTTGACTATTTTTAGAAGTGGTGGCCATCTTGAATTTGATCAGATCTTTTGTATAGACTCCTATGCAATAGAAACATTCATGTGAAATTTGAGTTTAATTGGCTTGGTCGTTTCTGAAAAAGTGCTGCAAATGGACATTGGACATAGACAGACAACATGCCATTAAATAAGTCCTTTTGGCCTTTGGCCAGTAGAGCTAAAACACATATAATGTACGCATACTCAGACATTTATAAGAATTTCTGTGGTTTTTATACCAATTGCAAAAAAAAAATTCCACCTTGTACAAATGTCCATGTGATTTTTTTCCAAACATCAGAATTTGTGCCCAAATATTTGAGGTTCAAACCACAGTAAATGTACACCGGGAATTGAAACAGTGATGATAACAGTTTCTGTAGCCAGGCAATTTAATGTTCTGACTGACACTTTTATATGCATGTACATTTATTGCTATGAGATTGCAAAATATGTTCCATATTGAAAAATATTTTTTAATAATTATTTCACTTTTATTTTTAATATTTAATGATTTTGTTAATAATCTAAGGATTTAAAAATAATTCAAGCAGTGTTCTGGGCAAAACCATGAAAACGTGACAGATTCTTTTCTCGTATACCACAAACATATATATATATATATATATATATATATATATTATATTTTATTTTATTTATTTATTTTATTTTCTTAAACAAACATATCGATTCTGAGACATTCTCACCATAACTAGCATTTATTTTAAGAGTGTATGTGCATATTATCTCGACTCTAGGGTGAGATATATTTATATATCACCAGTATAATGTCAGTTATCTGCTAGATGAGAATATAAGAAGCCATAATAATGGGTATATGGCTGAGATAAGAATATTCCAATTGAAGGTTTCATTTTTTTTATTGGAACTAAGGCTCTGTTGAGGTTACTACCAAAACAGTAAAACTTCAGGAAAATTAATATATCCTGATCTCAATTTAATATTCATGAAATATTATAAGAAGATAATTTTTTTAATGGCCATTTCATTCTATTTTCAACAGTTACTGATCTCAGGTTATACATGGCATATCCAGTTTTATTGGTGGAGGGAGACCTCAAAATGAACCTGAGTAGAACCACCGCCCTTCGGTGAATAACTGGCAAACTTTCTCACGTAAGATTTTGGGGAGTGAGAGGACTCAAACCTACGACCTTAGCAATGAGAGGTCAGTGATCTTATGATGGTGCCTTAGAACACTCGGCCATGGAGAACCTGAGAAAAAAAATGCTTTGAAGGTGGACATTTTTTATTTCGGGCAATGTATTTAGAAATGCAGAGGACAGGTCAGGTTAAGCTAATGGTGTCTTGATCAATGTAACAGAGCTTGCATACCCTTAACATCTGATTGACCATACTGTTATTAAGTTTGCCTGCTATCTACCATCTAAATTTATGCATTTTAGTATTCTACATACAAATTGGATGCATAAATACACTTAGCTATCAGTAGACAAATGCATATATCGCCTTATTTTTCCAGGCACGTGCTTACAGTAGACTAAAGATGGAGTTTTTCTATAAAAATACAACAGGGAAAGCAAATTCAAATTTTATCATTTCTTTGTTCCATATACCATAAAGTAAACACACCTACTATTTCTCAGTTATAGTCCACTTCCGGTTGTTGTGGGCGATCTTGATAAAAAACACAATTATGAAATAGATGACAACATAACTAAGTTCCATCATCCCACTACCTAACTTGTGTACTTGGTGCTTGTCACTTTACTTGGTGTCAGACATGCACCTTGTTTCTCTTCTGCCTCCAGTATCTGACAAAGTTGTTTAAGATTATCTCTTCCCAGCAATTTATTTTATTAGTACTCGCAAAACAATCAAACAAAGAGAATTTTTGAAGGAAAAAAAAATTGATTTTAAGATTTTGCTATTTGTGACCAAGATGAATACTGTTTATACAATACTAAATACTGTTAATGCATTACTGTTTATACAATACTAAAAACAGTTCATGCAATACTGCTTATACAATACTGAATACTGTTTATGCAATACTGTTTATACAATATTGGATACTGTTTAAACAACACTGAATACTATTTACACAACACAGTTTATACAATACTGAATACTGTTTACACAATACTAAATACTGTTGATGCAATACTTTTTATACAATACTGAATACTGTTTAAACAATACTGTTTATACAATACTAAATACTTTTTACGCACTACTGAATGCTGCTTATGTACCATTCTCTTCTGGAAATCAATTCAACATTAGGTCATAACAATACAATTCAGTACAATTATATACACATGAACCTGACAACAGAACATTTATACCCATGGGGACCTGACAAAGTACAATTATACACACATGAACCTGACAACAGTACAGTTATACCGATGGGAAACTGACAACAGTACATTTATACCCATGGTAACTGGACAACAGTACAATTATACCCATGGGGAACAGACAACAGTACAATTTTACACATTGGAACCTTACAACAGTACAATTATACACATTGGAACCTGACAACAGTACAATTATACATATGGGGACCAGACAACAGTACAATTATATCCTTGGAAACCTGACAACAGTACAGTTATACTAATTGGAACCTGACAACAGTACAATTATACCCATGGGAACCTGACAACAGTACAATTATACATATGGGGACCAGACAACAGTACAATTATATCCATGGAAACCTGACAACAGTACAGTTATACTAATTGGAACCTGACAACAGTACAATTATACCCATGGGAACCTGACAACAGTACAATTATACCCATGGGAACCAGACAACAGTACAATTATACCGATGGGATCCTGACAAAACTACCATTATACCCATGGGAACCAGACAACAGTACAATTATACCCATGGGAATCTGTCACAGTACAATTTTACACATTGGCACCTGACAACAGTACAATTATACCCATGGAAACCCGACAAAACTATAATTATACCCATGGGAACCAGACAACAGTACAATTGTACTCATGGGAATCTGACAGCAGTACAATTATACACATTGGAATAAGGAATGATACCCAACCCAGTCACAGGATATGGACACTCATTATTAGGTTTTTTGATGACATGCATAATATATAAATATATGAATCACATCCAAATTTTTCAGACAAATACTGCATATTAAAGCTTGATGTATTTTCATTCCATACATTAGAAATCCCTGGTGATCTGGTACCAAGGTTTTTGTTATCTCTGTTCCTAGTTTTTCATCAGCATGCTCAAATAACGTATGTAACAAAACTGCTATTCCAAGTACACAACATGAATAATGTATTATACAACGGCGACTATATGGAGATACAGCTTACGATTGACGAGATGTACCGATACTTCCTAGATGCTCAAGATTAGAAACCTTCTTTCATGAAAATTGAATTTCTGATTAGAAAAAATGTTTGGTGACGGCTGTTTTAGATTGAATTCTGATTCCCTCTCTAAAAAAGCTCTGTTGAAAATTGGGTTAACATCGTTCAGAGCAAATAAAGGTGGAATACATATGAAAGGGTACTAAAACAAAAAGGTTATAGGACTCCAACAGGGTTGAAGTTTCAAGGCCCAGTATTATTTAAACTATCAAATATTTCTAATGGAGGTACCAGTCTGATTGGTGAAGGAAGACCATTAAATGAATTTGTGTAAAGCCATCGCCCTTCAAAAAATTACTGTCAAAACTTTAAAAAAAAGTTTTTGGACTGAACTGGGCTCAAGCCCAAGACCTCATCAGTTAAACGCAAGTGTACTGAATAAACATTACTTAAATCTTAGTTAAAGCTCTTTGACTCTTACATGAGCCACTAATTTTCGGCCATCTCTTATGTTGTACTCAGATACCACTCGAGCAATAATGAACCACAGTATTCATTATGACAAAAAATAAACATTTTGACCCCAGAGTCATTTTAATTCCAGAGCTTCATGTAACAATAAACTACACCAAATTTGGTAAAAATCTGTCAAGCAGTCCCAGAGAGGTTGTTTAAAGAAATTGTTGCCAGACAGACAACGGAAGAAAAGTGATCACAATAGCTAACTTGAGCCTTTGGCTCAGGTGAGCTAAAAACCATTAAATTGACATGACATCCAAACCAACCCCAATTAGAGACCAGACTTCATATGCTGTACTACTATATTGTAGCTGGGTAACTGCTTCAAGCACACTGTTTTTGGAAACTCCTTTTGAAAACGAGAATCTTAATTTTGAAGACTGGAAGACAGGAATTTATTAATCAAAATAAATTTTGTGATTACTAGATAAGAATATTTTATGTCCTCTGAAGATTCAAATAAGATTGTTCAAAGAACATATGTTTGTCTGATTAGCTAACTCCATCAGATGTTGGAGATATTTTTCATAGCAAATAACATTTCTGCTGCTTCTGCTGAGTATGATGATGAAGAAAGATATGTGTGACAATTACAGGAACTAAATGATTCAGAGCTGCTTGAATTCCTAATTCCAAATTTTTATTAGAGATTAAAAAAAAATTTTCTGAGTTCAAATAATTTCTGATTTAAAACTTTATTGAAAATTGGGAACCCCATACTATATCAAATACCTTTGCAACCTTCCTCAAAGTGAGCAGTATTCAGTTAGGTAACTTCTTAATGATATATTAGGAATGATAATCAAAATAACTGCAAACTTTTCATGAAACAAATATGCAGGGAGGTTGAAAGACAACTTTCTGAGTTTGTTGCAAAGTGCAAACAATTCAAGAAACACATATGCTGGGAGTTTGAAAGACAACTTCCTAACCTTGAAGTCAAGTGCAAACAATTCATGAAACAAATATTCAGGGAGGTTGGTAGACAACTTTTTGACCTTGAAGCCGTGTGCAAAAAATTCATGAAAAAAAATGCAGGGAGTTATGAAGACTACTTTCTGGCATTGAAGCCAAGTGCAAACAATTCATGAAACAAATATGCGGGGAGTTTGGCAGCGACTTTCTGGCCTTGAAGCCAAGTGCAAACAATTCATAAAACAAATATGCTGGGAGTTTGGAAGACTATTTTCTGACCTTGAAGCCAAGTGCAAACATTTCATGAAACAAATATGCAGGGAGGTTGATAGACTACATTCTGGCCTTGAAGCAATGTGCAAACAATTCATGACACAAATATGCAGGGAGTTTAGCAGACTACTTTCTGAGCTTGAAGCCAAGTGCAAACAATTCATGAAACAAACATACATGGACCTAGACAGACTATTTTCTAAGTTTGTAGCCAAATGAAAACAATTCATGAAACAAACATACAGGGAGGTTGGAAGACTATTTTCTGAGTTTGTAGCCAAATGCAAACAATTCATGAAATAAATATGCAGGGAGCTAGACAGACTACTTTTTGACTTGTAGCCAAATGCAAACAATTCATGAAACAAACATACAGGGAGGTTGGAAGACTATTTTCTGAGTTTGTAGCCAAGTGCAAACAAGTCATGAAATAAATATGCAGGGAGCTAGACAGGCTACTTTTTGAGTTTGTAGCCAAATGCAAATAATTCATGATACAAACATACAGGGAGGTTGGAAGACTATTTTCTGGCCTTGAAGCCAAGCACAAACAAGTCATGAAATAAATATGCAGGGAGCTAGACAGACTACTTTTTGAGTTTGTAGCCAAATGCAAACAATTCATGAAACAAACATACAGGGAGGTTGGAAGACTATTTTCTGAGTTTGTAGCCAAATGCAAACAATTCATGAAACAAACATACAGGGAGGTTGGAAGGCTATTTTCTGAGTTTGTAGCCAAGTGCAAACAAGTCATGAAATAAATATGCAGGGAGCTAGACAGACTACTTTTTGAGTTTGTAGCCAAATGCAAATAATTCATGATACAAACATACAGGGAGGTTGGAAGACTATTTTCTGGCCTTGAAGCCAAGCACAAACAAGTCATGAAATAAATATGCAGAGAGCTAGACAGACTACTTTTTGAGTTTGTAGCCAAATGCAAACAATTCATGAAACAAACATACAGGGGAGGTTGGAAGACTTTTTTCTGAGTTTGTAGCCAAGTGTAAAAAATTCATGAAACAAACATACAGGGAGCTAGACAGACTACTTTCTGAATTTGTAGCCAAGTCCAACCAATTAATGAAACAAATACTGGTATGCAGGGAGTTTAGTATACACTTTCTGCCAAGTGTTGAAGTTTTAGAAACGCTGTAACGACTTGATGGCAAATGATCTCTGATAACATTACACTGCTAATACTGCAAGCCAGCCTACACATTCCAACACTTGAGCCGAATACTCCAGACAAATCTATCTCATGTTTGAGGAAAACTGAAGCTTTTTATTATACATTCACGGTGGCTTTCTCAGTTTAATGACAAAATAGAAAGTTTCAGAGTATTTCATTAAATCTCAAAGAGCTGTCTTGCAAATCTCAATAGACATATAGTTAAATTAAAATTAAATTTTACTCCTTTAAACAGTTTGGAAACTAATTTTCAAAGGATATGTAAATTTTATACAAAGTTTCTCACTGCCTTTAAACAATAAAGCAGTGAACAAAATAACATTTTAAAGTTCAGAGCAAAGAAAAGAAATTACTGATATTTTTTTACTTGGCATTTAATCCACAATCTCCTGCCGCTGAGATGGACACCATTCCACTAATATAAAGCTGTGGATTATCTGTTACTAGATGAAAAGTGGTATTTTTGACAATTTGTGGACAGATAATTCCAGATATGAGAGAAGAATCTGACTGATTTTGTTCCTCATTCCGAGGTCTTATGGTGATATAAAAGATAATAAAGATAATTAATTCGGAAAATGAAAAGTGGTATTTTCAACAATTTGAAACTTACGGGTTTTCTACCTCAATCAGAGGACTCATGATGATATAAAACATATCCAAGTTTGATTAATAAATCAATCAGACAATGAAAAGTGGTATTTCTTATGCTTCATGAGCAGATAACGCAGGCTATGGCAGTAGAAACTTATGTTTTTTACGTGTCCGATGTCTCAATTCATTATAATTTTTTATACAACATAAGTTGGATTATAATCCAATCAGAAGAATTCATTTGATAAACAAGATGTAAAATTTTTTTTTTTTCTTTGCAATACAAACTCGTCAAAATTAGTATGATTCTGTGGAAATCCTGTATAAGAGTTCACCTCTATTAGGTAACCACTTGTCTTAAGCAGCCACATTTGCTATTTCCCATTTCTATGCTCAAAGACCAAATTAACCTGTAATAAGCAACAACCTGTGTAAAAAAGCCACTTTTGCTAATTCCCTTGATTGGCTGCTTAAGACAGGTTTTACTGTATCTAATATGGCTAAAATCAGAATATTAAACTTCTGGGGAAGCAACAAAATCAAAGTTAACAATGGTTGACGGACAACATACCATCACAGATACTCTGCATGTCTTTGACTAGGACAGTTGAAACCAGTTTTTGCTACAGCTCATTGAGCGACCTACCTAATTGATCAGCTAGCTGCTTGCCTCTCTCCGTGGACACAACTCGTTCATCTTCTAGATCACATTTGTTTCCCACTAACACAACTTGTGCGTTATCCCATGAGTATGTCTTTATTTGTGTACACCTGAAAAACAGCAGATGGCACAAAATGACACCAAAATGACACTCTTAACATCGGACAGTAAAAGATACACCGACCTCCCACTATAACATTAAATGTGACACATTGTCTTGTCCCAGTGAGCACTGGTGTGATGTTCTAAATAAAACTATAAATATGTAAGTTTTAACCCAAAAACAAAAGAAAAATTATCTTTGACGAACAGACCCAACTCATTTGCATGGCACATCTACTTGGGCTGGTTAGCATTTGTGCCAATTTATTTAAAAATCCAATCATAACTAAAGAAGATACAGTCCAAACAGCAGTGGACAGACGAACGGAACTGTGACCTTGACCTTTGAAGAACAGACCTTATTCATTTGCACCACACATCATCTTGTCCCAATTAAACATTTGTGCCGAGTTATTTAAAAATCCAGTAACAACTATAGAAGATAAGGTGCGGACAGCAGCGGATGGACAGACCCAAGTCAGTCACAAGACAAATCGTCTTGTCATAGTGAACATTTGTTATTTAAAAATGCAATCACAACTGAAGAAGATACGGTCCGGACAGGACAAAACACAGTGTATACACTGGATTTTCAAACACTTGACCTTGAACTATGACCTTGACCTTTGACGTACAGACCTGAGTCTTTGGCATGACACATCATCTTGTCCTATAGATACACGTTTTCCTGTACCAATCACAGGCCTTTGAAAAAATCATAACGAGCAATCTGAACATTTCCTGCACTGTTTTCCACTCTGTCAGTTAATATAAACATAATTCACCCATTGCTGATACATGGTAAATTAATGCTTTCAATTTGGAAGAGTCCAAAGAAATGCTTATGGAGTAAAGGGTTAAGTTATTTAAAATTCCAATCACAACTAAAGAAGATAAGATCAGGACAGCAGCAGACAGACAAACAGAGCTATGACCTTGACACTTGACACACTGACCCAACTCATTTGCATGACACATCATCTTGTCCTAATGAACATTTGTGCCAAGTAATTTAAAATTGCAATCACAACTAAAGAAGATATGGTACGGATAAGAGGTAATACAGGCGATATCTATATGTATTATCTGGAATTTCAATTAGTTAATGAACTAAACAAGAATTCTGCAGAGTGATATATCTCCCTTGTCCACTTTGACCATTAAAGGGATTATATTGGCATATTACCATCAATTCCCTGTCCTAAATACACACGCCCAGCATGAAGATACACTTATAACTTAAGAGATATATGCACCTAAACTGTCTAATTGCATATAACCTCTTTATTACAAACATTTGGTTTCTGAAGCCACGTTTTTGTTTTTGTTTACATTTGCCACTTTCAATAAACTGCTTTCAGGTTTCCAATCAGTCATAGGATAACATCATGAAGACTCGTTCCCGATCTCGTTTTCGAGGCTTTGTTTGGGAAGTTTACGGAGTTCAATGTAAACATTGCACAATTTTTTTTTGTGGGACATATTAAAGTTTTGGCCAATATTCAATTACTGTTAATTTGATAACTTTCAAGTAAATAAAGGGTATAAGTCAATACATAAGCATTATTTTGTGCACACTGCACACAGGAAAAGTCTGGATTAACAGCATGTTTGTGTTACTTACCAATATAATCTCTTTAATACACACATGGGAGAGAAAAAAAATATATATCATATTCATGCGAGTTATCTAACTTGGTTAATGTAGTAGGTTTAATGACTAAGAAATATTGTAAGAAGTATTGTGTGAAGTTTCAATCAAATACATTAAGTGATTTCTGAGATATGAATTTGATGGTACTTTAACCAGTATTTCTAATTAAAACATATTTAAAAAAACAAACTTAAACCAATATTTCTAAGTAAAACATAAATTATTTAAAAAAAAAAAAAAAGTACTCAGCTTCTGCATTATATTATGTAATGCAGGTTGTTAGTTGTATCTATGATCAAAGTATGAGTGTCATAGTACTAGTACTTATTGAGAAATAGTGTAAAAAATGAAAACTTAACGTTGCAGGTAAATGTAAAATTCAGCATCAAACAATGTCAATGGACCATGAAATGTAGGTCACACTCAGCATCTGCAGTATAAAATGTGATGCAGGGTGTAAGTTGTAACTATGAGTCAAGTATAAGTGTCCTAGCACTTATACTTGTTGAAAAATAGTGAAAAAAACGAAAAACTCAATGTTGGAGCTAAATATAAATGTTTGACGCCGAGACAAAAAACTACCGGTAGGTATAGTCTGGAATTTCAATTAGTAAATGAACTAAAATAACTAGGTATTATTTGAAATTTCAGTTAGAAATAAACTAAATTATATTTTTCTGAGCATGGTATTTCATTCCCCCCCCACCTCCCCGACTACAGCTGATCATACTAATAGTCAATCTCCGATAGAAAATTCTGAGGTAAAATCTAGCCATTAATTTATGCCACTTTAAAAATAATATTGGGCTTTATTGTCAAACATTGTAAATGGCAATTAGTAACAATGTCCATTATCTTATTTGATCACTGTCTAGACACTATCAAGTTCAAGTTCCAGACACCAGATGATGGGCTGATAGCTTACACTGTCTGGACACTATCTCTGCCCGGTGCTGATGCAGACTAATGACACCAAATGTTGGGCTGATAGCTTACACAGTATGCATTTGGCGAAAAACATGATGGATGTATTGCATGTCAAAAATATCTTATTCAAATTCATGTACATCAATTTTAAAATACAGAAATACTAGCAACTGTGTCAATGTTGTGGGATATTTAACATGTTCTCTAAAACAAATTTTCTCAAACTTCCAAATATGGAGTAATAAACATAAAGAGAATAATTGTTCACTTCTGTAAACTATCATTAACCAGTAGTTTCATCAAGTTAACATTGAACAGTTACGTTCAAACTTGGACAAGCCACAAATTGTAGTATTGAACAGTTACGTTAAAACATGGACAAGCCACAAATTGTAGTATTGAACAGTTACCTTCAAACATGGACAAGCCACAAATTGTAGTTTCATCAAGTTAACATTAAACAGTTACGTTAAAACATGGACAAACCACAAATTGAACAGTTACGTTCAAACAAGGACAAGCCACAAACTGTAGTTTCATCAAGTTAACATTGAACAGTTACGTTCAAACATGGACAAGCCAGAAATTGAACAGTTATGTTCAAACATGGACAAGTAACATTTTTCAAGTCTTTGTTATGACCTGGACGGGTATTGAACCTACGATCTTCCGCATGTGTAGCAGATATTCTACCACTAGACTGTATAAATCTGATATGTTACCTAAATCTAACACAAATAATTTTAGTAATATAAAATTTAAGGTATAAACATTTAAATGTAAGGTAATTTAATTTCGTTATTTTTAAAAGTTTACATAGAATGGATCAAACTTCAATCAAATCAAGTTTTCACTTCTTTGATTGGTTGAGACATCACCAGTTGTAACAGAAAGCATTTGCATATCAATAAATCTGACATGTTATCTAAATTTAACACAAATAATTTTAGTAATATAAAATTTAAGGTATAAACATTTAAATGTAAGGTAATTTAATTTTGGTATTTTTAAAAGTTTTCACTTCTTTGATTGGTTGAGACATCACCAGTTGTAACTGAAAGCATTTGCATATCAATGTACAGCATATTAATTTGCGTCAAATAATCCCACATCAGCTGTCAAGGGGCAATGCACTTTGCAGAAGTTTATAAAACTGGTTGGGTGGCATTTATCTGGGGAACTGGTATACAGTTAATAAAATACTCACCACATGATGACTGCCATAACAAAGTTTATAACCCTGCCCAGCAAAACTTACCAATCCTGAACTGCGTTAAAAGATTCTTCATTTGTTACATCATACATAAGTATAAATCCCATGGCACCCCTATAGTATGCTGTTGTTATGGTTCTGTATCTTTCCTGACCCGCAGTATCCTGAAAAAATAATATATATTGTTTTAATACTAATTTATTTCAACCAGGTTGCAAGGTTAGCTCATCGCTGTTGTGAATCCCTTCGCAATCACTGTGCAGTCATTGGGTCGAGTTGGGGATCACACCAGCAACCTCCATCATAAACAGCAGCAAGAACTCTCGCTGAAAGAAATATTTCATCAAAACAAGAATTTTAATAGTAAATCTCTATAGGTCAATTTTTTAACGTTGCTTTAATACCCTTCTTGGCACATTATATAAGAAAAGCTTTATTTTTTGCTCGGTATACGTTATATGTGGCATCTAGTTGTATTGGTGGATGTTGTTGTGTGGTGACATTTTATCGTCACTTTTAACAATTTTCAGTTATATTGCAACGGTGTCTACTAGACAATTGCTGCAGCAGATTAACTAGTCAAAAGGTTTGTAGTGAATCAATTCTTAGTTTTGAACTTTAAAAACAGTTCTTAGTCTATCATATGATTCAAATATCAAAAAATTTCATAGTTCTCTCCGATGGCGCGTAAAAAGGCAAAAACTGAATTAACCCTGCCTTAGGATACAGCGCCAAGATATATTCTTCCACATTTGCTGCATATCAGACTTAATGGTCAATCAATAAAACACAAATTCATGGACACTTCATAGAAAATAGACATCAAGGAAACATGTGCTTTCTCACAGATACATTGATTTCCCTTCAGACTAGGCTCTGATCAATAGACAAGAATTCTGAATTCTCAAAGAGGGCCAAAGTCGTTGAAGATGTCTGCTGCCTACAAGTACTGCTATAAATATATTAAGGCTGTGTAAATATAATGTTCTTTAATATCTGTCTGTCAGGCCAACATTTAATTAATGTTTGTTTGGTCTCTTCCAACCAAACCGCTAGTCTTTAAAATTAGGTTAGCAGGTAATGAAAAAATATTTTTAATTAACAATGATTTTTATTGTTATAACTTTGGTGTTATAATTATTATTATACAAAACAAAGCAGAAGAGTATTGTAAGCAATATGTATGTTCCCAACTGGTTTACCGATTTTGTTGCCACAGCCAGTGTCGTATAGTATTTTGACCCCCGTTGTAATATGACCCCAGGGTCACTTTATTGCTATAGTTATACGACCCCAACTACAGTAAATTGACCCCCCTTAGTTTAAGGACTAATTTTTGTTTATGGATACATCTCTTGATAAATAATTAAAAAAAAAAAATACAAAAAAAAAGACAAAAAAAAAACATACAAAAAAAAAATACACAAAGAAAACACTCACATGTGTAAAACAAGACTATTCTATTGTCTAGATATCACAGCAAACACAATTTTGTGCGACTGAAAAAATATAATGACCTGCATTATCTCCTTATTGCCTGCAAAGTTAAACAAATCTAGCTTGAATTCTTTTTTAAGTAATCTCTCCAGACAGAAATTCTAATAAATGGGAATTTAAGAAGCATCTTTGCATTCAGCTGTTTACTTGTGTGGCTAATTTTTTTTCAACTGTTTTTCAACAGTAAAAAAAAATTACTAACCCTAAACCCTAGACACTTAAATAGCCATTCATGTGAGTGGATGGACACACAGCAAGCCTGTAATGAAACTGATAGTGGACTTATAATACAATAACTCTCACAAAAATTGTCTCCAATATCTGATTTTTTATTAAGTAGACATTTTTTTAGATGAAGATAGTGAGAGGGAAAACAAATATTTATTTCATTTGGCTTTTTAAATTATAATTAAATGATTTTATGGCATATTCTACTAAGAATAGGAAATATTACTTATGTACTTCTAAATTACTCATTGAAAAATATCTGAAATGTGTATAATATCATCGATATATAACTTATAAACACAACTCAATTTTTTATTCTTTAATGATAGTTAATCAAATTATATGTCTAAAGCAAGGCGGTAGTCCAGTGGATCAAGTGCTGTTAGCACACACTTGGTACCCAAACTTGATTGGTTGGTCTCTCCAAAACAATCAGTTCTGGTTCTACCCTAGAAGTGGACTCGAGAGTAGTTAATTCGCTCTAAGCTTTCTTCTCAATTGAGTTTCAATTAATGACATGTCTGTACAATCATGGTCTCCAATACTGCATTTCTGGCGCTGTGGTTGAGCTGCATGTCATATTTAATCATTGGTCTGGTATTGACTTCCTAAACCACACCATCATCAGTTTGTGTGTGTTGCATGACAGTTTTTCTAATTTCAAATTATGGATTAAAACAGTAAATTGCTTCAATTGATTTTATAATGTAACTAGCTATCAGGCAATACTGAGCAGGGACAGTCATTGATTTTATTATTCAACTGTCATTTACCTTATTTCTAAAATGGCCTTGAACCTTTGAAGAGGACTGAACTCCTTGAGAAAAAGTACCACCAAGGACCATAATTCATGTAAATATTGAACAACCAATTCCATATATATATCATGGCCAAATCACCAAACCAAATAACACAGCAATTGGCTCCAGAGTGAATAAGGAGTTAAAGGGCCATAATTCATGTAAAATCTACATTTACAACTTCATATCATGGCTTATTACCAAACAAATATCAAAGGTAAAGGTAAGAGATGTGAAAAGGAAAAGTAAGGCAGCAGTTTTGAACACCGAGCTAGTATTCCTGCGTATTTTTACCGGGTACTGAATTTTCACCCCTCCACAAGTTCATCCTACCCTGCTGTGATGTTGGAACAATTTATGACATGATGTGTTGAAACATTTAATGTAATATATTTAATCTACTTAAAAGCAATCGTGGAAAAAATTAATAATAATTCTAATTTAAAATAAGTATTCAATCTGTTTGATATGCAAGGAAAATAATCTTACATGACTTTTTCGGTTCAGATAGAAAATTCCGTCCCTTGGGATAACTGTTTTCGCAGAACAAGGCTCTCCGAAATCAATTATCCCTCCCAACAGAATTTTCTATTCAAACCTTCAACCCGTGTAAGATTCTTATAATCTGTTATTTTACTTGTGTAAAGATATTTTTATCTCATTTGTGGGGAAGATATAATGTGTGTTCGAACTTGGATCTACAGCCATATTACTATTTGACCTCTTAAAAGCAATTGTGGTAAAAAAGATAACGATTAATCCATAAAAGTATGGTAATTATTCGATGTACGCAAATAAAAAGACTGTCAGTTTACACAAAATTAAAATTCCATCTCTTACGTAGGATCACTGTTTTTAGAAAAACTGGCAGAACCTTGGTCTCGCCTAAACCTTATCCCTCAGAATGATATTGTTTATATAAACCTAAAACTCCTGAAAGATTCTTATAGTCTTGGACCTCTTGGACAAGGAGAACATCCAAAATCAAACAAGTCAGAATTAAACAATAGCTCTTGCGTATCACAGCACATCATTCACTAAAAGTACATTATTCTTCACACAAAAAATGACAACTACATGACAACGAAACAAATCACAGCATTATCCAGATATATTAACTGGTTAACACTTCTGGTTCCCTTGACAATATTCTAAATAATTGTTCAATTTTCCGCGGAGATGCAATCATTTCACCTCCTGGATCATGACCAGGTTTTTCTTCACAGTCTGCAAAAATTGTTGATTTTTTTAAGCCATAAATCAATAGTGTCTTACATTAACGCAATTCATTATCAAATAGTTATGGTATAACATTTCTTATTAAAAGCTTTGTTGCATCAACTTAAATATCTTAACATTTAGAAGGTAAAAATAAATCACATTTAAAGGTTAGACCATCAAATATTCACATAAATCATAATGTTGGACTATGTGGGCTGATTTGTAAAGATGTTTTTATGGGTGAACAGTTATGATGGCAACAGGTGTGAAAAGATGTCAGTATACTATTTTAAACGTGCATAAATAATTAAGTTATTGTTGCATGGTGTTAATTTAGTGGCATTTTGAACAGCTGTGTCTAGTAACTACTTGAGACAGTATTCTAAGTGGTGCCAAAACAGAGTATCATACCACAAAAAGGGATAAAACCCAAAACCTTCTGCATACAAGGCGAATGCTTAAAAAGTAAAACAAAGTCATCAAAAACTTCTGTCACACTTCATACATTTTTATTTATACTATTTATTCATCCTAACCAGACACATCATACAGATATATGGCTGACCAGTTCTAGAACTATGGCATGGACACCTAAATGTGCCAAGTGAAACAAGTTGGCTGCTTTTAAAAGGCATCCAATGGTTAAGTCTTATAAATGATGTGACAATTAAAGTGAACGAATGTGTAAGTTTGGTTCCTTGTACAGGGTACTAAATACACGGGTGATACCAAATCCCGACAAGGTTTTGGCTGACACAGCAAATTCCCGGCTGCAAGTGTGCCTAATAGTAACTTTGATGTTTAAATGTACTGATCTCAATCATTATGTATTGCCATTTGCATATTTAAAAAAAAAACTTACCATATATATTGTCTAACGTACTTACTACTATGTTCTATACAATTTACTACTGTAATAATAATTTATTTTAAAATAATTCGTATCCATATTTTAAATTAATTTGTGGATATATTATTTTTAAAAACAACAATTAAAAATTACTGTTTTTCCAAAAGCTTGTGCAATCAGCGATATAACTGATTCTGATGACGTGCTGAAAATATGTCACACCGGTAAACTATCTTTATTTTTCTGTTGTATCAAATAAAATAAACAACTGTAGCTATTTAATTTTGTTATTATTTTCATTGTTATGGGTTCAGCATATTATAATAATTGAGTAAATACATTGTTATTTGAAAATTATTTACATTAATTCGGGACCGCGGCGTGGTCTAGTGGTACAGCTTCCTCCTCGCATGTGGAAGGTCGTGGGTTCAATCCCCAGCCGGGTCATACCAAAGACTTTAAAAATGGTACTAGAAGCTTCCTTGCTTGACGCTCAGCATTTAGAGGAGAGTTCTAGGTCTGGTCGGCCCGGTGTCAGTATAATGTGACTGGGTGGGGTATCATACCATGTGTCTGCGGCATGATACTCCAGTGCGACAGCGCTTAGAATACTGTCTCAAGTAGACACCGTCGCGATATGACAGAAAAATTGTTAAAAGCAACGCTAATCACCATACAACAACTACAACATTAACTCGGTAGGAATCTGTCAGAAAAGGCGATAAATTGTCAAAAAAGATAAGTTTAAAGACCTCATTTAGGCAAGGAATTTTAGAAAATTCCTCGATATAAGGCATTATCAATTTTTTCCTGATTAAATATGCAAAGAACAATTCATAGTGATCTCAATTAGTGCATTAAAACGTCACAATCAATTATTACACACACACTGCATTTAAATTTTCCTTTAAGCCGGAAAGTGGTCGGAACATGACTAGGTTTTAATATCAATAGCAGTTTGTACATTTCCATGATGCACTGTTTAGAAAAACAATGGCGACCTTCAGGTAGCAAATGCCATGTTTTTAACACGTTATCGAGACATTTCAATATGGCAGAGAGTCAATTTCTTAACTCGCTTTTATATAGGGTTTGGTCGCTCATGCGACATAACCAAAAAATTTCTATCATAAAGGATGAACCCACAATCTCCTGATGTACATGCCAGGAAGACGTACTTACAGTAGGATTTTGGGTGAGTCACATTGTCTGATTCTGATGAACATTTGTAAAAATATGTCCAGTGGTTTAACGAAATTTTGTACCTCTTTCTGGCCTTGACCCTCAAGTGTGACCTTGACAATTGAGCTACAGCTTCCGCACAGACTTTGTCTCATTATAGGGCACATTTGTGCCATGTTATTTGAAATTCCTCTATGTATGAGAAAGTTTTAGCCATGGCAAGATCAGATGAACGGATGCATTGTTGGAAGCACATAAATAAATAAAGTCTTACCACTCAATTTTGATGACAGGTTATATGTACAAATTGTACTTTTGGTGTGGGGAAAAAATGCAATTCTTATGGCAGTGAAAAACTTGGACCGATTTGATATAGAAAATTAATTGTGAGAAAGGAATCATGAAGACAGTATGATGCCTTCGACCATTTGGCAAAGTTATTTTTCTGATTTCCACATTTTAAATTTTAATTCTCCATAATTCAGAACGATATCACTCGATATTTATCGTCAAAAATGTCTCATTAATACAGCTAGGCAATGTATTGATTTTGGTAAATTAACTTTTAAATCAAATTGTACCGATACAAATTTTACAAATATGAGTGCGGTAATAAATAAATACAATTTGGGATTCAATTTATAGAACGATGTTTCCTAATAAATATTGTTCCCAGTTTTCAATGATTGCACTTAGTGCATAATTCAGTCTTCATTAATTGCACTGGTGCATAATTCAGTTAAAAGCATTTATTCTATACTGTCATATTTATTGATGCTTAAATATCATGAATTGATCATTGAACACTTGCAATTTTAACATGTAGAATGTCAAGTAAATGTGGTGTTTGACGGTAGTAGTACATGTATTGTGAAATTTAAAGGTCACAAAGATCTTAAATACCCCGGGAATTCAGTTGTACTTTAAAATTGGTTGGTTTAATTGTTTTACTGAATGGGGGTTTAATGCCATTTCAAACAAATTTCCGGTTCTACATCAAATTTTAATATGTGCTATGTAAGACATCTACGCAAACTATAAAAGTAATTTTATGCCTGTGACCCAGCGTGTCATCAGAAAAAAGTCAGTCATGTGCAAGCTGTCTATCCCACCTTGCAATCCCAATTAATAATTAACACTGACAGGTCCGAATCCAAAGGCAGACAACAATTAGGCATGATTTTGCATTTGGTGACCATATACTTGAATCCAAGTAGAACAACCATCCATATGCATGTTAATAAAATGGGGTTTTCAACACATAACAGGTGATATGTGGCACATCCAGTTTTATTGGTGGATGAAGACCTCAGAATGAATCTGAGTAGAACCACCTTTCTCCAGCAAGTAACTGGCAAACTTTCTCATAGACCTTTTGGACCAAGCTTGACTGGAACTCACGACCTCAGAGGTGAAAAGCAAGTGATTTATTATATAAATAACAAGGTATAACATCCTTTATTATCTGTAATACACACTATTCAAGCCAAAATCAATCTTATAAATAAACAGAACTGAGCAAGCAATACTAAAACTTAAATAGACTGATCCGCATTTCCAGTCCAATGAATGGTTTTGGAGCCAATATAATTTCAAGGCAAAGGCCTGCTCATTCTAGGTAAACTCCACACCCCCACCCTACACACACTCCCACCCCTTTCAATTCCACCATCCCCATACTAACCTTCTGTTATCTAAATAAGCATTAGTTCTATTAGAGAATACAATCAAACTTGTCTTAAGGAGCCAATCAAGGGAAGCAGTAAATGTGGTCTGTTAAGACAGGTTGTTGCTTAATGCAGTTTAATTTGCTCTAATAGCAAATAAATTGGAAATTGGAAAAGTGACTGCTTACAAAGGCATGCCAAAATAATATGTTGAAAAGGAACTTCCTAACTTGGGCTATGCACCTAGGATAAACTGAAATAGATTTTCATTTTATTGGAAATACAAATAACTTAAATCTCTAAACAATATATACACTTCCTGACACACAGACACACAATAGCCACAAACTCAAAGTCATTTTCAGTATTTACACATACTTCAAACAATAATGGTATCCATGCTTTACAATGATTATTTGCATTGAATTATCAATAAACAACAAAGATTTATGTGTCTACAGGGGGAGACCATCAATTCCCACCAAGACTTCTGTTTTATGTCAATCAACTCTGTCCATTCCCTTTTCTTTATAATCAATATTTAACCAATGACGGAAACCAAACATTCACTGAGGGAAAAACAGTAAATACTCTGATGCTGGAAACCAAACATTCTCTGAGGGAAAAACAGCGAATTCTTTGATGCTGGAAACCAAACATTCACTGAGGAAAAACAGCAAATACTTTGATGCTTGAAACCAAACATTCACTGAGGGAAAAACAGTTAATACTCTGATGCTGGTAACCAAACATTTATTGAGAGAAAAACAGTTAATACTCTGATGCTGGAAACCAAACATTCACTGAGGGAAAAACAGCAACTACTTTGATGCTGGAAACCGAACATTCACTGAGGGAAAAACAGCAAATACTTTGATGCTGGAAACCAAACATTCACTGAGGGCAAATCAGTTAAGCATTTGATGCTGGTAACCAAACATTTATTGAGAGAAAAACAGTTAATACTCTGATGCTGGAAACCAAACATTCACTGAGGGAAAAACAGCAAATACTTTGATGCTGGAAACCAAACATTCAATGAGGGCAAATCAGTTAAGCATTTGATGCTGAAAACCAAACATTCATTGTGGGCAAATCAGCCTATCATTTGAAGCAGGAAACCAAACATTTACTGACGGCAAATCAGCAATTCATTTCATGCTAGAAACCAAACATTCACTGATGGTAAATCAGCCAAACATTTCATGCTGAAAACTTAACATTCACTGATGGTTAATTAGTCAATCATTTGATGCTGGAAACCAAACATTCACTGAAGGCAAATAAGCAAAGCATTTTATTCCTGAAAACCAAATGTTCACTGAGGGCAAATCAGCCAATAATTTGATGCTAAAAACCAAACATTCACAGTGGGTAAATCACCCAAGCATTTGATTCTGGAAACCAAACATTCTCTATTTAAAAGACAGCCAATTATTCGATGCTAAAACAAATTGAAGTTTCATTGAATTCCAGCCAATGTTGCTGAAAAATAACAATAAAAAAAAAATGTCCACAGATGTAAAAAAATATGTATGAAAAATTGAAAGGGCCAAAACTCATTGAAAAATTATTCTCGCGCAACATACTGACAATTTACACAACTAAGCTTGGTACCAGTCACCCTTGTGAAGTTTCACTGAATTCTGGCCAATTGTTGCTGAGAAATAGTGGTCCCAAAAATTGTCTACAGATGGACGAACCAAAGGACCAACCAACCTACCAACAGACGAGCCTGACCCCTATATAGCTCCTATAACTTTGTATCTGGGAATATGGAATATCAGCTAATTATTTGAGGCAGGAAACCAAACTATCAATGAGGAAAATCAGCCAATTATTTGACGCAGGAAACCAAACAATAAATGAGGAAAATCAGCCAATTATTTGATGCAGGAAACCAAACAATAAATGAGGAAAATCAGCCAATTATTTGATGCAGGAAACCAAACAATAAATGAGGAAAATCAGCCAATTATTTGATGCAGGAAACCAAACAATCAATGAGGAAAATCAGCCAATTATTTGATGCAGGAAACCAAACAATCAATGAACTACTCTGTGAATATTAATGATTAAACTGCTAATCTAATATCTTTACTAATATTTGGACTCCACACACCCATTGTCCAGAATATGGACTGCAGCAAAACATTACTGAAATTCATTTCTCCCTCAATTGGCAAATAAATGGCAGAATAATTAAAATTAAAATGGTCGTCTGTAATTACCAATTATACTGCAAAATAAAACATTACAGTGAAATATTGATGCAATTATATATAGAATACATAATGAACAGAATCAATTCTATCAGTTTCTGGGCAAAAATAGTATATCACTTTCAATCTTTGCAGAGAAGGCAGTCTGATTAACTAAGGCATAGATGGACAGCTTTTTCATTATTTGGATATCCGATGTGCTCACTCACTGCTGCCCACTGTCTGGGGAGACACAATCTAAAATATTGTCAAAAAGCTCCTCAGTAGAGATGTGCCATCAGCCACACGTATGCAGATAACCACAACAGTAGGCCACAACAAAGATTGCCATGGAAATATCTATAAAGTATGAAACATGCAACAACATTGCCAAAGAAATACCAATAGAGTATGTAGGCGACAATAAGGTATATTTGAGGAAGACATTTTTTTTTAATGGGGTTTTTAATGCTGTTTTCAACACATTTCAGGTTATATATGGCATATCCAGTTTTATTGGTGGAGGAAGACCTCAGAATGAATCCGAGTAAAACCACCGTCCCACTGCAAGTAACTGGCAAACTTTCTGAAATTATTTTTTTTGGAGCGAGCGGGACTCGAACCAACAGCCTTATCGGTTAGAGGTAAGTGATCCTGAGACAGGGCCTTAGACCACTCGGCCATGGAAGACCCTGAGGAAGACATAAAACAACTAAAAGAATCCTAGAAAAGGGAGAAACTTAACACCCTTCAACACCTGGGGTTTCACCTAAATCCATGCAGCAGCAGTTGCTTATAAGACAAGGGATTGCAGAGAAATAGGGCGCACAAGGATTTGGTGTTGCACAGACAAACATACTCACACATGTGCACACGGGTGAGGCGGTGACAATATGCTTCCCCGAAATATTTGGAGAAGCATAAAAATGACAGCACATGAGGAATAGCTCGAAACACATTCATGTTTGTATATAGATTATTTGTAAAGAGAAAAGATATCTACTGAAAAAAACATTACAGATTTTATGACCATATTTAGGATTCTGGAGTTTCTCAAATATGCTTGAAGTCAGACAATGCAAGAGAAGGGTCAATACAACATCATTGCTATAGGATACACTGGTGGCTACATCAATATATTAATCGTGCCTTTGAGTCACAGAATGACTACTGATATAGGTTCAATCTGACTAATGTACACAATCTTCCTAACTGTAAGATCTGATGATGATCTATTCAAATTCTTCTTCTAGAATAACTGGATTTCCAATATCTGTATTTTTGGCTATTTTTATTTTTTTTTATTTTGTTTTTTCCTCAGGGCGTTAGAGTAATGAAATCAGGCTGATTCATTGCTCCTGTGTTTTTTGTCAAAAACATCTTTCATAGTGACTTATTAGTGACAAATTTGTAATAGTGTCAGTTATAAAGGCTATCTTATGATGCACGGAAAATTTCATAGAAAAAAATAAATGAACTTTGGAGATATTTGAAGAAATATACATTTTTTCTACCTGGATTACCTGGTTTACATAATCTACAGTACTTTGGACACTTTCCCTGCCATTGTGTGGGTATCAGTTGGATTGCAACTACTGTTATTGGACTTATCTTACTGTTACTGAGATCTTCTCACTACTGGACATAATGAGTAAGTCAAGTGATCAAGGAAAAGGCTCACAGAGCAAGCAAGGAGTAACTGTTAATATGTCCTCTGGCACAAAGGCAAACCAGAAACTTGCTAATACACAGCCAACAAAACGCGCTCACTCAGAAGTCGCCAACAATAGTGCTGAGGAATTAGCCATTATCACCCACCAGTTGGACATATTAACTGAAAATATGTGTAGTGTCAGGGAGGAACTCAAAGATATTATGAAAAAGAGTGACACAGAAACATTGATTTCTTCAACTGTTACCAAGATAATGAGTGAAATGGAAAACAAATTGTTAAAAATTGTTGATTTGAAATTACAAGAAAAAACAAAAGACATGATAGACAGGATTGAAAGCTTGGAGTTTGAAAACAGTCAGCTGCAAAACAAACTAAAATCCTATGAGAGTAGTACTGAAAAAAAAATTACAAAGTTACAAGAAAGTGTCTACACAAATGAAACACTAGCGGGAGAGGCAAATAAAAGGTCTAACTACAACGAGCAGTATTCTAGAAAAAACAATGTGAAAATACTAAACATTACTCCAACGGCTGATGAAAATGAGGTCATTCTCACTACGAAGGTCTGTGACACATTTAAAAGGCATGGTGATATTGCACTCAGTCCAGATCAGATCATAGCAATACATCGCATCCCTGGTAAACCTGGCATGACAAGGCCAGTACTCATGAAACTGAGGAACAACAATGCCAAAAGCATGGTAATGAGGAAGCGATCCGTCATGAAGGAAGCAGGACACAGACTGGTGGACGATGTCACAAAACTCAACCAAGGCTTAATCAACAGACTCCACCTTCATCCAGACTTGGACAGTGCTTGGTTTTTCAATGGGGCCGTATATGGAAAAACCAAATCTGGATATAGACATAAATTTTTATTTCAGTCAATCTGATTACTCATTTCAACAGCCGTTTGGCATAACTTCAATGTGGGTGTTGATTCGGTCAGAGAAATCTTCATATATTGGTGTATAATTAAAGAAAGTCATGGTATTGTCCCTGATTTCTTAAACATTTGAAAATCATTTACAAGTATTTATAAAATATGTTTGTTGTAATTATTACGAACATGACATTGTGATAACTGCAAATGAATCCCAGCTAAATATAGATGTTTCTTCGGTTGAAACAGACATCTACTTTTGCTTTCAAAAACATTGAAAGCAAGCCTCTGATTGGCCAGTGAAACAGTCAACTGAAGTTGACATTCTATGCATCATCATCAGATTCCATAGCAAAGCATTATATAGAATATGATTTTAATGAAATTGGATATAGACTAGTCAAACAATTGTAACCTATAATAGTGTTGAGACTATCATTATCAGTTTAGTACAGTCATGATCAAATGAAGTTATTTCTAAATGAAAAGCATCAATTATTATAAGCAAAGGCGAATCTACTCTTTAAAAAATATTGGGTATGCACTCCCTAAACTCCCTTTTTTTTTTATCAAAATCCACTATATTTCTACTTAAAAACATGTGAGCCCATTCAGATATTATGTTGTGCCCCCTTAAGTCCTCCCCCACCCTGAACTTAAATCCTGGATCCTCCCCTGCTAAGTAACATTGACGTCAAGAATCTATTTTTCTCAGTTCATCTTTTTCTTTGCACTACAATACTCTTACCTTTTTTTTTAAAAATGTCAATCATCATGGTAAAGAACAAGAAAATGTAAAGGTTACAGCGTCTAAATCAATATGAAGTTGGATAAAATCATTTTTTTTTTAGTATTGCTTTCTATCCCAGAAGAACATTAACCAGTAACTAATTAATACAATGTGCAGAAAAGTATTGTTTTTATTGTTTTCTTTAAACCCTTATGACTTGTATACATCGAGTTGCATAATGGCAAACAGGCTGAATCAATCACAGGAACTGTGTTACAGAAAAATATTTGATGAGTCGACTACTGACCAATAGAAAAACTATTGATACAATAGGACATTGTCCCAGTCCACACCACACTTCCATTTGATGTGAAAAATGACATTGTCAAAGTCCACACCACACTTCCATTTGATGTGAAAAATGACATTGTCCCAGTCCACACCACACAACCATTAGATGTGAAAATTGACATTGTCCCAGTCCACACCACACAACCATTAGATGTGAAAAATGACATTGTCCCAGTCCACACCACACAACCATTAGTTGTGAAAAATGACATTGTCCCAGTCCACACCACACAACCATTAGATGTGAAAAATGACATTGTCCCAGTCCACACCACACAACCATTTGATGTGAAAAATGACATTGTCCCAGTCCACACCACACAACCATTAGATGTGAAAAATGACATTGTCAAAGTCCACACCACACTACCATTAGATGTGAAAAATGACATTGTCCCAGTCCACACCACACTTCCATTTGATGTGAAAAATGACATTGTCAAAGTCCACACCACACAACCATTAGATGTGAAAAAATACATTGTCCCAGTCCACACCACACAACCATTAGATATGAAAAATGACATTGTCCCAGTCCACACCACACAACCATTTGATGTGAAAAATGGCATTGTCTCAGTCCACACCACACAACCATTTGATGTGAAAAATTTCATTGTCCCAGTCCACACCACACAACTATTTGATGTGAAAAATGGCATTGTCCCAGTCCACACCACATAACTATTTGATGTGAAAAATGACATTGTCCCAGTCCACACCACACATCCATTTGATGTGAAAAATGGCATTGTCCCAGTCCACACCACACAACCATTTGATGTGAAAAATGGCATTGTCCCAGTCCACACCACACAACCATTTGATGTGAAAAATGGCATTGTCCCAGTCCACACCACACAACCATTTGATGTGAAAAATTTCATTGTCCCAGTCCACACCACACAACTATTTGATGTGAAAAATTTCATTGTCCCAGTCCACACCACACAACCATTTGATGTGAAAAAAGACATTGTCCCAGTCCACACCACACAACCATTAGATGTGAAAAAAGACAATGTCCCAGTCCACACCCTACTTCCATCAGATGTGAAAAATGACAATGTCCATGACGTCATCAGCGGTGACAGTAAGTGTGACAACACCTTAAGACAACTAGGTCACAGACACAAGTCATAAAACAAGATAAATAGGAATTTGTCTTGTCCATAATTTGATTATCAAATGCACTCAACTGCAGCTTATGTTGTTTTTTCTGGAGGCAGTGTTCTTTGAATACTACATCTCCACAATGACAAGACATTGTCTTATTATTTGATTATGCGATAATCATCATGAAGCGTACGTTAAAACACGAGAAGATGCGAAAAAGTACTGATTTAAGGCTAATGTTTTATGGAGACGGACTGACGATGATGGAGGATGCCAGACAACGTGATCCCTACCTGACATGAATCACTATGGGAAATAATCTTCAGACATACCCTGTGATAAAAAACAATCAATCCACTAATCTGTTGGAATTCATTTCTTTTGCTCATCACCAATTCCTACAATCAAATTAACTCAGGCAAAAGATCAGACAAACAATTCAATGTTTATTTTGTTAAAATTCTTCTCCATCCTGATTTAGAAACATTTCTCACATTTAGTGGAGTGCATGGTCCAGTGGTAGATAGGAGGGTCATGGGTTTGATCCTCCACCACAGCCATGTGTGGTGCCCTTTAGCAAGACATCTTTTCTGGTTCTACACAGGAAGATTTCGAGAATGATTTGTATAAGTTGTTAGTAACTTGTTTCACAATCTATGTAAATAAATAAGTTGAAACTAAACTATCACATTCAGGATCATTCTCACGATTATTACCTTTTAATTTGATTCAATAAATATAATAAACAAATATGCTAAATTTTATATGAAATCTGTTGGGTGTTATTTTTTTCTGAGTAAAATTTTGATTTGTTTTATTGCTTTAAACTGAATGTAATTGGGTAGTTAAAGTTTTTAAATTGACCATTTAACTTGCATCCTAGTCTTAGAACTGCTTTATCTCATCATTTCAGCTGTCAGTAAGAATTTAGACAGAGAGCCAATCTAAAATGTAAATGGAGAGGTAAAATCTGAAAAGGAATCCTAATTCTAAAAATAGATACCATGCACACGCTTCTTGGTGACCTTTATTTCATCATTTACACACTGTCTAAGATAAACCTAATTTCAGTATCTTACTTTGGTATGTTTTAATAAATATCCTTCAGGTATTAAAGAGAGATTTTAAATAAATCCTTTCTTGTAAAAAAACAAACCCAAGAAAAATATCATTCTAATTTTCTAAATGGAGGTCATGTTGGGAGAGCACTATTTTTCCTCGTCATGAATAATTGCAAAGTGATTTTCCACTGTGAAAGAGAAAGTGTTAAATGCTTTTTACCCAAATTTGGACAATAATGTTGTAGCCATCTTCTGTGGGACGTTTGTATGCAATTACAAACTGTAACCTAGTAAAGATATTGATTTCGTTTGGTTTTTACTCGCATTACGTCTAAGTACAAAATCTTGTTAACTCACAATGCCACCCACACGGGGCGATCAGGCTGGCCACCCATACAGGGGGCGATCAGGTCTGCCACCAAAACAGGGGGTGATTAGGCCAGCCACCCCCACAGGGGGTGATCAGGCCTGCCACCCACATGGGTGATCAAGCCGGCCACCCACACGGGTGTGCAATTACAAACTGTAACCTAGTAAAGATATTGATTTCGTTTGGTTTTTTACTCGCATTACGTCTGAGTACAAAATCTTGTTAACTCACAATGCAACCCACACGGGGCGATCAGGCTGGCCACCCATACAGGGGGCGATCAGGTCTGCCACCAAAACAGGGGGTGATTAGGCCCGCCACCCACACAGGGGGTGATCAGGCCTGCCACCCACACGGGTGATCAAGCCGGCCACCCACACAGGTTGATCAGGCCTGCCACCCACACAGGGGATGATCAGGCCAGCCACCCACACAGGGGATGATCAGGCATGCACTGTGATGTGTCTGCAGCATGATACTTCAGTGTGGCAGTGCTCAGAAAACAGTTTGAAGTAGAAACCGTCGCAATAGGACTGAAAAATTATTGAAAATAATAATTAACAACATTCAACTACAACCTGGCCACAGGCAATTGGAAAATTAATTCTCTAAAGAACCATTATGACTGGAAGAATACAGAAAACGACACTAAACACCATACAATGTAATAAATGCATTATCAGGTTCCTGGAATTAAACTTTAATTGCCTTGAATCAGATGCGCCTCCAAGATCAGGATATAATTATCCATTTTCTAAATCTAATTCAATAAAAATTTGTGTTCATTTGACGACTGAGCAGCTTGCTTAACAAATTTAATTTTCAAAGCATAACAGCCAGACGTATTTTATAAAAAATGCCAGATCAGTGATAAAGTGAGTTTCCTTGACAACTGCCTGCGATTAAGTTAGGCCTGTGTTACACACTGTGACACTGTAATACAAAATGATGGAGTTTCCTTGAAAACTGCCTCTAATTAAGTTAGGTCTGTGTTACACACTGTGACATTGTATAAACAAGAGGCCCAAGAGGGCCTGAGGACGCTCTACTGACTCATGAACCCTCGGGGCGGGGTCATATTTAACCCTAGGGACACCATTTGAACAAATCTAACAATACTATAGTTGGTCATCATTACTACATAAACATTTTGAAAATCTGTTGGGCCGTTCATGAGAAGAAGATTTTTTAAGTATTGGACTATTTTTAGTAATGGTGGCCATCTTGAATTTCAGATCGAAAAAAAAAAAATCTTCTGTATTGTCTCCTATGCAACAGAAACATGCATGTGAAGTTTCAGTTTAATTGGCCTAGTGGTTTCAGAATAAATGAAAGAAAAAGAGAATTTTCTGTTTTCCCATAGTATCTCTATGTAAAATTCTAAGTCCCCTTACAGGGCCCCTATAAATTTTAACCCCTTAATTCTTATCTGCAAATCAAACCCCAACACATAGGGATAATTTATGCCAAATATGAACAAATCTGACATACCGGTTCTCAAGAAAACGATTTTAGTAATTCTGAATTTTTACCCTTTTGGGGCCCCTCCTGACCACTTGAACACTTGACCTTGAGCTATGACCTTAACCTTTGACACATCGTCTTGTCCTAGTGAACATTTGGGCCAAGTTATTTAAAATTCCAATCACAACTGTAGGAGATACAGTGCAGGGATGCACACACGGACGGACCCCATTTCTATATCAATTCTATATATTCTTTATTAACCCTTTGTTGTTGGTAAAGAATAGATACTGCATTTATTAACCCTTTGCTATTGGTAAAGTGAAGATAATGCATTTATTAACCCTTTGCTGTTGGTAACGCACAGATACTGCATTAATTAACACTTTGCTGTTGGTAAAGTGTAGATAATGCATAAATTAACCCTTTGCTGTTGGTAACGCACAGATACTGCATAAATTAATCCTTTGCTGTTGGTAAAGTGTAGATAATGCAGCTTGAACATTTAATAAACACCACCTGCCACCACTAAAACTATTGGCTGCAATTGTTACTGCTGATTATGGAATAAAAATTTATTTATGTCAGCAGCAGGAAATTTTGATTGATCTGGCACCTGCAGCCTGCAATATCGCCCATAAATAAATCAAAACATGAACTCAATTAAACAAGAGCATCAAAAACAAACCAGCAAACCAGCTGCACGTTTTCGAGAACATAGGTTTAATAAACAGGATACACACAAAGTAATATTTAAACCTTAATATTTCTATTTTAAATAGCAATTCCATTCAAATGTTCATTTTCACCCTTAACATTTTGTAAGAAAGTTTAAAAGAGCAAATGCTCATTTGAAGAAAAGGTCCCCTTTTTCTTCGTTTAGTTGAGCTCAACATCGTACCAAACAGTTGTTAAACATCCAAACATGATTTCTAAGGTTGCTGCAGTTGAATGCAAGAAAGCAAATGTGAAATTTTTATTAGCATAGCCTCTTATGGATTTCTTCTACCATCGATCTACTTGCACAAATATATTTGAAAATGCACATCTGCGGTGTTTTTAACACTGACTGAATGGATGAAAGTAAATACCTACCCATATTTGTAATTTCACACGTTTATCTTGTCTGAAAACTGTTTTTACTTTGAAGTCTATTCCAACTGTGCTTACAAACGCTGACGTGAAAGAATCATCCGCATATCTGAACAGAAATGAAGTTTTTCCAACTGAGCTATTCCCAATGATTAACAATTTGAACATGTAGTCGAAGTTCTGGTCTGCTGCATCCTTCTGCCATTTTGAATCATTTGCGGAAGCCATCTGAAAGTAGTCAAAAATGAAATACTGAAATAAACTCGGATTACAATAAAAATTCTAGCCTCTATAAACACTTTATCACACAGTGATCAGATTATTACGAATTCTAGGTAACTAATGCAAGCTCAAAGGTACACAAATACCATCAAATAAGATGTAATACCAAATCATAATATATGTCTATTAACTAATAATGAATGATAAAGATATGTGCAGTTAGTTACCCATTGGGGTCACTAGAATAATGGTACAGATATGTGCAGTTAGTTATCCATAGGGGTAACTAGAATAATGATACAGATATGTGCAGGGGTCACTAGAATAATGATACAGATATGTGCAGGGGTCACTAGAATAATGATACAGATATGTGCAGGGGTCACTAGAATAATGGTACATATATGTGCAGTTAGTTATCCATAGGAGTCACTAGAATAATGGTACAGATATGTGCAGTTAGTGATCCATAGGGGTCACTAGAATAATGATACAGATATGTGCAGTTAGTGATCCATAGGAGTCACTAGAATAATGATAGATATGTGCAGTTAGTTATCCATAGGAGTCACTAGAATTATGGTACAGATATGTGCAGTTAGTGATCCATAGGGGTCACTAGAATAATGATACAGATATGTGCAGTTAGTTATCCATAGGAGTCACTAGAATTATGGTTCAGATATGTGCAGTTAGTGATCCATAGGGGTCACTAGAATAATGATACAGATATGTACAGTGAGTGATCCATAGGAGTTTCTAGAATAATGGTACAGATATGTGCAGTTAGTTATCCATAGGAGTCACTAGAATAATGATACAGATATGTGCAGTTAGTGATCCATAGGGGTCACTAGAATAATGATACAGATATGTGCCGTTAGTTATTCATAGGAGTCACTAGAATAATGGTACAGATATGTGCAGTTAGTGATCCATAGGGGTCTCTAGAATAATGGTACAGATATATTTGCAGTTAGTGATCATTAGGGGTCACTAGAATAATGATACAGATATGTACAGTTAGTGATCCATAGGGGTCACTAGAATAATGATACAGATATGTGCAGTTAGTGATCCATAGGGGTCACTAGAATAATGATACAGATATGTACAGTTAGTGATCCATAGGGGTCACTAGAATAATGATACAGATATGTGCAGTTAGTGATCCATAGGGGTCACTAGAATAATGGTACAGATATGTGCAGTAAGTGATCCATAGGGGTCACTAGAATAATGGTACATATATGTGCAGTTAGTGATCCATAGCGGTCACTAGAATAATGATACAGATATGTGCAGTTAGTGATCCATAGGGGTCACTAGAATAATGGTACAGTCAAGCCTGTCTTTAGCAGCTAGTCAAGGGAAGTAGTAAATGTGGTCTTTAACACAGGTTGTTGTTTAATACACAATTTTTGCTTTGAAAGGTCATCCAGAATAATGTTGCCTTTATCCAAACAAATCAGGTCATCCAGCATAATGTTGCCTTTATCTGCAGAGGTCAAGGTCATCTAGCATAATGTTGCCTTTATCCATAGAGATCAAGGTCATCAAGAATAATGTTGCCTTTATCATTACAGATCACGCTCATCCAGCATAATGTTGCCTTTATCTGCAGAGATCAAGGTCATCCAGAATAATGTTGCCTTTATCATTAGAGATCACACTCATCCAGCATAATGTTGCCTTTATCTGCAGAGATCAAGGTCATCCAGAATAATGTTACCTTTATCCATAGAGATCAAGGTCATCCAAAATAATGTTGCCTTTATCCATAGAGATCAAGGTTGTTGCCTTTATCCATAGAGACCAAAGTCATCCAGTATAATGTCGTCTTTATCCATAGAGATCAATGTCATCCAGAATAGTATTGCAAATAACTTGAAGAATAATTATAAGTTTGGTTGCTAGGACTAAACAGTTTCAACAAACAAAACCATAGAAAAAACTAACAAACTAATTATCCAATGATGTCAAGAACATTGAGAAGAAATAATCACATGGTTTTTGAAATAGAACAACTTATTGCACAAGTTTAGGGATTTTGAGGTTCCAGTTTGTCTTATGTATGATGGCAAGTGTAGGACCTTTGTAGCACATGCATGTTGTTCGAGGCTACAATTTCATTATAATTATCGAATTTTGGATAACCTTCTAGGTTCATTTTGCACATTTTTTATGGTATTTTATCAGTCTTCCTTCAAATAGTTTCATTCATTTTAACCCTTATGTGTTGGTATGTCATAAAAAAACATGTAAATTACTGCGTGCTGTTAATTGTATAGTTGTCAAATATCATGTTATCAAGTCGTTATTTATACATAAATATGATCATGTAATCTCTACATACTGAAATTAATTGTATAGCAGTCAAAAATCATGTAAATTACTTAATATTGTTAATTATACAGTAAAATATTCATGTTATTTTCTACATACCGTTTGATAATTGTATAGAAGTCAAAAATCATGTAAATTACTTTATATTGTTAATCATTCATGCATACAGTTAATTCCATTCATCGGAAACATGTAAATTTCTACAAATGGTTAATTCCATTCATTGAAAACTCATGTAAATTTCTACATACTGTAAGTTGAAGTCATGGAAAACTCATTTAAATTTCTACATACTGTAAATTGCAGTCATCGAAAACTCATGTAAATTCCTACATACATATACACAAATACAGTCTCCCTCGCCCAGACAAATATACTGTTTTCAGAATAATCTACAGTCTGTTGATGTCAGAAGAATGAATACCTCCCCACAGCTTGTGTATAATGCCTGACGTGCTCTATTGAAAATATATCAGCTACTGTGCATACACAAACATGATTTTAGTCCCATTATTTATGTATGACAGTCACATTTGATGACAGCTATCACTGGGGATATCTGTAATTTGTAGTAGGAGCCACACAATTTCGAACCAGTTTTTCATGCTCTGACATTAACTATCATTATCGGGTATAATTTGGAGTCTATTTTAGTTGTGATATTTATCAAAGGATATGAATAGAATATCATTCAATGATGTACCTCCCCTGTTGTTTAGCATTAGGACTGACATCTCACAATATCTAGACTTGAGGAGAAGAAAGGTGATTTATATCAATGTTATACTTAAGAGCCACCTAGAAGATTTCACCCACGCGACGTGTCCTAAGGTTTATGACAGGTAAGGCCATAATAAATTAATTGCTTGATTATCATCCCTGTCAGTCCCCTAAGTTTCATGCTGCCCCTACCCTTTTTGTTTTCATTAAAAAAATATATATACATTAACAACAAAAATCTAAGAAAAAATCAAATCAAATCCACCCCCACTCCCCCTTTTTCAGAATTTTTTTTATCAAGCTGCTATTAAGAGTTGTAAACATTGTAGATCCAAATGCTATTTAATCAATGTAAATATAAAACAGATTGTGAAGCACCAACATTTATTTTTCTATTTTGATAATTTAATTTAGATCAATATAATTATGAATGTTTAATCGAATGTCATGGTTTTTTTCTTATATGAATAATCATAATGCACACACATAGCTAGATTCTTTTAAATATTACAATATAATATTCATAAAATGTATGTTAACAATATTCAACCAGGACCGTCAAAACATATATCTAAAGAATAATATTTACATAAAAAGAGACCACTGAGGGCCTCATTGCTCTACATGACTGACCTGAATACAAAACTCACTGTTTCTCAAACTCATCTGAGGTCTGATACTGCCCTACTGGCCAACACAGCTAAAAACCAGGGATGTTTCACAAAAATACTTACAACAAAAATCATCGTAAGCGTAAACCAACAACTATTCATAAAATGTTTAATTTTCATCCAAATGAAGTCAAGTTGGCTCAAATTATGCAAAAAGTTATAATATTTTTTGAAAATACAATCATTTTAAATGTTGATCTAAATTTGAACACAATGGAGAAATTGTCAAATTGACGTACATTGTAAGTTATTTTGTGAAATACAGCCCAGATAAACATCGCCAGTACACGTAATTATACTACTGTAAGGATTTACTATAATGATAATTACTTTGTGACATAGAATAGTTGTGTATAATTATTCTACAGTCATGCTGTATAATTACTGTGAATATTCATGAGACAAGAAACAGATACAGTCGCAATGCATAAAGCCTAATAAAACCCTCATGCAGGCTTCTTCATTTCTTCTTAAAATAGAATGTGTCTGTTACCATGAGAACGATTTTGTTAAAACACAATGTTTATAAAAAATACATTTTCAACAAAAAAGAAACTTTTAAAAGATCACGATGACCTATAAACTATGACCTATAAACTGATGTATTGACCAAATAAGTCACCAGATATCTCTATACTGTTTTTTGTGTATCTAAGGTATATAGCTTTAATATCTAGGCAGTATATGATGTACATCAGCCAAATGGTGTTCACAGAATAGTTCAAATTAACTGTTGCATTAATCAATTAATTAATTAATTATTCGTCCAAAGCATCAAGGTTCAGGGCCTTACATTTATCTCAAAGTAAGAAATTTCATTTGCAACCTATCGAGGTTCCAGGCCTCACATTTGTCTCAAAGTACGAAAGATTATGTTCAAAATATCAAGGTTCCAGGCCTTACATTTGTCTCAAAGTAGGAAAGGTTATGTGCAATATATCTAGGTTCCAGGCCTTACATTTGTCTCAAAGTAGGAAAGGTTATGTGCAAAATATCTAGGTTCCAGGCCTTACATTTGTCTCAAAGTAGGAAAGATTATGTTCAAAATATCAAGGTTCCAGGCCTTACATTTGTCTCAAAGTAGGAAAGGTTATGTGCAAAATATCAATGTTCCAGGCCTCACATTTGTCTCAAAGTAGGAAAGATTATGTTCAAAATATCAAGGTTCCAGGCCTTACATTTGTCTCAAAGTAGGAAAGGTTATGTGCAAAATATCTAGGTTCCAGGCCTTACATTTGTCTCAAAGTAGGAAAGATTATGTTCAAAATATCAAGGTTCCAGGCCTTACATTTGTCTCAAAGTAGGAAAGGTTATGTGCAAAATATCAAGGTTCCAGGCCTCACATTTGTCTCAAAGTAGGAAAGGTTATGTCCAAAGTATCAAGGTTGCAGGCCTCAAAGGTTATGTGCAAAATATATGGGTATTTATCTTTAAGTTAGAAAGAAAAGAAAAAGTAATGCAATATAATTTTACAACAATTTACCAATTTAATTAATAAAATAAAAAAAAATTATTTACCTTACTATATAAGATCTGATTTTACATTCACTTGCCGTACTTCACAACAGTTAAGTGTACAATTAACATGCACAGCTTACAGGGTTTAAAATGTAAACCAATTAGAACCAACCTGAATACCAATGTAAACAACTGTATCACTCCCACACAATGGTGAAATATACCACAAAAGCTTTGATAATGACGGTACAGAAAATGAAATAATGGTGCAATAACGGTCTTTCTCATAAATATTGATCAAAGATTTGAAAGTTTTATGCCCTGATATTGTCCTAACGTTTCCGTATTGACGTCAACCAGTGTTCACAATGTGAAAGAGTGAATAATTCTATAAATAATTACAGACCAAACAGATAATCAAACCTGCAGCTTAAAATCCCAATAGGGTTAGGAGTAAACATCGTCTTTGAAGTAAATTTATAGATACAGCAAGTATAAACCAAGACAAAGGAAATGATTTATAACTTTTTAAATATTTCAGTACTGCTCATAAGGCCATAATAAATAATTGCTAGATTATCATCCCCACTCGCTCCCTAACTTTCATGCTGCCCCAACCCTTTTTATTTTCATTAAAAATAAAAAATAATCTTTTTTTTTAAATTAACAAAAAATAAATAAATAAATAATATCTTCTTGCCCTCCCCCTTTTTAAGAATTCTTTTATGATAATCTTGCAATTAATTTATAATGGCCTAATATACTGAAAAAAGAAAAAGAAATATATATAATTTAAAGTTATAATAAACATGTAAAATCACCTACAAAGTTCTGAGTGAATGATTTAGTGTCAGATTAAACCATTTACTGTAATTAGCAATTGCACATTAGACAAAATAGACAATTCCACATGCATGCAGTTTATTCCGTGTTATCAAATCAAACTTTCAGACTGATTTTATAGACTTTATTATCAGTAAGAAAAAGACGTTGAAAAACACTTGTTAAGTTTTCTTTGTTTCTACTATGCCTTAAATTCCACAAAATTGATGTGATTATGCCATCAGTGAATGAAGAAAAAACTTCCTTTATGTGATTTTTGTTTTCGACCCCAACCACATGAATTGTAATCAATAATTTCATCTTTTTCCCATACGTTAGAGACATATTGTGATACATAATTATACAAATTATTAAAACTTCGTTTTCATATTTCAATTTATTTACATTGAAACATAGTGAAAAAGTTTCTTTCTTGTTTACTATAGTAATGTATTAGTTGAAATGACTATTAACAGTGTAGGAAATCTAACTGATGCCTGAAGGATTATTATTTATTAATATAGTGTCATACTTTACCATCAATATTGCATGAAGCCTTAAAAATGTGTAAATAAGTAAAGTCGTACCAATCAATGACTGTTACATTATATACTATAAATTATAAATCACTTTGCCCGTTTTAATTTTTCGGGAAACAATTATTTATAAATATAATATGAGTCTAAGGTCCTGCATACAAATTGTATTATTCTACAACAGATATTTGAGAGATAACATCCTTAATAATACCCTTACAGTGGTATATTTAATCATGGATGTTTGCCAATCATGCCAGGGGTCACAGGTTTGATACCAGAGGTGATATAATGACCTCTCAAAAACAACCTCCAATACTGGTTCTACTGAGAAAAACAACCGGAGCATGACTCACTAAATACTCTGTCTAAGCCAGCAATAAAGCTTAAATATATTAGAAAAAAAGAAGGATTTTAATATTATAAGACAGAAAAACATATCACAATGGATAATTAAGGTTATGCACCATTTTTTACACAGGTGGTAAGTGCACCTAACCATCATTTCTGGGATCGGCCAGGACAAGCACCTTATCCCAGCAAGGTGGACGACTCATGGCCTACCATCACAATATATCACAGAATATTGCTTGGTGGGGCTTTGAAATCACAACCCCTGGTATGGCAACCAGACATGTTACCAATTAAACTGGCTTGGGCTTGCCGCTTGTGTCACTTCTCAATATATAAAAATTGAGAAAAACTTATCAAGGCATCATCAGAATAAAACTCAATATACATAAATTATAATATGAAATGTCTATAACAGTCCAAGCTGCTGCTCTTCATAACATCTGAAATAATCGGTCAACATTACAGTCACACCATTAACGCCACTCCAGAATAGTTGACATATTTCACTGGGCGGGCGACATCTGCCACCATGTATTTGTTACTTACATTTGTATATAATCCTGGTGAGTTGTACAAAACAGCTGTCACCACCCATTGTTTATTGTATGATATGGAAAATATACATCACTGAATGCTTTGTTTGAAATTTAGACAATGAAGTAAATTTAGATACATTGAAAAATGGATCCCCTTGAATGAATATAAAAGCAATAAATAGGAAAAATGTAAGAACTCGTGCATGAGGAGTTTTCAATGTAACTTTAAGTGGAGTGATGGTGCAGTGAAAAGGTGTAGTCTGCTCATGTTACTGATGTCAAACAGGCTCGTAGCTCAACTCGATTAGCCTGTGATCAAAACATTTAAACAACACTAAGTTCTGAATGTAAGAGTGAATAGCAAAAGCCTCAAGCTAATACATTTTTCCATTTTTGAAATTATAGAACTGAACAAACCTTTATTCAGACTTTACCCTTTACTTCATATAGACGCCATTTGACACCTCTAATACAGACACCTTTGGACACCTAATAAAGGAGGCTTTTGAATTATTGGGTATATTATGTTTATATTAACTGACAGAGTGGAAAACAATGCAGGAAGTGTTCAGATTGCTCATTATGAGCAATCTGAACTCTTCCTGCACTGTTTTCAAAGGCCTGCTGTGATCAGTGCCGGAAAACATGTATCTATGGAGTAAAGGGTTAAACTATACCAGTTTTCTTCTATATCACAAAATGACAAATGTTTACAGTCAGGTCATATTAACAACAGGGAACAAAATTTAATACACAATACATTTTATCCAATGAGAGGATGGATCAATATAAATTTTTGATCGTGTTATTTCTAATATGAAGAGCACTAAATATATAAATATATACATGCGATATGATTTTTTTGGCATCCCTGAACAACAATTTTCACAAAAATCTACAAAGCACAAAAATGCAAAGAATCTGCCAGCAGAAGAGCAAACAATACAATTAACCCTTTACTCCATAGATACGCGTTTTCCCGCACAAATCACAGAAGCCCTTTGAAAACAGTGCAGGAATAGTTCAGAATGCTCCTAACGAGCAATCTGAACACTTCCTGCACTGTTTTCCACTCTGTCAGTTAAAATAAACATAATTCACCCAATAATTCAAAAGCCTTCTATATTAGAGTTGTCCAAAGGCATCTATATAAGAGGTGTCCAAAGGCGTCTATATTAGAGGTGTCCAAAGGCGTCTATATGAAGTAAAGGGTTAATATCACATCTAAACAAGAGCTGTCAGAAGACAACAAAGCTCGCCTCTGGGTGTCAAAGTCCAAAAAGGGCCATAAGTGTGCCAAAAATGCAACCCAGAGTAACAGTTCTTGTCTGTGTGTTCCATTGATGATGGTGAACATGCATGTGAAGATTCATTCACATCCAATGAGTGGTTGCATAAGATATCTTACGTGATAAAAAACTTTAACCTGAAAAATTAAGTCGAAAAAGGGCCATAACTGTGCTAAAATGCAACCCAGAGTTATGGTTCTTGTCTGTGTGTGTCCCATTGATGATGGTGAACTCACATGTGAAGTTTCATTCACATCCAATGAGTGGTTGCATAGATATGTGAAACTTGCACGCAACTAAATACAAAGTTTAACCTGGGTGTCTAAGTCCAAAAAGGGCCATAAGTGTGCCAAAATGCAACCCCGAGTAATTGGTTCTTGTCCCTGTGTGTTTCACTGATGATGGTGAACACACATGCAAAGTTTCATTGACATCCAATGAGTGGTTGCATAGATATCTGAAACTTGTACGCAAAAGTTTAACCTGGGTGTATACAGACGACGATGACACCGGGGTCATGACAATAGCTCTCTTTGGACTTCGTCCCGGCGAGCTAAAAAGCATTTATCTAGCAACAATGGCTTTCTCTTCTGTGCATATTAAGTCAGTTTTACTGACATCATGTATAACCGGTATACAGGTTCCGCCGGTTGATGAATGGGAATTGCCGATGACAACGGGAATGAATGAAAACCGATATATAACAAAATTATACGAGACAAAATATACAAGTGAATGAAAGTATGTGGAATAATTGCTGAAAAATGTATCTTACGCCTCCGCAATCAATAGACTGGCATCTACAGAGAATGTCACACATCCGGGGGAGTAATTCAAGTATTTTATATAACAATGGTTTTGCTTCTAGCATTATACAGTAATAAATCAATCCAATAATTGATTATGTGTGCCAGTCTACATGAATGGAATATTCTTCTTTTTTATTTGGAATGTATTTTATCAATTAATTATTAAATTGCTCCTTTTGTCAAAAGTTCAGTTATATAATGGTGGACATGTAGACTGAAAAATAGCAATGGGATGATGAGGATACTAATCTGCTTGAAAGTCTAAAGTGAATAAACAATACCATTTACCGGTAACACACCTCAATAAACATTTACTGAGCAATAATGGATTTTCTTTTCATGCACACGAAACAAAGTCAGCATTATTATGATCATGTACACACAACTCCCATTGGTTTGACGTATGGGAATCACTGATGACAAGGAAATGAATGGTTGTTGTTGTATGGTGTTTAGCGTCGCTTTCAACAATTTTTCAGTCATATCGCGACGGTGTCTACTTGAGACAGTATTTGAAGCGCTGTCACACTGGAGTATCATGCCGCAGACACATGGTATGATACCCAACCCAGTCACATTATACTGACACCAGGCCAACCAGACCTGGAACTCTCCTCTAAATGCTGAGCGTCAAGCGAGGAAGCTTCTTGTACCATTTTTAAGTCTTTGGTATGACCTGGCTGGGGATTGAACCCACGACCTTCCACATGCGAGGGGGATGCTCTACCACTAGACGGAAATTAATGGAAATGATATATTAAACCATTGCTCCATAAGCTTTTTCTTGGACTCTTCCAAATTGAAAGCATTAGTACACCACTTATCAGCAATTGATATGCAAGAATCTGAGTAAATCCACCGCCCTTTAACCCTTTACTCCACAGATACGCGTTTTCCCGCACCAATCACAGAAGGCCTTTGAAAACAGTGCAGGAAGATTTCAGACTGCTCGTAACGAGCAATCTGAACACTTCCTGCACTGTTTTCCACTCTGTCAGTTAATATGAACATAATTCACCCAATAATTCAAAAGCCTTCTATATTAGAGGTGTCCAAAGGCGTCTATATGAAGTAAAGGGTTAACAGACTGCAAGTTACTGGCAAATATTTTCACATTAATTGTTTTGACTGAGATGAGCTCAAACCCACAACCTAGTAAAGAAAATTCGTCCCAAAGACAACTCGTCCCAAAGACAATTGTCCATATTTTGAGACAACTCGTCAAGTTTCAAGACAACTCGTCCCATATTAAACGACCTTACTGACCTCCCATAAAAAGAACCCCAGACTACTTGGTGGAGTGACTAAATGTTTGTAATTTTTTAACGAAAGTAAATAATAACAAATATTTATGTCAAATGTTAGTAGCTCTTTTTTTTGTAACCAGAAATGCGAATGTGTCCACATCTCTCTTACTTTGCATACATGTTGCCATTCATTTCGCATTATTTCTCAGTTCTTTATTGATATCAGTGTCAGTTAAACAGACATGTTGGAAAATTAAATTAAGAGATGTGATTATTGTTATGTAGCAAAGTATGAAAAGACTATTATATGTGTAATGTTAACTGAAGGTCAATTACGCACACGTCATGAATCCTGTGAATTAATTAATTGTACCAACTACATACAAACAACTGTATTTTATATTTCTCAAATTAATCCAATCAATGGTTTTATAAAGAATTTAAGTACAACAAGTTGTCATGAAACTTGGACAAGACTTCTCAAAATGTGGGTCGAGTTACCTTGCGACGACTTGTCCTGAACCCCTTTACTTGAAATGATGCCATCTACCAGCATGGAGGACCTTTTTTATATATAACAAAGATAACATTTTTTTATGTTTTTTTAATAAGGTCTATAATTTTAGTGATGTCAAAAAGATCAATAATGATCAAACATTTAACTGTTTCCGCTTGAAAAAGCAATCAGTGAGATTGTGTTGTCAAATGCTGCTAGATATATTTTGATGAAATTGCACAACTGTACGTCTATAAAGAATTCTGAACTCAACAAGTATCCCAATAAGATTTTTTAATCCACTTTTTTTAAAAAATTTTTTAATGCATGTAATATGCATGGATTTTGTCATGAATAGAAAAGAAACGAACCAACCTAAAACTTCAAATTCCATATAAAAGTTCTTTGCAAAGCATGCGCACATACCGGCACAAACTATATATAGTGTCATATGCCTTGAACCAGTAATGCAGAAAAAATCCATTTGTTTGCTTAACCATGCAGCATCTAATTGAGCTGCAACATAATATACTAAAGAGGGTGCTAATTTAAAATGGATATCGATATTGATGCAACATGAATGCAACCATTTGCACAAATAAAAAGAATGGTACAAGTGACATTAAAATTAATTCCTTGCTGAAAGACATCTCAAAATAACATACTTTGAAAATTATGCAATTGGTGAAAAATAAAAAATTCAAAGAATTTAATATCAATTTGTGTTTTTAAGATATTTTTTTTTTACTCATATTTCTAAAACGAATGCGACACCACTACATGTACTTTCACAGGGGCTAGTAGCAATATAATAATATTTAATATACCTTTAATATTATATAGTTATAAAAAAGAAATAGGTACTCATATTTTATATTAAATATTTATCAAAATTTACATAATAAGGTCAATTTAATATAAATAATTGATAATTAGCTCACTAGTAATGATCCTCAGCAGTCAAAAATAAATACTGTTAATACCCCACCCAGTCCATTATCCTAACACATTTGGGTTAGAACACATTCTGAAAGTCCTGCATGAAAATAGAAGAGCACACAAACCCCATGACTCTGCTTGATAATATCTACAGGGCAGGATTCCCAGATTCCATACTTCCTTCAGGGTCTCTGACAGGGGCATGTCTATAACAACAAGCTTATCCAATATGGTAATAGTTTGTTGTTTTTAAAATCCTAACAAAGTCTGTTTTAAAGTTGAACCATATGGCCCTGTGAATGGCTGTATTTAAAGTTAATTATGGCCTCTACATTTAAAAAATGTAACCATCCAGTCATTCGACATTGCCACAGGCACCCTGGACGGCTCCAAACAGTACATCGTTATGGGACATTTAAATTGTTATTCATTTACTGGCTACATATAGTAACGGAAGGGTATAACCCACATACAAAAACAGCGACAACAACCTTGAAAATTGATACTTAAACAACCACTTACCATATAAGCAAATAAATCTCAAATAAACTAATTACAGCTGTGCGATATATATCCACACTGGTAAAGCAGGCCTATTTTCACCTCTGCGCTAATAAATGTAAATGATAGTAGAAAACTATGTACCTTGTATGCTGCTGAAGAGATTTCATCTAAAAATCTATATTTTCGCCTGCAGCAATGGGGAGCAGCTCAAAGCACTCGGTACTGAAAACTAGATCGGGAAATTCCAATATATCGCATCAAAATTACAACACATCTCTGCTCACATCCTACATCTTGTCTTTTTATGTTTTTAACGCCAGAACATTAGGAAAATTAGGTTAGAAAAGAAGTCTTAAATTAAATTATTGCTACTTTTCTCTGAAATAACACAAAACTATCCATCATTGCCATAAAAATAAATTCTTCTTACTAAATTGATGTATTTGCTACAATAAGCTCTTTTAGCACTTATTTAATTCTCAAAAAGACAGTGGAGTTGGTGGTGGGGGGGGGGGGGGGGGGGGGGGGGGGGTTATACAAAGGACGTCCTGTTGATCATTAATGACGTTTAAATTCATTCCGCATCTGCAGAAATGATAGACAAGCTTCTTTAACTTGCATTTAAGGTTCTAGTGGTAAAGCATCTACCTCACATGCATAAGGTCATGGGTTCAACCTCCGGCCGCATCATACAAGACTTGAAAAATGGTAATTAAAGCTTTCTTGCTTAACGCGCAGCATTTAGAGGATGGTTCTAGGTTTGGTCAACCCGGTGTCAGTATGTGACTGGGTGGGGTATCATACCATTTGCATGTGATATTATTCAACCAGTGTGGAAGCGCTCATGTTATTTTGATGATAAATAGACAGCTTGAAGATGCATAGCAACAGCGACTGCCCAAGGCAAGTGGCTGTTCACCAGAGATGACTGCAGTGGCTGTTCACCAGAGATGACTGCAGTGGCTGTTCACCAGATGACTGCAGTGGCTGTTCACCAGATGACTGCAGTGGCTGTTCACCAGAGATGACTGCAGTGGCTGTTCACCAGATGACTGCAGTGGCTGTTCACCAGAGATGACTGCAGTGGCTGTTCACCAGATGACTGCAGTGGCTGTTCACCAGAGATGACTGCAGTGGCTGTTCACCAGAGATGACTGCAGTGGCTGTTCACCAGATGACTGCAGTGGCCGTTCACCAGAGATGACTGCAGTGGTTGATCACCAGAGATGACTGCTTACGCAGGTTTGGCTGTAAGTGATACACTGCATGGAATTGCCAACTTTTCTCTTACAAAACCACTTAAAAATTTGTAAAAAAGCAATCAGTTGAAGGTGTTGCTGTTCAGAAACATAGAATTTCTAGTTACAAGTTGACACGAGTGTATAATGCGATCTGCGCAAGTTATATACTCCTCGCATTGTCCACTTGCACTACTGATACAGCTATGAGACTGCGGATCCAGACTCGCTGTCCTGAATTCTCTTTCATTACGGTATGTGAATTGTTATAGAACTTACAGATTTTATATTTATATTCTTGTTTTATTTTTTGTTTCGTCTGCTGATGGTTTGGAGAAAACTGCATTTTTTTTTGTTGAAAACGGTACTTTGGAAGGCTGCTTATGTAATTCTGACCTACACATTTTAGTTTATGAATTTGCACATGATTCTTATTTTTTGACAAAATCCCGCCTTGAATAGATCTCAACTGGTAATTCAAAGGGACCTAATTGATTTGGCAACAAATATTTTGCAGCTTCTCGGATTTCGAGCGAATGTGTGACAAACTAATAGTTATTAGTGTTAGTCAGTGCAAATCAATAAAAGTGATGCAAGTGTAACCAGGTATCAAGTAGATATTATCATGTCAGTATGTTATCTAGGTGTGATTCAATGCAACTGACAGACAAAATCGTGTTTGTCTAAAAATACACACAAAAATAAACAATTTTATACATGCAGACACATCTCGATATATATATATATTTTTTACAGTATATAATGATTGAATCGTGATTCTTTTTTACAAAACTGGTTGGAAATTGTTATTTTACTACGAAAGAGACAAAAGTAAAAAAGCGAGGTGGTGGGATAGTATTAGGGCTACAATGTCGAGTCCGCCAGTACAGACCTGTGGGCAAACATTGTCTCATTATAGTGAATATTTGTGATATGTTCATTAATTAACATGTATTTCAAAATCTGTCAAGTTCATTAGTGGTTTACAATATATGGCCTGGATACCAAATAATGTATCTATTTCTGACCTTGAACCTCTAAGTGTGACCTTGACCTTTGAGCAACTGACCTGGGTCTTACACCAGACCCATCAATTGATTATGGTGAATATTTGTGCCATGTTATTGTAAAATCTGTCAAGATATTGAGCCAATACAAAATTTTGTACCTATCTCTGACATTTAACCCTTATGTGTGACCTTGATCTACGAGTTAGGGCCTGGGTGTCTTGTGCACAACACTTTGTCGCATTAGTGTGAATACTTGTTCCATGTTATTTCAAAATCCCCCTAGGCATAAAAAAAAGTATAACCCAGACAAAATCGGACAGACGCATGCACCGACTCAAACACATTGTACCGCCTTTGTGACGACTTTGGCGAGCTCACATATAGGCTCTCCAAAGATAGCATAGTACACCAAGCATCAGACATAAAAATAAAAGAGCAACAGAGGCATAGAAATATAAATCTATATTATTTAACCATCTTCTGTTCTTATTGATGTCATGTATTATAGTATAATAGTGAAGTAATATAAAGGTTAACATACAAAGGTGAAATTGGCACAGTTCAAATATTGATTACACATGCATCTGCATGGTGGGTAGGGGAATTTTTTTCTTCTACTTTTAATAGCAGACATCATGGTTGAATAGCACTCTGATGCTGCAGTGAGGTCAGGGAATGACATAAAGGAAAACATTCTGCTAAATAATCTTTAGATTTAACGAAATTATTTCATGACTTAAGCATTCCTGGCTTGAAGCAAGCAGTTTAATAAATCAATCAATTTCAGCTAATCACACAGAAGCAATCAGATTGGATTTTTTCCTGTTATGTCTCTTATACTACAGCCTATCAAACCCGCACAATAAATTTACAGTGAATGCTTTCTAAGCAAACCTCTGAGGGATATATCAGGCACATTTATTTGAAAACTCTGTAACAATAATCAATTTCCCTCGGATCAATAATGATGTACGCAGATTTTGGCTGCAAATACAACTAAGAGATAGATGAGAACCAATGCAATGACGCACTGGAGCTAACTCCTATTAGATACATACACTGTGAGCGGAAGAAATAAGGAAGTCAATACTGGTTAAAAATAAATAATCTCTATGTTTGGGTGTGCATTGTAGGAGGTAGCCTAATGGGAATAATGTTGAATCTAATACTGATCTATAATGAAGACTAATGGCCGCTCCTTTTGAAATTCTGCGGACAGTAGATTGAATTGAGAGTCGCAAGAAAGTGGGATCTACATTCTTCCAGATACTAAGGATCAATACATCACTTCATAAAACTTTTTGATACATGAATAAAATTCCCAAATGCTCTGTACTGGGAATTACCCAAGAGGAAATAAAGTCTGATTAGCATAAGTTGTAAAATCTTGTTTCCCTGTTATTGATAGGAGAACTTGTTTTACCGTAATTGATAGGAGAATCTGTTTCACTGTAATTGATATGAGATCTTGTTTCACTATAACTGTTATGAGATCTTGTTTCACTATAATTGATAGATCTTGTTTCACCTTAATTGATATGAGATCTTGTTTCACTGTAACTGACAGAAGATCTTGTTTCACTGTAATTGATACAAGATTTTGTTTTACTGTAATCGATACGAGATCTTGTTTCACTGTAATTGACATGATATTTTGTTTCAATGCGATTGATAGATCTTGTTTCACTGTAACTGACATGAAATATTGTTTCACTGTAATTGATATAAGATCTTGTTTCACTGTAATTGATATGAGATCTTGTTTCACTGTAATTGATAAAACATCTTGTTTCACTGTAATTGATACAAGATATTGTTTCACTGTAATTGATAAAACATCTTGTTTCACTGTAATTGATACAAGATATTGTTTCATGAGATCTTGTTTCACTGTAATAGATATGAGATCTTGTTTCACTAAAACTGATATGAGATCTTGTTTCACTGTAATTGATATGAGATCTTGTTTCACTATAACTGATATGATATCTTGTTTCACTGTAATTGATATAAGATCTTGTTTCACTGTAATTGATAAAACATCTTGTTTCACTGTAATTGATACAAGATATTGTTTCATGAGATCTTGTTTCACTGTAATAGATATGAGATCTTGTTTCACTAAAACTGATATGAGATCTTGTTTCACTGTAATTGATATGAGATCTTGTTTCACAATAACTGATATGAGATCTTGTTTCACTGTAATTGATATGAGATCTTGTTTTTCTGTAATTGATATGAGATCTTGTTTCACTGTAACTGATATGAAGTTTTGTTTCACTATAATTGATATAATATATTATTCTGTTCCAAGGGCAGATTTAACTCACTATAGCTAGTTTTGATAACTGGTTTCTCAAGCTTTAACAAGTTTATGAAACTCAGAAGCTTAAATACCAGTATTTGAAGATATAACAAGTATGAGAAAATTCATTTCCCCTTGAAACTGTAAGTCTCTCAAGCCCAAGAATTTTTTTTTCTGAACTACCAGTAACTTTTCATAAGTGAATACCATTAGCTGCTTTCAAAGTTTGCAGGGAATCTAATATAATGCAGGTTAGTGAAATGAATAAGCATATTTTCAAGGTCAATACAGTTTGATGTTTGTTTTGAATTACCATATAAGTGTTTCCAGCTATGGCATAAATCAGACTGGTAGTATCACTATGGTGTATCAACTTGTAATTACATAAACCAGACTGATTTTAAAGTATTCTCAACTTGTTATTACATAAAGGAGTCTGGTAGTATGGTGTATCCACTTGTAATTACATAAGCCAGACTGATTTTATAGTAATCTCAACTTGTTATTACATAAAGCAGTCTGGTTGTGTGGTGTATCCACTTGTAATTACATAAGCCAGACTGATTTTATAATATTCTAAACTTGTTATTACATAAAACTGTCTGGTTGTGTGGTGTATCCACTTGTAATCACATTAGCCAGACTGATTTTATAATATTCTCAACTTGTTATTACATAAAACTGTCTGGTTGTGTGGTGTATCCACTTGTAATTACATTATCGAGACTGATTTTATAGTATTCTCAACTTGTTGTTACATAAAGCAGTCTGGTTGTATGGTGTATCCACTTGTAAAAACATAAGCCAGACTGATTTTATAGTATTCTCAACTTGTTATTACATAAAGCAGTCTGGTTGTATGGTGTATCCACTTGTAATAACATAAGCCAGACTGATTTTATAGTATTCTCAATTTGTTATTACATAAAGCAGTCTGGTTGTATGGTGTATCCACTAGTAATAACATAAGCCAGACTGATTTTATAGTATTCTCAATTTGTTATTACATAAAGCAGTCTGGTTGTGTGGTGTATCCACTTGTAATAACATTAGCCAGACTGATTTATAGTATTCTCAACTTGTTATTACATAAAGCAGTCTGGTTGTGTGGTGTATCCACTTGTAATTACATAAGCCAGACTGATTTATAGTATTCTCAACTTGTTATTACATAAAGCAGTCTGGTTGTGTGGTGTTTCCACTTGTAATTACATAAGCTAGACTGATTTTATAGTATTCTCAACTTGTCATTACATAAAGCAGTCTGGTTGTGTGGTGTATTCACTTGTAATCACATTAGCCAGACTGATTTTATAGTATTCTCAACTTGTTATTACATAAAGCAGTCTGGTAGTGTGGTGTATCCACTTGTAATTACATAAGCCAGACTGATTGTATAGTATTCTCAACTTGTTATTACATAAAAAGTCTGGTAGTATGATGTATCCACTTGTAATAACATAAGCCAGACTGATTTTATAGTATTCTCAACCAAATTACATAAAGCAGTCTGGTTGTGTGGTGTATCCACTTGTAATTACATAAGCCAGGCTGATTTTATAGTATTCTCAACTTGTTGTTACATAAAGCAGTCTGGTTGTGTGGTGTATCCACTTGTAATTACATAAGCCAGACTGATTTATTAGTATTCTCAACTTGTTATTACATAAAGCAGTCTGGTTGTGTGGTGTTTCCACTTGTAATTACATAAGCCAGACTGATTTTATAGTATTCTCAACTTGTTATTACATAAAGCAGTCTGGTTGTGTGGTGTATCCACTTGTAATTACATAAGCCAGACTGATTTTATAGTATTCTCAACTTGTTTTTACATAAAGCAGTCTGGTTGTGTGGTGTTTCCACTTGTAATTACATAAGCCAGACTGATTTTATAGTAATCTCAACTTATTATTGCATAAAGAAGTCTGGTAGTATGGTGTATCCACTTGTTATTACATAAGCCAGACTGATTTAATAGTATTCTCAACTTGTTATTACATAAAACAGTCTGGTAGTATGGTGTATCCACTTGTAATTACATAAGCCAGACTGATTTAATAGTATTCTCAACTTGTTATTACATAAAACAGTCTGGTTGTGTGGTGTATCCACTTGTAATCACATTAGCCAGACTGATTTTATAATAGTCTCAGCTTGTTATTACATAAAAGTCTGGTTGTGGATTGTATCCACTTGCAATTACATTTAAAGTATTCTCAACTTGTACTGGTAGTGAGATAAGTTCACTTGCAATAACATAATCCAGACTGGTAGTGAGCTAGGTTCACTTGCAATAGCATAATCAAGACTGGTAGTGAGGTAGGTTCACTTGTAATGGCATAATCCAGACTGGTAGTGACCTACTTTCACTTGCAATGGCATAATCCAGACTGGTAGTGAGGTAGGTTCACTTGCACTGGCATCATCTGGACTGGTAAAGAGGTAGGTTCACTTGCAATGACATAATCCAGACTGGTAGTGAGGTAGGCTCACTTACAATGGCATATTCCAGAATGGTGAGGTTGGTTAACTTGCAACGGCATAATCCAAATTGGTAAATAGATATGTTCACTTGCAAGGGCATAATCCAGACTTGTAGTGAAGTAAGTTCACTTGCAATGACATAATCCAGACTGGTATGTTCGCTTGAAATGGCAAAATCTAGACTGGCAGTGAGCTAGGTTTACTTGCAATGGCATAATCCAGACTGGAAGTGAGCTAGGTTCTCTTGTAATGGCATAATCTAGACTGGTAGTCAGCTAGGTTCATTTGTAATGGCATAATCCAGACTGGTAGTGAGCTAGGTTTGCTTGCAATGGTATAATCCAGACCTGTAGTCAGCTAGGTTCACTTGCAATGTCATAATATAGACTGGTTGTGAGCTAGGGCTGCTTCCAATGGCATAATCCAGACTGGTAGTGAACTGGGGTCGCTTGCAATGGCATAATCTAGACTGGCAGTGAGCTAGGTTAGCTTGCAATGGCAAAATCAAGACTGGTAGTGAGCTAAGTTCACTTGCAATGGCATAATTCAGACTGGCAGTGAGCTAGGTTAACTTGCAATGGCATATTCCAGACCAGTAGTGAGCTAAGTTCACTTGTAATGCCAAAATCCAGTCGTGAGCTAGGTTCACTTGTAATGGCATAATTCAGTAGTGAGCTAGGTTCACTTGTAATGGCATAATCCAAAAGTGAGCTCGCTTCACTTGTAATGGCATAATTCAGTAGTGAGCTAGGTTCACTTGTAATGACACAATCCAGTAGTGAGCTAGGTTCACTTGCAATGGCATAATTCAGACTAGCAGTGAGCTAAGTTCACTTGTTATGGCATTATTCAGTAGTGAGCTAGGTTCATTTGTAATGGCAAAATTCAGTAGTGAGCGAGGTTCACTTGTAATGGCATAATTCAGTTATAAGCTAGGTTCACTTGCAATGGCATAATCTAAAAGTGAGCTAGGTTCACTTGTAATGGCTTAATTCAGTAGTGAGCTAGGTTCACTTGTAATGGCATTATTCAGTAGTGAGTTAGGTTCACTTGTCATGGCATAATCAAGTAGTGAGCTAGGTTCACTTAAAATGGCATAATCCAGTAGTGAGCTAGGTTCACTTGTCATGGCATAATTCAGTTGTGAGCTTGGTTCACTTGCAATGGCATAATCCAAAATTGAGCTAGGTTCACTTGTAATGGCCTCATTCAGTAGTGAGCTAGGTTCACTTGTAATGGCATAATCCAGACTAGTAGTGAGCTAGGTTCACTTGTAATGGCATAATCCAGACTAGTAAAGAGTAGTGAGCTAGGTTCACTTGTAATGGCATAATCCAGACTGGTAGTGATATTAATTAAACTGACAGTGTGGTGTATCCATTGTTTTTAGAAGACAGACTGGTAGTGTTATGGCCGAGAAGACAGACAGGCAGTGTGATGGGTTCATTTTATATGAAAGAAGATGTTGTGTGATGGCATTAATCAGGCAGCATGGTTGTGTGATGTAACCGCTTGTTATAGCATAGACTTGTTGTGTGATGGCATTAATCAGGCAGCATGGTTGTGTGATGTAACCGCTTGTATAGCATAGACTTGTTGTGTGATGGCATTTATCCGGCAGCATGGTTGATTGATGTATCCGCTTGTTATAGCATAGACTTGTTGTGTGATGGCATTACCCATATGGGTAGTGTCATGCATCCACTTGTTATGGCAGAAGACAGGCTGGTAATGCAAACTGACAAAACTGTTGTTTTTTTTTATCTATTTACAGTGATGTAATTTAAGCTTAATCAATTGTGTGAAAAAGATACACTTGTATCACAGATATTGATTGGGCAATAATCTAACAGATTTTGTATTTATCTCATTAGACGAATTGATAATTTATTGATTTCTAATACAGGCATGCTTGCATAACAAACTATAATGGTAAGCTCTGGGATTTATCTCTCTAAAACTGCTACAGTTTCAGCTGAGGTTGTTAAAAGCTATGTAAGCATCTGGAGAGGATGGTCACTGATGAATTTGTCTCCATGGGAATGAATTCCTCATAAACTTCAGCACTGACTAGACAAGATGTCATTAAGGGTGGTATTCTTTATAATTAACAGAGTATAACAAGATCCAACTAAATATGTGCCAGAATCTAAACTTGTGGCATCTTAAACCTTAAATTGAAGCACCTTGCTGTCTATCCATTTTTCACAGACAAGCTGAGTTTCTTTCATTCTTGTTTGTACACCATTTCACTATCAATGGGAAGGTTTGAAAAAAAAAATTTATTGCCTGAGAGACTAACAATGTTGACCTTGACCTGGATGCAAGTTACTCATAGGCTGATCAAAGCCTGCATTGCTAACAGAAAGCTACGTGGATCAGTTAAAAACATTTTATGAATATGGATGAAGATACAAATTCCAGGAAGAAATGAAAGTAAACCAGGGTTTTCTTATAAACCGAATTAAAAAAAAACAAAAACAAATTTATGCTATTGCCTTTTACAGTCAATGAAATGGATCTAAGGTTTTTTGAAGATTTATAGTGGGTGATATGATCATTGCTGTTATTTTTTAAATAGGTGTTGAAATACAGTCAAACCTGTGTTAGTGGTCACCTTTATTAAGCAACCACTTGTCTTAAACAGCCAATTTTCATTTTACCATTTTTATAATTCTGTTTTTAATCAACCTGTATTAAGCAGCCTCCTGCCTTAAGGGGTCATTTTTGCTATGTCCCTTGAATGGGTGCTTAAGACAGGTTTGACTATGCATTTACATTGTAACATGTACATCATAACTAGTAAATATGTAACATGTACAAGTTAGCTTGTTTCTTATGTAACTAATACCATCTACAAACCATGTATACCCAGACTAGCATGCATGTTTCTCACCATCTGATTATGGTCTCCATTGTTTGACTCTAGGTCACGAACATAGACTTTCCATTGGAGGATTATGGTTCATTCTGTACTTATGTATTTTATTTCATTTATGAGAAATTTGTTAATAATGTGCTAATGTTTTAGCATAGCCCTATACTGGCCAATGATTGACTATCGCATGTCATGATTTAGTATTTGATCAACAAAATTAAAGAATTTTACAATAGAGAGACAAAATACCATATAAGTTATTGAACAGAATATCAAAAATATATGATATTTGACATAAATGTGCAGTTTTACTGCTAAGATCGAAAAAATATCAGCGATATAGGCGAGACCTCTTTGAATGATTATGAAATGGCCCAATTAACAAAAACATTGAAGATTATATTATCTATCAATGAAATCAGCAACCTAAGGGTAAAAAAATTTTCATAGCTTAACTCACTAGTTTATGGTATATACCAATTACCGGTAGTTCTACATTCTACATATCCAATTACTAAAGACTTCCCGTATCATCCTCATTCTGAACTCTTTAAGTAATGGACCACTGAATAAAATATGATTCAGCTATATTATGTTACATCAAGTACAAACTATAGATTAATGGTAATCAATATCAGTTACAAAGAGAATCCACTGTCCATCCAATCATGTAATTTACCATATTCCCCCCGAAAAAAAAGTGTTATCAAAAAGAAACTTGGAAATTGTTAAACTTTTAAGTTATTGTAATGACATTGTGTACTTGTGAAACAACTATCAAACAAGATTGTTTGTAACACTTACATTTCGAACACCTCCCCCAAATTAATACCTCCCCTTGAAAAATGCATCATCCCTGGGATTATTTATTTGACAGGAATACAGTAGTCACTAAGTGATGTTCATTGGGGAAAAAGTGTAACATTCATCAAATCATTTATTAAACCTGGGTGATTGATATCAATCTCATTGGAAGTTTAAATATTCATATCTATATTTATAAAATTAAGTTTTTATTCAATTTTCAAATGGACTATAAAATTATATAAGTTCTATGAAGAATTTATGATGAGAAAATGAGAATAATCTGTTAAAATCAAATACCCCTTGAAACCAAGTATGAACTTGACCAGTTGATTCTTGTTTGAAAATTCACATGGTTATCCCTTTTTGGGCCCTACTGCCTTATGTTATGAAATCCCTACTCAATATCGGGACCATAATGCTCCATTGGTGCAAAACGGTTCTAAGTGCCTTCTTATTCCATATACACTTGGAAGCTAGTTGCTCTAATCGGACGATAATATACTAAATATGAACAAACTTGACTCTTTCCAATAGGCAGAAAAAGGCTGGGATGGAAACTAAACTAGGCTGCTGGAGTTAATAGTAACAATTTGGGCCTTTCAATATTCTTTCATCATGGTTCATGCAGCACGGAAGATAACAAAAAAGAAACAAAAAACACTGACAACATAATGACACAATGAAAATAACATCTAATTGAAGGAATTTGCTTCTCTGTTACACTTTAAAAGGATGTAATGATCTCTGTTTTGCTTCTACAAAATAATTCAGAGAAATTCTGGTAATAAATCAAGATCAAAGACAGCTGATGCTACACTGCCATTATTTAAGGAGCCATGCTGTGCATGGAACTCTTCCCAATATTGATCCCAGGTATTGATTGGTCGCCACTAATGAAATGAAGGTTGCCATGGAAATCATGATGCCTATCCAAATAAGAATCTAATTGGGACATCCAAAAATAGAACTGCCTAAATGGCGTGTCTCATAATGTTAAATTTGCCTAAATGGTGCACTTTAAATTGTAAAATGCAATTTAATGCAGACATCTTGACAACAAGGGATAGCACTGGCCGCTGCTGTTGAATTTAATTTACACGAGTCATGTTTTTAAATTTGTTTGTTTGTATGCTGTTGTTTTTTAACCTTTATTCAACAGTATTTCAGAACCGCTGTTCATCCTTCCTGGGACTCACTGGTTTTGCGCTGCAGATCTCTGCAAGTCACAGACTACTTTCCCATATATGCAGAGGTGGGAGATTCATGGTCAAGGAGCAAAAGATCATGGCCAATCAACAATGATACTGCCGCCAGGTGGGGATTTCTATATTATTTCTTCAAACCATGCAGACCCAGCATCAATTTTCTTGCAGTTTCATCAGTGTGGGCACTGTTTGGTTCTCGGTTGGCTAATGCTTTTTAAACCACTGATAATAGGACGGCTCACAAACAATATTGGAATAATCTTTGTGAAAATTCATCAAGTTATCTCAGCGAATTAAGTCCATATTTTTTGCAATTTATATAAATAATTCCTTCAATAAGCTATTCATTCAACCAGACAACCTATTCATTCAATTGGAATAGCTATTTCTTCAAAGATGGACAAGCTATTCCTTTAACTGGATAAGCTATTCCTTTAACTTGACAAGTTATTCCTTCAACTGGATAAGCTATTCCTTTAACTGGACAAACTATTCCTTCAACTGGATAAGCTATTCCTTTAACTGGATAAGCTATTCCTTCAACTGGATAAGCTATTCCTTCAACTGGATAAGCTATTTCTTTAACTGGACAAACTATTCCTTTAAATGGATAAGCTATTCCTTCAACTGGATAAGCTATTCCTTTAACTTGACAAACTATTCCTTTAACTGGATAAGCTATTCATTCAACTGTATAAGATATTCCTTCATCTGGATAAGTTATTCCTTAACTGGAAAATCTGTCCATGCAACAGAACAACTTATTCCTTCAACTGGACAACATGTCAATTCAACTTATTTTGGTCAATAACTATGAAAAACTTTAAAAATATATATTCCTATCGTACTTATAAAATACCTATGCATATAAAAATATCTTTAATAATACTCAATAGAGCTAAAATATTTCAAATCATGTTAATTGTCACATATCCAAATATTCCCTTGCCTGACTATAAGACAAGAAACTACATTGCTTAATACAACAATCGCAAAAACTAACTTTACAACTCTTTTCACAAAAATTTCAGTACCTAAATACAAATTTATACCAATACAACACAGACTTACCATTTCTAAAATCCAGTGAGAATATCAAATAAGTAAAACTTTGACAAGAAAAAGTTTGTAGAACAAGTTCAGGAAGCTGCAGGCGAAAATTATGACTTTGCTATGCCCTAAAACTTCGCACAGTTGAGAAAGTAGAGAGATACAAACAAAAGCAAATCAATAAGAAAGTCCAAAAGCTCCAATCTGTTGTCGTAACAGAGCGATACGTCCCGATGTGTTGTCGTAACAGAGCAATACGTCTTACAGGGAAATCGGAAGAAGCTCAAACTTGAATATTGATGATTCCTGCCCGAAACTCCTTCATTAAATTCTACAAACATCAATACCAGCTTCCGACACTAGGATCAATACTTCTGTTTACACACATGGTCAATATCTAAGAATGATTATTGTGCTGAATGATATTGAAGCAGATCAAAAACGCCAGCGTCAGAGTTATTATACGCGGGTCTAACTGCACTATGTGTTGATGAATCTCAATGACCGCCACTTGTCAACACTCACTCTTTATTGCAGAGGGGCAATCAGATCAATGCTATTAACTGACAGTTTTCATCAACCAGTGATGTATATCTGTGTATGTGGAATTGAAACTAAAAATTGCCAGTTTTTTTTACATTATGGTAATTAGATACATATTAAAGTATATAAAATGTTTTTGAATACTGATCTTTATTCACTGCAATTCAAATGAGGTTTATAAATATGTATACACTTTTCATTGAATTTTGAATAAACTTGTAAAATCCATTTAATCAATACAAGAAAATAATCCATGGCAGCTCTGTTGAATAATGAATCTGGTTATGATATCCTTGGACGAAGTCGCAACTCATCTCATCTCATAATTATACAGTCTCTTTAAATTTGCTTGAATATTAACGTCATTTTTATGCCATTGAGGGCTAACTGACGGTCAGCTGACTTAACCTGACTCTTTCCTTGAATCCTGGAATGTTAAATAACCAGTACTCAAGCACACCCATTTTCGCAAGTATCTTATAACTTCCCCACTTCAATCAACATTGAGAGATAAATGACATTATGAGACACATTGTCATATATCAATCGTCACAGAGACTGGACGGGCGAGGGATTCAAAATCACGACCCCTGTATTGATAGTCAGACAAGCTACCAGCAAAATCTCCTTGAGAGAGAAACAAGTCTGATTTATTTCTTCTTTAAGCTTAAACGATACGAGGGGTTATTTTAAATTCTTTTAAAGAATATTTATGAGAATTTATTTTAAAAATAAAAAGGATTTCTATGTAATCTAAGCTGTTACAGTTTAAAAAATTGTGAACATTGAAGAAAAGAGTGAACAGGATTTAAATTTAGATTAAACGGCCAGAAAACATGGTTATGCTCTCCTGGCTGGTATTAAGGATTAAAACACAAATTATCAAATTCAAAAACACTGCAGCACAGCTGCTTTAAAAAGTAATATAGAACACTTGAAGCCAAGCGATAGTGCAGCAGATAGAATGCCAATCGCTCATGTTAGAAATTGCAGATTCGATCCCTAGCTCTACCCACTGATCTCTTAAATAAAACTCAGTACCGGTTCTACCCCAGAAGCAGACTTGAAATGATTCAAATCAGCTCTGAGCTAAAATTTCATAATCTGCCTTAAATTAATTAGTACAAACAAAACTAACTTCCATTAGTTTATACTAATCTATTTTAGCTTGATTGTGATGAACTTTCAGAGCCTATATGAACCCCTCTCGAGTCCGCTTCATGGGTAGAACCAGTACTGAGTGTTGTTTTATGAGAGGCATCGGGTCAAGCTGGAGATCGAACCCGCAACCTCTTGTGTGAGCGGCCAACACTATCCATTAGACTACCGCCCCAGCTTCCATTAGGCCATAATAAATTTGTTGCTTGATTATCATCACCAACAATAATCCAATTTTCATGCTACCCTAACCATTTTTTTTTTCATAAAAGAATATAATAATAAAAAAAAAATGAATTACAAAAAGAAAATAATAACAAAAACAGGTCCTCCGTGGCCGAGTGGTCAAAGGTACCGTCTCAAGATCACCTTTCTCTCACCGTTAAGGTCGTAGGTTTGAGTCCCGCTCGCTTCAAAAACTTTATGTGAAAAAGTTTCCAGTTACTTGCAGAAGGATGGTGGTTCTACTCAGTCTGATACAGTCTGAGGTCTTCCTCCACCTGAAAAACTGGATATGCCATATATAACCTGAAATGTGTTGAAAATGGAGTTACGGTAAACCCCATTCAAAAAAAAAAAATAGAGCTATCACTGAAGGTGATGAATACCCCCAAACGCCGCCACGACAGAAAATGGTTAACCATTGTATGAAGTTTTATTAAATTATATCCAATTGTTTTAAAGTTATGCTCCAGACAAAAAAAGTTCTTAATAAAAGAGAATGTTATGGAATGAGTTTTTTGTATTGTTAAATTTTTTATGGTTTTGTTAAAATTAAAAACGGTCTTTTTAATTATTGTGCAGTGTACAAGCTTTCATGGCAATCAATAAATGTTATACTTTTTCGAGTTATGTTGAGGGACAACAATTTTATGGATAAGAAACAAACAAGAGCACTAGGAATACAATATCGAACCTGCTTTGCTCGAACTCCATGTATTCATCAACTTGGTTCTTTCATGAACTTTATTAAACTGTTATCACTGATGGCTTTAAAAGTACTTTAAAAGTACTGCACCAGACAAGGGAAATATATCAAAGGCCAATAACTCTGTAATTAGCAAGAATAGAGTTATGTTTCTTGTACACTGCACTTCCTGTCATTATATTCTACCATTGTATGAAGTTTGATGAAATTCCATCCAGTACTTTAAAAGTAATGCTCCGGACAAGGGAAATATATCAAAGGGCAATAACTCTGTAATTAGCAAGAATAGAGTTATGTTTCCTGTACACTGCACTTCCTCTCATTGTATTCTACCATTGTATAAAGCTTGATGAAATTCCATCCGGTACTTTTCAAGTTATGCTCCGGACAAGAAAAAATATCAAAGGGCAATAACTCTGTAATTAGCAAGAATAGAGTTATGTTTCTTGTACACTGCACTTCCTGTCATTATATTCTACCATTGTATGAAGTTTGATGAAATTCCATCCAGTACTTTAAAAGAAATGCTCCGGACAAGGGAAATATATCAAAGGGCAATAACTCTGTAATTAGCATGTTTCTTGTACACTGCACTTCCTCTCATTGTATTCTACCATTGTATGAAGCTTGATGAAATTCCATCCGGTACTTTTCAAGTTATGCTCCGGACAAGAAAAAATATCAAAGGGCAATAACTCTGTAATTAGCAAGAATAGAGTTATGTTTCTTGTACACTGCACTTCCTCTCATTATATTCTACCATTGTATGACGTTTGATGAAATTCCATCCAGTACTTTTCAAGTGATGCTCCGGACAAGGAAAATTGCAACGGACAAACCGACCTCAGGGTGACTCTTTGTTTTTCGGGGGTATAATTAATAACAAAAAAATAAAATTCTCCCCCTCCCCTTTTTTAAGATAAAATTTGGATGAGAAACTAGCAATAAATAATGATCTTAATGCTAAGAACTGTTTTATTATAAGTTGTTTCATGATCATGATCTAATAAATATACAATATAAACAATACATTTTTTCTGAAAGCTCTAGTCACGAACGAAGGTAAATCAGGTAGAAAGACGCAAAGCTCATAGTATCATTCTCATCAAGCCAAAAATAGCAAAAACTAAAGTCAAATGACCCTCAAATTAAAATCTATATTACATTGTATTTCTGCTGAAACTTGATCTGAAACAGTATCCCCCTCCCCCCCCCCCCCCCCCCCACACCCTGATGTCTCGTTTTCCATGGCAATATTGATATATATACTGTTTCTACTTAGCGTGTTTAAATTTTTTTTTTACAGATCATTTCACTGAAAGGTCAATCAACTCAGATTGCATAAAAATAAATATGCATTAAACATGAGGACCATCTCTTTTTACCTTAATCAAAATTTGTCTGCATCACAGCTAGCTGATACTTGGTTCAATGTTAAATTCAGTAACCTTGAAATGTTTGTTGTTTATGAGGCAATTGTCACAATAAGAAATGAAGAATAATGACTCAAATTTTTGTTTGTTTGAATATTTAGTGTCATTTTATAATGCCACTGAAGGCTAACAGACGATCAGTTAATCTAATACTTTTTCCTGGGAATGATAAAATGTACTCGAGCACATCTATCTCCGCATGTAACTGATAACTTTCCCACTTGAATCAGCAGTGAGAGATGAATGATAATGAGACACAATTATATCAATTATCACCGAAGCTGTGGCTGTGATTCAACCTCACAATCCCTGGATTGATAGTCAGACATGCTAATGATTGAGCTTACTGGGATTGACATTTTTTTTATATAAACATTAACACATGTTATTTTTAAGAACAAGTACTTAACCCTTTATTTCATATAGACGCCTTTGGACACCTCTAATATAGGCGCATTTGGACACGTAATATAGAAGGCTTTTGAATTATTGGGTGAACTATGTTTATATTAACTGACAGAGTGGAAAACAGTGCAGGAAGTGTTCAGATTGCTCGTTACGAGCAATCTGAACTCTTCCTGCACTGTTTTCAAAGGCCTTCTATGATTGGTGCGGGAAGATGCGTATCTATGGAGTAAATGGTTAAAAGGAAAAATTTATGTTTGTGAACCTAGTATTTGATTTTAAGATCAATTATTTGCAAATTCAAAATGGTTGCCACTAATTATGTCAGAGGTCTTGGGTTTGATCCCAAACTCCGCCCGACGGCCTCACAAAAACAGCACCCAGTACTGGTTCTACTTAAGAAATAGATTTGAGAACAAGATATGTGCTCTTTCAAGTAAACATATATTAGTATAAAATAAGACTAGACATTTGACCGGTCAGCTCCTTGTTCACAGTGGTACAATATTATGGCAATTATCGGTTTGTATGATGTTACATGACATTTCGTATTTTTCATAAATATGTACAGCATCCTAAAAAATGTCCCGTAAGTGTCACAAACTGACCTAAAGACAACAACACAACATGACTGTTAACTAGTTTCTTCCCCCTTCTATTTGGCAGTAGAACATATCACCCCCAAACATTATATACAACCCTGTCCAGTCTTGATTCATTCAAGCGGGCAGTATGCCCCATCTCACATTCCCTCCCTTAGACATGTACCTAAATGCTGTTTTTAACTTCACTTTGTCTTAGGTAATCAGACTTTTAACATATTAACCATGTCATCTGTTATTCCTCTTTCTTACTATCAGGTTCTTATACTTTTATTCAGCTAAGATCGCACAGACACCCAAACCTGCACATAATCCTCATGAAGGGGTGTTGCAGTATCAGAAGATAATAGTTGAGCTTGATATTCATTCCACTTCCAGAATATGGCAAAACATACCAGTTAATTTATTTAATTTCCTAATGAGTTTTAACCCAAATTTTAGTCCATTACAGGATTGAGTCTCATCAAAATAAATATGCAGACATGCCTGTTTATCATATTATATAAAACAAACTTCACACTTTTTTCCCAATTCATTCCGGTTCCCAATTTGCTATTGCCCCTAGTGTTTAAAATGATATAAAGAATACTACAAACAAAGTCCAAAATATTTTTTCAGAAAAATACATATTCTGTAACTTACCGGTATACAAGCATATGGTGTCGTGTTAAAATCAGATATATGACAATTGTAGTATACCCAAATATATCCACATCAATAAAATTCCACTATCTATAGAAAATCAATGTGGGTCCCATGGGAGACAATTAAACACCTGTTGCCTGTCTGCAGCCCCAGGCTAACTGGCGGTCAGCAGGTTGACAACATTTGACTTATGGTGGTAAATAAGTGTTACCCATTCATAGAGAGTAAATGGTGTGAAAATAATAAATGGACAAAGGGAAGCAACTGTCTGAAACACTAAAACATTGGAATCAATAAGTCACAAATCTGATAACAGCCAAGGTACACATCTGGTTACAGTTAAGGTACAAATCTGATAACAGTTAAGGTACACATCTGGTAACCGTTAATATACAAATCTGATAACAGTTAAGGTACACATCTTGTAATAGTAAAGGTACAAATTGGATAACAGTTGAGGAACAAATATGATAACAGCTAAGTAACAACTCCAAAATCAGTTAAGTTACAAATCTGATAACAGTTTAGTTGAAATAGGATAACACTTAAGTAACAAATCTGGTAACAGTTAAGTAACAAATCTGGTCAGTGGCATAGCTTCCTATAGGCACTGTAGACACAAGCCTACACTTTTTTCTGAAAAATCTAAAAAATAACAATACCAAAACATGCAATAAAATCGAACACCTATGCTTCTACATTTTTTCCTTTACTGAAGTGAACAAACCTTAACACATAACATTTATTTGGTTATAAAACAGTGAATTCAATTTTAATATTAAGGATAACCAGGGTCCTAAAAATTCAAAATATATGTAAAAACACACCTACGATAGTCTAGCTAAATTTTTTTTTGGAAGAGCATGCTCTCACACCCCCTACAACTGTGCCTACACATCGCTTTAAGTCAAGCTACACCCTTGCTGGAAACAGTTAAGGTGCACATTTGATAACAGTTAAGTAGCAAATCTGTTAACAATTAAGGTACAAACCTGATAACAGTTAAGGTACAAACATGATGTTGATTTTTTTAAGTTTGACATTCATGAATGGTGTATTTTTAAGTATGTGTTTCTATTAGAATATTGCTGCAATAAAATGAATACAGAGAAATTTAAAGTTTTATTAATTGATGACTAACAAGGAATTATATAGAGAAGGAAAGGCAACTGATTGAGATTATGTGAACACAAAATCTCGCAACATCTCGTTTTCAATTATCTAACTTCCATTCAAAATTCAAATTTCTTGCATTGCAGAGAGATATTCTCATCAAAACAATACCATTCCCAGAAATTTGTGTTAAAAATTGCCGACACACTTTTGATTTCAAAATAACTAAACTGCAGCTAACATAACGACAAGTTAATTATGATACATTTTCCTTCAAGCTTCAAAATTTAGCCAAATAATTAATCCTTTGTGTGCTATTTCATCAACATTTAATCTGGAGATGCAAGTTTCCTATCCAATACAAGTTTCCTATCCTATTCTTTACAAGTCCTTGATGGCTAATCATATTTGAAAGTTACAATTTATATGTTTTAATGTTTGATTCAATATACACGGTTGAAGCAAAATATAATTTTCCTATAGTATTTGTGTATTTCAAAATGAATACCAATTTTATAAAAGTAAACAAAGATAGATTATTCTTAAAAATTCTTTTTCCCCTATCCCCTTAATATCCTGCATAAAACTGGACCACAGTAACCAAATTTTGACCGTTACTACATCCGGGTATTTCCAATGAACAAATACGCTTTAATCTATGTTAAAAATTTAAACTGTTTTAAGTGGGGATTTTATTTGTTAATATAAGATGCTGATAAACCTGGAGAATCCAACTATCCATTAATGTTCATTTCAAATATATGTTTCTATCCTATATTATTGCCATAAAAAAGTAAAGGAGTGTTTATAAATGGACAACTTGTCATATTTCAAAATTAATACAATTGAGAAGTTTGCATTTTTAATCTTTGATTCTGTAATTTCATTAGGTGTTAGTTTATTTCCAAATAAATATAAATTTTATAAAAGGAAACATTAATAGTTAAGTCTTAAACATCCCTAATAAACGGGACCGCTATAACCGATGCACCGATTTTGAAGGATTCAACTTTTGAAGGCGCTGCTTTTTAGACCGGTTTTCTCAAATTTGTTAAAATCCGGTAGGCAACATACGGGTGTTTTTTCTCAATTTATGTACAAAATAAATCATTTTAAGTGGGGATTTTATTCTAGCTTTGTTGAAATAAGATGCTGAGAAGATCCTTTACGATTTCATTTTTTTGCTTACTTGCATAAAGCCTTACTATACACTGCGATCTATTTCTAGTTGTCTTGATCTGGGAAATGGTCATGACACTTTATTAAATGTTTCGTTCCAATTAATTGCATTATACATACTAGACAGACTTCACGTGATTGGGAGGTTAATGAACCAATTGAAAAGTTGAGGCGGAGTAACCTTCAAATGACTCGTTCTGATTGGCTTACCTGTACACACCTCCAGTTCACACTTGCGAGTGATTGACAAGTCTGTGATATAGGTCAATTGATCACGGGGTCACTTGTTTAATTACTGATGGGCTTGTGTAATGGGATTGTCTAACGGTAGTCACAAAGGGTGGGAAGGCATGTCGGGCCACTTAAGAGATCCCTAATCAACCAATATTTTGAAGGGATGTCGCATGCAACATGCGTTATGACCCTGGGGGAAACCCTGGTTTTATTAGTCTTGAAGTGTTTGATTCAGAAATACATTTGTTGTTGCAAGTGTTTGATTATGAAATACATTATTTGTCAAGTGTTTGATTCAGAAATAAATTCATTGTTTTGAAATGTTTGATTCTGAGATACAGTAGTTGCTGTGTTTGATTCTGAAATACATTAGTTGCTGTGTTTGATTCTGAAATACATTTATTATTGTGAAGTGTTTGATTCTGAAATACAGTAGTTGCTGTGTTTGATTCTGAAATACATGAGTTGCTGTGTTTGATTCTGAAATGCATGAGTTGCTATGTTTGATTCTGAAATACATTAGTTGCTGTGTTTGATTCTGAAATACATTTATTATTGTGAAGTGTTTGATTCTGAAATACAGTAGTTGTTGTGTTTGATTCTGAAATACATTAATTATTGTGAAGTGTCTGATTCTGAAATACATTAGTTGCTGTGTTTGATTCTGAAATGCATGAGTTGCTATGTTTGATTCTGAAATACATTAGTTGCTGTGTTTGATTCTGAAATACATTAGTTGCTGTGTTTGATTCTGAAATACATGAGTTGCTATGTTTGATTCTGAAATACATGAGTTGCTGTGTTTGATTCTGAAATAGATTAGTTGCTGTGTTTGATTCTGAAATACATTTATTATTGTGAAGTGTTTGATTCTGAAATACAGTAGTTGCTGTGTTTGATTCTGAAATACATGAGTTGCTGTGTTTGATTCTGAAATGCATGAGTTGCTAAGTTTGATTCTGAAATACATTAGTTGCTGTGTTTGATTCTGAAATACATTAGTTGCTGTGTTTGATTCTGAAATACATGAGTTGCTATGTTTGATTCTGAAATACATGAGTTGCTGTGTTTGATTCTGAAATACATTAGTTGCTGTGTTTGATTCTGAAATACATTTATTATTGTGAAGTGTTTGATTCTGAAATACAGTAGTTGCTGTGTTTGATTCTGAAATACATGAGTTGTTCTGTTTGATTCTGAAATGCATGAGTTGCTGTGTTTGATTCTGAAATACATTAGTTGCTGTGTTTGATTCTGAAATACATTTATAATTGTGAAATGTTTGATTCTGAAATGCATTAGTTGTTGTGTTTGATTCTGAAATGCATGAGTTGCTATGTTTGATTCTGAAATACATTAGTTGTGTTTGATTCTGAAATACATTAGTTGCTGTGTTTGATTCTGAAATACATGAGTTGCTATGTTTGATTCTGAAATACATGAGTTGCTGTGTTTGATTCTGAAATACATTAGTTGCTGTGTTTGATTCTGAAATACATTATTTATTGTGAAGTGTTTGATTCTGAAATACAGTAGTTGCTGTGTTCCATTCTGAAATACATTAATTATTGTGAAGTGTTTGATTCTGAAATACATTAGTTGCTGTGTTTGATTCTGAAATACATGAGTTGCTATGTTTGATTCTGAAATACATTAGTTGCTGTGTTTGGTTTTGAAATACATTAGTTGCTGTGTTTGATTCTGAAATACATATGTTGCTATGTTTGATTCTGAAATACATTAGTTGCTGTGTTTGATTCTGAAATACATGAGTTGCTGTGTTTGATTCTGAAATACAGTAGTTGCTGTGTTTGATTCTGAAATACATTAGTTGCTGTGTTTGATTCTGAAATACATTATTTATTGTGAAGTGTTTGATTCTGAAATACAGTAGTTGCACTAAAATGTTTGATTATGATAAACATAAGTTGATTCTGAAAAAACATTAGTTGCTGTAAAATGTTTGATTCTGAAATAGATTAGTTGTTGTCTTTGATTTTGAAATACATTAAATTTTGTAAAGTATTTGATTCTGAAATATAGTACTTGCTGTAAAATGTTTAATTCTGAAATACATTAATTATTGTGAAGTGTCTGATTCTGAAATACAGTAGTTGCTGTAAAATGTTTGATTCTGAAAAACATTAGTTGCTGTAAAATGTTTGATTCTGAAATACATTAAATTTTGTGAAGTATTTGATTCTGAAATACAGAAGTTGCTGTGGAGTGTTTGATTCTGAAATACAGAAGTTGATGTGAAGTGTTTGATTCTGAAATACAGAAGTTGCTGTGAAGTGTTTGATTCTGAAATACAGAAGTTGCTGTGAAGTGTTTGTTTCTGAAATACAGTAGCTGCTGTGAAGTGTTTGATTCTGAAATACAGAAGTTGCTGTGAAGTGTTTGATTCTGAAATAAAGTAGTTGCTGTGAAGTGTTTGTTTCTTAAATACAGTAGCTGCTGTGAAGTGTTTGATTCTGAAATACAGTAGTTGTTGTGAAGTGTTTGATTCTGAAATATATTAGTTGCTATGAAGTATTTGATTCTGAAATACATTAGCTGCTGTGAAGTGTTTGATTCTGAAATACAGTAGTTGCTGTGAAGACTAACGTGTTTGATTCTGAAATAAATTAGCTGTGAAGTTCGACTTATTCAAGAATACATAAGTTGGGTTGTCATGGGTTGTTTGTACAGTTCTGGAATAAATAAACACTTGTGAAATGTTTGGTTGGTTATAGAATACTTTAGTTGTTGTGAAGTCAAGTGTTTGATTGCTACAAGAATACCTTGGACATTGTTAAATATTCATGTTGTTCTAGAATAAATCCTTGGTTGTTAGGAAGCATTTGACTGGTTCAAGAATACATTAGTCAGTGAAAGAAGTTTGACTGGTTCAAGAATACCTAGTACTTAGTCTCATTGTGAAGTGTTGGCTTATACAAATTTAATCAAGTTTAACTTCAAAGCAAGCATTTGATTGGGTCTGTAATACAACAGTAATTATGAAGTGTTTGACTGGTTCTAGAATACACACATGATCATTGTGAAGTGTTTGACTGGTTCTAGAATACACACATGATCACTGTGAAGTGTTTGACCATGATCATTGTGAAGTGTTTGACTGGTTCTAGAATACACACATGATCATTGTGAAGAGTTTGACTGGTTCTAAAAGGTTTGAATGTAACCGTAAGTAACACATCATGTCATTATAGGGAGAATGTTAATCCATCGCTAAAGCTAACCCAGACAAATTTTAACTATGGAGGTTCAATTTTAGCAGCCATAATTGTGCAACATTGTTTAAGGCAATGCAGCAAATTAATTACACTGGTAACCATAACAATAACAGTTCCATCTAATTGTCAATTATACACAGATATGTACTGTCTATGCTTTTGTAACAGATTTATTTGTATTGCTTAAATGAAATATCGGTTTCAGTAATATGTTCATGAGGGAGGTTGTCTGTAACTAATATTAAGCTGTCAACTGGTGTGTGTAGTTGGCACTCACAGCTGGAACACCAATTTTGGGGGTCCCACATTTGAATAATACATTAATTTCATTCAATGTTAGCTAATCAAAAAAAAATTTTTTTTTCTTGAAGCAGTCAATATTGTTCTTTGATTCTTGGTTTTTTAAGTAAAGTTGACTTATGGAAATTTGAATAATGAACCAAATTGCTTTTTCCCCCGGGATGCAATAGAGTTTAAAATATGGGTCCTCAGTCAGAAATGTGCATCAGGGACACAGGAACCTTGCATTCAGGAAGCCCTGCGTTAGTCCTGCTTAATGAGCATAGTACAATACCACCTGGCCCGGTTAGCTCATTCAGTAGGGAATCTGACTACCAAGCAATGTTGGGAGATCAATTCGCATACCTGGCCAGTTTCTGTGGTGATTGATATATATATATATATACAGTAACTCTCACTGCTGATTCAAGTGGAAAAGTTATCAGTTACTTGTGGAGAACTGGTTAAACTTCCAGGATTTCAGGAAAGAGTGGTTAGGTTAACTGATCATCTGTTAGTCCTCAATGGCATAAATATGACACCAAATATTCAAACAAACAAATAATATATATGTCCGGAAATTCTATATGATACTAAACAAGAGGGCCAAGATGGCCCTATATCGCTCACCTGACTGACCTTGAGTCACCCAACTTAAGTAGATTATATAATACATGTACACTCAAAATTCCAGAAAAATGAGATGGGCAAGAATTTTGATTTGCTTTGAAGATGTAACATATGAAGAGTTCAAACTTGGTAGAGGTTCACCCATGGTAAATGTCAGTGAAATTACATTGAAATCAGGTCAGTAGATTGTGACAAGAAGGCTTTTGAAGTTTTTACTATAGCTGCCTATATATAGTAAACTAGCACCTCACTGTGGCCGCCATATTTTATGCTGACAAATCAAGATAGCTTGAACAAACTTGGTAGAGGGTCACCCAAGGAACATTTCTGCAAAATTATTTTAAATTGAGCCAGTATTTTCTGACAAGAAGATTTTTTAAGTTTTTACTATAGCTAATATGGTAAACTAACCCCACCCCCTGGTCACCATGTTTTTTGACAAATTAAGATGGCTTGAACAAACTTGGTAGAGATTCACCCAAGGATCATTTCTGTGAAATGATTTTAAAATCGAGCCAGTAGTTTCTGACAAGAAGATTTTTTAAGTTTTTACTATAGATTATATTGTAAACTAACACCACCCCCTTTTAAGCCACCATGTTTTTTGGTGAATCAAGATGCCTTGAATAACTTGGTAGAGGGTCATCCAAGGATCATTTCTGTGAAAAGATTTTTAAATCGAGCCAGTAGTTTCTGACAAGAAGATTTTTTAAGTTTTTACTATAGCTTATATAGTTAACTAACCCGACCCCCTGGCCGTCATATTTTTTGACGAATCAAGATGGCTTGAACAAACTTGGTAGAGGGTCACCCAAGGAACATTTCTGTAAAATTATTTTAAAATCGAGCCAGTAGTTTCTGAGAAGAAGATTTTTTAAGGTTTTTACTAATTAAACTTGCCCCACCCCCTGGTGGCCATGTTTTTTGACGAATCAAGATGGCTTGAACAAACTTGGTAGAAGGTCACCCAAGGAACATTTCTGTGAAGTAATATCAAAATTGGCCAAGTGGTTTCAGAGGAGAAGTTGTCAGAAGCTAAAAGTTAACGACAGACAACGAGACCAGGCGATCGCAAAAGCTCACCTGTGAGCCTTCGGCTCAAGTGAGCTAATAACCAAGTGTACAGATAACAGCTTTGGAATGATGTTTAATTATAACATCAAGATATTTATACATAATATAGTAATAACGTAATTAACAAACATAAAATGGTATCCTGTATTATCAATAAAATAAATTTATTTATGTAAATAGTCGTCTTAATTATAATTGTCTTGATATGTGTATTCATATGTTTGAATTGTTTGTTTGAATAATGATCGTCATTTTTATGTCATCAAGGGCTCACAGATGATCAAATAACTCTTTCCTGGGATTCTGGGCGATTAACCAGTACTGAGTAACTCAAGCACACCCATCTCCACAAGTAACTGAGAACTTTCCTTCTTGAAACAGCAGCAAATTCTATCAAATTGTATGAGAGATTAATATATTACCATTGTGACATCAGAGCCCTAACAAACAATACTCTGATTCCATATATCAAAAATATCTTATAAAAGTCATCAACATCGCCCGCAATGGGCTATTTTACTTAGACATTCCGAGTTAACCGCAGCCAATACTGAACCACTAGATTTTGCTGATGTGTAACAGAAAAGTGAGAATTTCATTATTTTGCCTAATTGTTTCCATGGAAACAGAACACTATTAAAAATAAAACTTGCTCATAGCAAAAGACATAAATGACCACTAGGCTGAAATGTGCACAAGTTTCATGTTTCATGAAACTATCTTGAACAGATTTAAAGAATGAACATTTTAACAATTTGTTTCCAGAAAATATATTGAAAATGAAAACTCCCACACTACTAGACCATGAGGTTGGCATGTGTACAAAGTTTCCGAATGTTACCTTGAACGGTTTTGGCATTGTGCTCTGGAAACAGTGAATTTAGAAATTTGGGCTATATCTTTTAACAGAAACAGAAAAAATTATGAAAATGAAAACTCCCTAATAGCAAATGGCACTACTAGACCACTGGGTTAACATTGCTGTAAAGCTATATTGAACGGTTTCAGAACTGGACTCCAGAAAAACTGATATACATTCACAAGACTTGGAAGATTCTAGATCAAAAACCTCATTTCAATCAAACTGCTACGTCCGTCAATTTGTCTGTCTGTCCATTAATCTGATTATAGCTTTAATAAATTTGAAACAGACTAATTCATACTTAAGCACAATTACAGGTACAAGTAAAAATACAAAGTGGGTAAGCGAGAATAATAAGTTATTTGGAGAGAGTAATCCCTACTGTGTCTGCATTGCATCATATTTCCCTTTCCCTGTTAGAACACACTCCCTCTCAATCAATTGAAGGCTGATAAAACAAACAGAGAGTTTTTTTGTCAAAACTCCACCCGGTTGATTAAATTACCTTGTTTTCTATGATGCATCAACTCGGTATCAAAATTGCGATTACGTTATCATTTTATAAAATACTTAGATAAGCAAAAGTAATTACACGTTCACATGACAAGAAATATAATTGCATGTGGTCCCCACTAAGGAGAAATTTGAAAACGGAGTAAATATACTCACATGTGTAAATGCATTTACATACATCCATATATTTGCTCCTGTAAGTGAATTTGCATATACTAAAATTATACTCCTGTGTGCAAATGGGTGCATGTATACAAAGAGTCTGAATGAAGATGTGAAGGTCTTCAAGCAATGTTTAAGTGCTGTCTATTTTTAGAACTATTTTACGGGCACACTGTGAAGTTGAAAAATAAAGTAAATTTGGGTGAAAATGATATCAATAGTTGTACTAGTTTTATCAGTGTTGTTTCAAAGGCCCTTGGGCTAATGAAACATGTCGAAAATTGAATACACAATGCAAGTTTTATCTGTAAAGTTTTGGCTTTTCTAAAAACTGTTTTTTTCTGGAAGCTCTTGTTAAGATACAAAAGAAGTCATTATAGAGTCAAACCTGTCGTAAGCAGCCAGTCAAGGGAATAATCAAAATTGCCTTTTAAGACAGGTTGTTGCTTAATACAGATAAATCTGCTTTGAAAGCATAGCCATGGAAAAAGCTAATGTGGTTGCTTAAATTAAGACAAGTGGTTTCTCCGTAGAGGTGACCACTTACACAGGTTTGACCGTAATTGAAAATGCTAAAATGCATGCATGCTATAAAACAATATCAACAGGGTGTTCATGAAAAACAAGACTGACAAAGGTCCCGAACAGCACTTTGGCGAAACAATGTACCAAATCATCAAAAGGAATACATCATTTAAACCCCAATGTCACCGTTCACTATTTTTCAATCATATACCAGTACCAGGTATTTCCTGTAGCAATCAACAAATTAAATGTTGTTTTGGAGATTTCAATGACCTGTTTAAAGTAAACAAATTAAACAATACATATTTAAAAACAAGTAAACGTTACTAAACAATGCACATTGTAAAATTAAACAACACATCATGAAAAAAGTAAACAATACAACATATATGTACCTGAACCATGCCATCTGACCTCATGTTGTAATCTTCACTAAGGGAGACTATAAACTGCAGGTGTTAATGTGCCCAAAGGTAGATAACTCCACTAAAAATATGACCAAAACTGTTTGTGTATACGTGTGATTTACATACACATACATTCAAAACATAAAAACCAGGCATACAACAAACAAACATGTACGCATAAACTTGCCAAAGTAAAACTAAACACAAATCGTCAATTACACCAACCAGAAGAATAACGCTTGGTTTGTCCTTTAAATTAAAGTCTTTTAAAATGAAAGAAATAGTGTTATCCAAAAAATTATTTGTATTTTTTCAATTAAATAATAAAAAAATCCAAGATAACACTTTATTTCACTGATGATAGATTCAACTATTGCATTTTATTTCATTGATGACAGATACATCTATTACAGTTTAGAAAACAGAAGAATGGCAACAATCTCGCCAATATCAGTTTGCAGTCAAGTATTACATAACAATGTTAGAAATTTTGTTCAAACTGTAACCATCTGCTAGCATGTCATACAATATGTCACATAAATTTCTTTTCCTTTATCTCTTATTCTGCTAATTATCATTCCCGCTATATTCTATTTTATTACATACATATATGTTTTCTTGATTTTGAATGGCGATTAACGCTCTAGCTACAATGCAAACCATAGATACAATATCAAGGCCTCTGCCAAACCAATAAATTTGGTGTCGACCATGACTTATATACTATGGAATTACATGCAACACATCTGGACAGGGTGGACAAATTTACATACATGAACTGATAGCTTTATATGAGTAGGATCCAGTTAAAGCTTTATGACTACCCACATGCTGTATAAAGGACAGATCTATAAACCTGTTGGATCATATAGATACAGTGAATTAATATATATTTAATTTCATAAAGGGAGATAATTAAATTCACAACAATGGAATTTACAATTTTAAGGATCTTTTCAGATGTTCATTTACAATGCATGATGAATATATATATAAACACTTTTATTTATTACCGATTGTACTAAAATTTGCAATGTGGTGTGCGTAGACACACCTTCAACTAAAGCTGGTCAATGACAAACACAAACACTGATCTTTAGATCATGCACACTGACAAAAATGGAAAAATTACAGATTTCACATCATGGTATCGATACACCGGTAAATACCGGTTTCATACACAACAGGAAATATATACCGATTTGAATATTTGACCCTTAAATCAATGTCACTTAAATTTTGTGAAAAATTTGCGAGTGATGAAATACTATGTTGATTTGTTATGACTTTGACCAAAGTCGATTTCAGAATCAATGGTCAACGTACATCGTATATGGACCATTTACCAAATGTGACAGTTATAATTTTCGTTTGTGTTTTTCAGCACAACTGAGGAAAGTTCTGTAAGATTTATCATAGGTACATAATAATTATATATTGCAGATGTAGTAAATACACTTGTATTAAATGCAATTGCTGTGACACTGACCTTTAACTGACCTATTGATCCCTGGTTATAACATCACTGTTGTGCTGTAAACTTTTAAAAGGTTCTAATAAAGTGACACTGATCTTTTACCTATGACCCGTGAATAATCGGTTGTTAACCAGTACTTGAGCACATTTGTCTTGACAACTAACCGATAAGTTTTCCACTTGAATCAGCGGTGAGAGACGATGACAATGAGACGCACTATCATCATGGAGATTGAGGCCGGATGGGAAATCAAAGCCCCTGGATTGATAGACAAACGTGCTAACAGCTGAACTACCCGGACATTGCTAGTAGTAAAACAAGAGGGCCAAGATGGCCCTATATCGCTCACCTGACTGACCTTGAGTCACCCAACATAAGTAGATTATATAATACATGTACACTCAAAATTCCAGAAAGACAAGATGATGGGCAAGTAGTTAGAATTTTGATTTGTTTTGAAGATGTAACAGATGCGTAGAAGAGTTCAAACTTGGTAGAGGTTCACCATGGTAAATGTCAGTGAAATTACATCAAAGTCAGGTCAGTAGATTTTGACAAGAAGGCTTTTGAAGTTTTTACTCGAACTAAGATAAAAATCCAGTTCCAGCACAAAATTAACCTCTTATGTTTGAGAACGGTTTCAAACTAAAGCATCAACTATTGTGCATGAAACAATCCACAGTTCCAGCACAAGAAATATTCCTAAGAGTTTCAAACACAAGCCTTCCAAAAGTCTATCACTTGAAAGAATCTTTGTCGCAGTGCACTCTCCCCCAAAACAATTAAGCTCCTCCTCCAAGATTGCAAGTACACTTTGACACTGCAAATCTCAAGCAGACTTCTTGCTGTGATGAAACTAGCTAAAAATGTGGTATTGCTTTTATTATGAAGCAGTTAATCATCCCTGTCTGAACCATAAAAACTCTGACTTTTATATTCAGAAAAACACCTATTTTATAATGGTTCATGATATATGAATAATATTTCAATCATTGATTATAACTGTATCATTCATCTTTTTATGATGAATTATCTTTTAAAACTTATATCTGGTATAATATGGTATAATAATAGCAAAAAAAAAGTTTATTTAAAGAGTTTATTACCTCTTCTTATGATAATTGCTATATACAGACATTTATGCTATAAAACAAAGGAAGTAATATGACATAAAATTAACCCTACCCCCTGGCTGCCATGTTTTTTGATGAATCAAGATTGCTTGAACAAACTTGGCAGAGAGTCATCCAAGGAATATTTCTGTGAATTTTTTTTTAAAATCGAGCCAGTAGTTTCTGACAAGAAGATTTTTTAAGTTTTTACTATAGCTTATATGTTAAACTAACCCCACCCACTGGCCGCCATGTTTTTTGACGAATCAAGATGGCTTGAAAAAACTTGGTTGAGAGTCACCCAAGGAACATTTCTGTGAAATTAAATCAAAATTGGCCCAGTGGTTTCAGAGGAGAAGTTGTTAAAAGCTAAAAGTTAATGGCGGACGACGGATGACGGACACCAGGCGATCACAAAAGCTCACCTGTGAGCCTTTGGCTCAGGTGAGCTAGTTAAGATAAACCAAAAGAAGATGATAATTTGTCAAATCAATTGATGCTCATGATTACCTAAAATAGCATACTCTTGCCATTAAGGTATACAATTTAATAAGATCATAGCAAAAAAACAACAACACTATCAATGACTACAAAACTTACACAATCACAAAACAAAACAATGAAACTAATCATAAAATAAATATTGTTGAACAATTCCAACCAACACAGTTGTGCAAAATAAACATCCAGTGCAACAAAACAACAAACAAACACCACTTGACTTGCTATCTCACACACAATTCTCGAGAATGAACGACGAGAAATCCACCAACTTTCCGGTGAAATCACTCTCTAACAAATAATAGCCACTTCCTCAAAACTTTGAAAATTGTTGCAACAATAAATAGCTGTCAGCAGAATATTCAATACTCCAGAACAAAACAGGAGAAAACCATTATATGGAAGCTCTAGCTCTCTTCCAGACTGAATCAATAAGAAGTACTGTATCCAACTATCGTTATTTCTGCCACACTTCTACAATTATTCAAACACAAGCAGCAATTAGAGGCCAAGAACTATTGTGTTTATCCACAAATGAAATGCAAGTTATACCTAGGTGGTAAAATAGTAATTAGTTCATGCAAAGAATTCCCTACGGTCACCTTATCCGATGAAACACTCTCAATTCATTTTCCATGATTATCGATTCACTGTTAAAAATAATTTGCTTGAATAAATAATAACTTAATTCGTGAATCAATAATGCTGATAATGATGAATTTGCAGAGTTTTCACTAGGCTTAATTCAAAGTAGAGCTGTTTGATCTATTTGACCATTTGTTTGATCCAGAATGGAAATAATAGATCTTGAACCTTAATTGGTGAATGGTCACAAATTTGATCTTCTACCTAAGGATTTGATCTTCTACCTAAGGATGGTGGGTGCTGTATCATCATGTGCTGAATAGTCTTGTTCAATATTTTTAAAATGGATCATATGGTCCCCCTCCCCATGTTACTTGGGAAAGAAATCTACTAATTGATCCTTTTCCTATAGGGAGAGAATTGGCTATGCTGATTTCTACAACAGGAAAGAAATTAGCAAGCAATTATTTTCCCAAGGGAAGAAATCAGCTACTTGAGTCTTCGCCCCTGGGAAAAGAATTGGCCAGCTGATTTCTAGCTAAATGGCTAGATAATTTCTAGCTAATTGACTAGATCATTTCTAGCTAATTGACTAAATGATTTCTAGCTCATTGGCTAACTGATTTTAGAAGGGATTATGTAAGGTTGAAGGCTTGTATGAATGTTCAGCCAAACAAACCCAACACTACAATTAGGCCTGCTCCACCTCCTCAGTGGAGAGAACCCTAAACTTGCAGGTAGACTACGTTATGTTAAAGAACTTCTTTATACACTGTATTTAACACATCGAAAATATAGAAGATCTTATATGAGCACTCATTTATATTGATTTAATTAAACAAGTTTGCAAAAATATATAATGCGAGACTCTGCCAAGCATTATACCATTTCTGTCAATTAGTTTAATAAATCAAACAATAAATGAGCATAAATGTAAGATTATCTTTATCATAATCATGTACTATACCTGAGGAAAATAGTACATTGACCCATTTATTTACTGCATCACCCATTCTATTTAGTTTTACAACCAAGCTTTACTACACAATACCTGTCATTGAGTTTTCATACATTGATCAGAGTTTAAGATCGAGCTAGGCTGAAATCTGCAACCTTAGCAGTGACAGGTAATTGATCTTGAGACAGGACCCTAGACTACTCAGCCACCTGGAGGATCATGTACAAGTTTTACTAAAATACTTTAGTTCAGTGTTACGGTCATCATTGTCATTTCATCAAATGGCTTAAGGTGCTGTTGCAATCACTGATGAGGTTGTGGGTTTGAGACCAGTTTGGTACAAACACTTCATGTGATAACATATATTCTAGCTTTTTGCGAAAGAACAGTGTTTCTACCGACTCATTCTTCCTCCATTACATGTCTCCCAGTTACCAATTCATCATTTGACTGGCAATTTGCATTTTTATCAATTAAATTGATATTGAATCTGATGTTAACCAGCAAAAGCATTCGTCCGCTCGCCTTGACAAGTGTATTTTTGGAGGCGGACAAGTGATTTTTTCCAGTAACTCGTCTGTCGCGACTGTAAACTGTTCTTATCGTTATTTCTGTGAGATAATTTTAAAAAGTCAACCTTCCTCAACGTGTTCTTGTTATTTGTTTTCACTTTTGAGACAACGTCTGATAATCAGTAAATAGCTCTTATTTACATTTGTTAGTACAGCCATGTCTGGCTCTGCAGAAACATGTGTTTAATTGACAATGTTATTATTGGATAACAACCGAGTGTCCCACAAAGTCCATAGACCAGTTCACTTTACTTCCTGTCAAGTCATAGTCAAATACGTAGACTGGCTACTGTATGCAGCTTAAGCGTTCCGGTAAGACTGTACTTGTTTAGTCTATCTCAGAACCTGATATCTCCTGAATCAGGTCTATTAACCCCACAATGAAAAAGCAGGGAAATCTAGGCCTGACCCACAAATTATGACAATTCAGAGCAATTAAATGCTCACTTAACTGTGACATCATTCAAATTTCCCTGAAGCAATCGACCAATTGACGTGCTCAAATGTGGCTTTCCCATTTCTATTTAGTGGACCCAATCAGAGAGAGCTGGAGTCCATTTTACAGACTAGTACTTGTTATAATGGTAAAACCCGAGACTATCCAAACGAAAATGTCTAAACGAAAGATATCAAGAGAAATCTGAAGTTCACATTGACAAAGAAGGTAAGCACCACTTGTTTCAAAATTGACAACACTTTAGTATAAAATTTTCGGAAAAGTGAATTTTCCATCAGGATGAGTAAGTCCATTTGCCTGATAGAGTAAGACAAGTGCTTTTAAACATTTTTCCCGACCTCTGCTTAACTACATGACTAATATAGTGAAATTATTTCTATATCGTATCAAGAAAACATATTTTGGTGAAAAAAATTATGTCTAAGCCTTGAGGATGTAAACTATAAACAAAACAAACAATAAACATTTTATGTATTAATCAATTGTATACATGTATAATATAACAAACGCTCTGGTTGCACAATCGTGCAATACTGTCACATCTTATGGATTATTTTACACACAAGTCTGTCTCAAATGTTGTTTTTTTTACCTATACTGGTTAAATTTCCATTACAAGTGATAATTGTGTTGCAAGCTGTGAAATATGGAATGTGACATACAACTTGACTAGGGATGTAGTGTACATGTACTTTCAATGGAGAATGACACATGTTCAGGGGTGACCATGTAAACATTACAGCTAAAGAAATAAACGAAGATGACAACCACCAAGGGTCCTATGTGTTTGAGTGGTACAAGACGCTGTCGTCAAATGCCCATTAATCTCTCACAGCTGAGGTCAAACCCAGGACTCACTTAGAGGGTAAATGCTTAGATACCGACTGAGTTAACTGGACCGCTGACATACGTTTCTGACCTCACAGGTTACGTCACACTGTGACATTATTGAAATTTAAATAATTGAATATCACAAAAACAAAACAAATGCTTGGAGTAAAATATCCCGTATATCACTTATTTGCAAAGTGAGGTAGTGACTAGGTCTAGATTTTGACGCAAAGTCTAAGCTAGATAATTTACACAAAATAAATAGCATAATAACAACCTGTCCTGATTGGTTTACTAAAAATGTCACAAGGTCATTTCAACACTGGAGTACACCATTGCTACTCCCTGTAGACAATTGATCTGAGCTAGTGGTTTACATGTTACAGCTAACTAATCTCAACATTTGTGCACATGTATCAACCAAAGTTGATAATGATTACCAGTACAGTTTGACTTTCGTTTCCAAAACACAAATTTCCAAGCTAAATCCATTTGTGCAAAATAAAAAATCGATGTCCAAAACCTTCATTTCAGGATCATAAGGGCAAAGCCCTGCAGTGACCTTTCCACTGATCAGGCAGAGCCTGAATATTGGAAATCCAGATGAGCTCGAATTTTATTTTAAGATTTCTGACTATGTCATCATTGATATATCATAGGCTATGAAATCTATGTGCCATCTTCTGTTGCCACTTAGATCTTGTGTGGTTGAAATGTGAGATATGACAAGTTGAAAAACTATTTATATATTTATTTTATTCAGTTGATTTTTTTATAATGCGCAAATGAGGCTAATTTAAGATTTAATTAGTGCTTGTAAGATTTTTGCATCTGTTAAAACAAATCTAAAAAAAAATATTAATGCAAGCTGCTTATTGATTAGCGTATAACATTATACCAAAGCTTCTAATAAATCAGATAATTTGAGACACAAAATGGGACATAAAGTGCAAATAAAACCAGCAAGATGTACTTTAAATAGCAAAAACAATTCCCACAATCACTATTTTATGCTCATCTTAGTGTGATAGCATTATATGTTCATATTCAGGCAAGTTTATTGTTGAGACGGACATCAGTTGTGGTAATTTTTTTCTCTCGCTAATCTCACAAGATTTCACAGTGCACCCTTGTCCACCCTAATTACATCAATCGTTTACTACAATGTTACTCAAACATGCCAACCTGTCAAATTATTTAACTATATTTTAAGGAGGTTAGTAACCAAAATGTATGGATCGATGAAAATTTACTGTTGCACACTATTACCAACTAATGGCCAATAAACTCCCTCATTTTTGTTACGGTCACATGGTGGCATTAATTACTGAGTGATTTTAAAATAACTGAGAAAATTACCGAGAGACATCTACAGCCATGGTTTTATGGCATTGAACTGAAATGGTGGAAGTTGAAATATGTATTTAGGTAAATGTATTTAGGTAAAGTAAAAAAAAAGCGTTTTAGAACTGACTGTGTTTCACCTTTTATAGTCAAGTATCAAATTAAAGTGCAACCATATTAAATGACACAATGTCATGTAACTGTTTTCCGACTGATTTTAAGTTATCTCTTTAGTGAATAATATTTATTAAAACTATTTTTAAAAGGGAAAACAGTGTTTTTTTCTCACCATTTTGGGAAGATGACCCATACCCTTGGAATTAGGAATTTTAGCGGCATTTTCATTAACATTGGGAAATTTTTTTGCATTAAATATATTTATATATTTATAAAAAGTGTACACTTGCTTATCAGGCCATTTAATTAAATAATCAATGTCATACTAAATTCAGAATGGGGAAAACTTTCTTTATTTTATCAAGGAAGTATGGCAAGTTTCAATTTACATTTTTGAAGCTTTCAATTGCGAATTTTTACCATTCAATTGGGGAAAAAAGATACTATTTGCCATTGGGAATATGACCCAATAACGGCTATAAAAATGGCCAAAAAAACCCACTGGAAATTAAAATGATTTAAACAAGCAGAAATTTTCTTTGAAAATAGCTTTTTTTTTTCATTGATATGTTATCATTAAGAACTATGGTTGTGGAAGGATGATAACGTTATTGACACCTTTCCCATATTTCATAAATAAATATAAATTTATGAACTGCAACATGAAACTTTATTTAAACTTTGGATGTCCCAAACTCATTTTCTTGACAATGGAAAAATATTTAGTTAAATATAATTGATTACAGTTATTCTCTAACTATCATTCAATTGTATCTTCATTTGATGTTGATTTATTCAGAAATATTGGGTCGAACAGTGTCTGCGAAACGATGAGTTTTGTGAGGCGAATACATATAATGGCTTTCTATGCCACTAGTACGAAAAGCTACACACATAAATTTAACTATACTTGTTTCAATAACTATTTACCTTTAACTGAGTTCTGTTTCACTGGTTACTTTAATTGCAGCGCTTCTTCTGACAGATTTCTCGTTGAAAGTAACTTCTGTTTTGATCCTGCCAAAAATCAATAAGTGAAAGAACCCGGATGACCATCATATATTTTACGACATACATTATCATTTTGTGCAATTATGTACGTAGTTAAAGATGCTTTCACAGTTCATCTGTATTTTTGTTAAGTTAGGATGGCTTTTAAAAAAAAATCAAGGGTTAGGTCTTATCTAAAAGATGTGGTATTTAAACGCAGACGTAGACATATTTTTTAAGTTATATATTTATTTACCACCGGCCCACAATACAATAAACATATACATAATATAAACAAATACTGGTTATATTTTCTAAGTCTAGTTTTATTTCACAAAAGCATTTAACAAGTATTTTTAGACAGAAATAGTATCACGTTTATCTGGTGTATACGTGATTGTACAAAATAAATATAAAGATCTAGATCTTGGCCAAGCATCTTTAAAGGGAATATATCAGGATTTTTCAAAATGTTGAAATTGGCTTAAAACATTTTCCCCCAATATATCATGCCTATTTATACTCACTAACTCATTATAGCCAAAAGGAATCTATTTGAACAAGCAAAATGATATATCGAAAATGGATTTTCTAACTAGGGCTACGCGTCTCTGATTAGACTGAAATAGATTTCCCGCTTAAAATGGTTACATGTTCATTGATTTCAATTCGATCCGTTATTCAGGTTTACATTAGGTAATAAATAGTTCATCTTAGAAAGAGTCTGAATGACGATGCGAATGTTGTCAAGCAGTATTTAAATGTTGCCTATTTCGTTTTAAGTATACCACTCCAATTAACACATCAATTTTGTCACGTTTTAGTGGACTTGACGGACCAAACAATTCGAATTTTATTTATTAATGATAATGAAATGGTTTTTATCCATTTTAAAAATAATTTTGTTTTCTCTATAAAGTATAGAAAATGTTCATATAGACTACTTAGCCATTCGAAAATGAAACGAAACTTGTCTTTATTACACGTTAAACAAAATCATGAAACCCTATCAAGACCCATTCGTATTATTCTTTAGAAATGTATAAAGTAAATAAAATAATAAAAATAACATATATCACAGTTACAGTTCTCTCCATATCGTCAATATCAATATAATTATTTTGTATACAAATTAAATGTAATAACATTTGTTATATAAATGAAATTTAAAAGAGCAATTGAAACTTGTAAAAGACGAAACTCACAGAAATGTGAAAAATATGAAAGGGGGACCTCGCTTGATAATTCCACACTGTTACCCATCTAGCGAAACACTATAATCGCCCCACATAACAAAAAAAAAGAGCCTACAATAAGCTGTCTGAGGCTGCTATTGGCGTTAACGTGTCTTTGGAGGCTATCCCAATTTCTAATGCTTCCAAGAAACAATGAATTTTAATGATAAAGAGTTTGTGAAAATGGAAAATGACAGTTTTTTTTAATGGAATAAGGTAATTGTGATATACAGCTACTGACGTGTTGGCGATTTTACGCAATAAGGTGAATGACATGTTCATTTTTTGTTGTTGGAGGGTTAGCCAGTTTAGATTCATTTTTTGTTGTTGGAGGGTTAGCCAGTTTAGATTTCGTGGCATTTTGGTACCACTGTTAGTAAAGTTATATTTATTTTTGACGTATGTAGCTGCGGTCGTCTGTATTATTTATATTATATATCATTGTGTTTTTTTTTGGCAGGTATGGGGAGCAGTATCTTTATCATGTTCATGCATAGCGATTGCACGCTTTTCCCATTACGTTCTGTCTGTTTGATCTTATCAGTGTTATTAAGTCACTGATCGTACGTTTCGTTTTATTAATTTATAAATCTGAGTGTGTTGTTTGCCTTGGATGCTTCAAATGTGTGTAGAGAAATTGAAACATGACATGGTGTGATGCTGAAATATTTTTTTTATTAATCAGTCGGTTATGTGTTGATATATGATAGAGTTTCTTTTTTCTGTTACTCCAATTAAAATATTTTATCAAAAATATTGTAATTCTATTTCCAATGCACGGTGTCATTTGTTTTTACCGATGAATATCAGTGTGTCCAATCAAATGCACGGTGGCGAACCAACGTGACTTTATGTCATGAAGTGGTGCAAAAAATCGGAGGGAAAGTGCCCGCTTCAGGTAACCTTTTTGCAGATAACTTCCTTAATCACAGTGTATAGACGAATTGTACAGTCATTTGGAAATATTGAGTTTAGTACAGTCATTTGTGAGTAACGAAGCGACGGCGTTCGAAATTTCCGCGGTTGTGAAGGTATGTTTTTAAAGTTTTTTAAAGATTTCTACTTGTACTTATTGTCTTAAATTAAAATAGTAGCCTTCCAATAAACCAGTTATTATTGCTTTTGTTGCCTATCAATGTATGAATAGGATTTTCATGCCGATATCGATATTTTTCCGAACCCGTCATACCGTTTACTCGCCTTCCATAATTCCATTTGATGGTGTAAAACACAATTTTTTGTTTTAACAAATCTATTTCTCTAACAAGTTTAACTTTATAGGTTAACAGTGGTGACATTATTTGACCAATATCCTCTTATAATATTAAAACAAATGTTCTATTTTGGAAGTTATATCTATTTATTTCCAATTAGGGTCAAAGAAACACTGTACGGTCATTTTTTACAAGGAAAATACTTCTGTAATGTCACCTGTGAGTTCACTGTATGATCGCTTGTGAGCACTAATAATTAAATTACTGTTTTATATGTAGTAGTTTGATACAGATTATCACAAAATGGACGATTCATTTGATTATGAAGGCATAGATGAGAGTTTCATTGAAGCAGCCACTGAATATAGATAGCCAAACTGTGAATACAGTACAAAACGAATGTTTAATCTAAAGAACTGTATACGAAAAACTTGATGGAAACAACAATGAATTGTCGGGATCTTCGTCATCGTCAACGAAAAGTTTCTTGTGTAATGACTGTGGGAAGATACTTAAATCTGCAGAAGGGCTAAGACAACATAGCAGGACAGGTCATAAAAGGTGCTTTGGATTCACCTGCACTATATGCCAGAAACGATATAACACCCTATGGAATGGTAAAGGGCACATGACATCGCACGATCGTGCGCTAAAAGGAAGATGCAAGACTTGTAAAGCAATATTCAGCTATAGGAAAAGTCTTCTTAAACATCAAAATATGTGTAGCGGTACTGCTGAAAGAGTTCTATGTCCTGCGTGCCCCAACGATTGTGCAACCAAAGACACATACTTACAGAAGAAATATTGTTGCAAAAACTGAGGCAAATATATATTTGGCGATACGCTCACGCACACCACTTAAAAATGTACAGGGACTGTCGATACAGTATCCATCACCATAAATGTTACAGTAAAAGGATTTAAGGATTTAGACTGAGCAAGTATGTGACATTTTTTGTACATAGTTAACTTGTTCGTCAAAAGAAGCTTGTCTTCATAATTATTTCAAACATATATTACGTTTAGACCATCATTGTATTGGTTATATGTGAGCATTCGTATTTTTTTATTTTTGGTTAAATTTATATATTTTTTTCATATTAAATTGTTATGTTCCTTAAAATAAGTTAGTTGTGGTCTTTCCGTAATGTATAATTGTAATGTACAAGATCGCGTTCGTCTATCAATTTGAGACCGTTCATTATATTGGTTACATGTGAGGGTTAATTACCTGCGTTACTGTAGGTATTTAGTGGTTGAGACGAAAGTCCTTGTTTACTGCGATACAAATATTTTATTGTTGCAAAAATAAAAGATTCAAAATATTATTTTGTCATAGTTGTATTCCATAACAAGTTACACAGTAAATAATTACTTGTAAACTATTTTTTTCCAAATTTTCATTTTAAACCGGAAATTAAATCATACACGACAGTGTCGATACAGAATAGTGCTGATCAAAACCATTAACCGGGTAACACCGTCTGGTTACAGATTTAGCGATTAGCCAGTTACAAATCAACTAAACGGTTAACCGCACTAGTTGATCCCTTTCATAGGTTCACTATTTAATGATGGATATTTTCTGTATATGCCATCCAGGATATCTGAAACAGACAAAATTATTTGTTTGACTCACTCTATTCTACAAGTGACTGTACAAAAAATCTCAGGAAATTGTGCAAGCGATCGTACAGAGTTCATACAAGTGACTGTACAGATTTTCGATGTATGTACGCATTGATAATCGATGATTTTACTGAATTGTAAGATTATTTTTCGGATATTTTTATGTTTCAGTACTTCCAGAACTACTGTTCGAGTCTGCTAATAACGTTTTAGGGTGGTCTTTTCTCAATAAGACGATTTTATCAGCGTGCGTCTAGTTTGGGCGGTGACTTTGAGACGAGTTTTAATCACATTTTTATGCAAAATGGCTATATTTGATGTTTCTGGTAATGATATTGGTAGGTATAACACTAATATACAACACAAAACAAACTCTGTGAGAATATTTTACTGCAATAACTTGTAAGAATGATTTAACTTACCAGCACAGGAGAGCCAATGGACGATAAGACAGCAATCTCTCGCTTCGTTACTCGCAAATGACCGTACAGACTCAAAATGTCCAAGTGATTGTACAGATCGTTTATACACTGTGTTAATAGTTCATGAAAATTCACGAAACATAGACGAACGTCGTTTATATATAAAGACGAACCACTGGTTATATAACGTGACCATGAAAAACTTGTATTTTTTGCAAAAGTGCAATACAACGGTGTTTTGTGCTCAGTTGAGACAATTATGGTATGGAGCGGTTTGTTTTACAAATATAACTGATAAAATAGTGAACGGTGATAGTCATTACAAACAGTCTAAAGACAGCTAAATAAAATGTAGGCTAACTCGTTATTTTTCAGCTTAGAACGAGTTATACAAGATACAAGAATCTTCATTATAATGATGATATTTTAGTTGGAAGAGAATCTTTCTTTTGTAAAACAAAGTAGAGTAAAAGCATTATATATTTAAACGACTTAATAAAAGACAATGACAGTTTTTATACGGAACAGGAATTACAATATAAACACTAATTTTATTCAATATAATGGTATTATAAATGCAATCAAAGTATTCCTTACAAAAAAACAATATAAACAGTTTAAATAAAAAAAATGCAGTTACCCTATTGTACCTTTTACTGTATCCGAAATTATTATACACACAAAGGGTTGTAATGGATTATATAACATTCTGAATAAAAATAACTGCCAGCCAACATCTAAACTTAAATGGGAACGTCATTATGAAATAGATCAAGAAACGTGGAATAATATTTACAAAGCACTCTTCAAAAACCACTATAGTTCAATTTTAAGTTGTTCCAAATTAGAATTAACCATAGAATCTTACCGTGCCAACAAAACAACATCTACATAATATTAAGATAATTAACAATCCCTAATGCCATGATTGCCAACAAGAGGAAACTGTAATACATATGCTTTGGACATGTACAGCAACACAACAATTTCTTCAAGATATTAAGCAGTGGCTTCAAACGAAAAATATCAACATAACATTTATAGAAGAACTATTTATATTTAATATTGGGAACATCTAATTAAAGGCAGATCTTTTATTTATCATAAAATTTAAATATTATATCTTTTCTACAAAACGACTTAATGCTACATCTGTAGCTGCATTTAAAAACAAATACATTCTTATCACTAAAATGCATTACCAAAAAAAATGATATTCATGGTTTTGAAACACAATGGAATAAATGCAATAATCTATTAGTCCAATAAATATTGTAATACTGTTAAAACATACAGAAAACCCAAAATATCGTGACCTGTCATAAAAGCAACTTCAAAATGACCGAGAAACTGACATGAAAACACAAATGTGCACCCACATTGAAAATAAAAAATGTTTTGAACGACCCTACAAGAGGAATACTTTTTGCATGTGTTCTCTCTCTCTCTCTCTCTCTCTCTCTCTCTCTCTCTCTCTCTCTCTCTCTCTCTATTTCATCTATGTGTAGATTCCTACATTAAGCAGAAAACAAATTAAAATAACATAATCAATTGATCATTAAATCTTAAAACTGAAGAAATAGTTTATATTAAAAATAAACTTTATAAACTAAATTTAATATGACATACATTTGTATAGATTATTGCCAGTTTAATTTTGTCTTTAATTGTTTACTTTTGTATTTGTTAAAATATGTTCCTCACTGTATGCATCACTATATGTAAAAAATTTAAATAAATGGGTTATCATATGATAGTTGAAGAGAAAAACAATAAAAAAAAGAATCTTCATTTTATGACGGACGTACAAATAATAACCTACAAATAATATGACTACCATTATTATTGTACTTCATTTGCACGAGACACGGGTTATACTACTACTTTGTAAAGTAATTGTATGACAATAAATGTGTTTAAACTAAACGGCTAAAGGCGAACTATGTGAAGACCGAATGATTATAGCGGAAGTCACATTTAGTACGAGGTTTAGCGGGAGTTTCAAAGACAGATTTGTCTTCAAACGAAAGAAGATACTGAAAAATGCTGGATAAAAAACCTTAAGCCTTTCGGGCTGTCGTAGTGAAAGCATAAACTTCTGCAATATAAGCTCAAGTAATGAAATGAGACAAATGCTGTCATATTTGGTTCCCAACAGGTTTTTCACCACGATTGTGTAACGGTGCTGGCAAGGTGGGTGGGGTACAGTATTTACCTGGTGCAGTTGACTTTTACCAACACATACCTAAGTAAATAACACAGTCTTTTTAGTGGTAATTTTTTTTATATATATAAACAAAGCAGTTAAACACTTTTTGTAATATCACAAATTGATGGATTCATGACAATTTTGGAAAAGAATATTTTTTCAAAAATTAATGTTAAAACTTTATTTATATGTTCAAAACAAGAAACTGTGCACTTTTATTTTTGCTATAGTTTTATAACTACTCAGAATAACTGAGTGAAATAATCCAATATAAGTACATGCATACTTGCATACATATTGCACTAATTTGTCTTGCATTTTATCGGAAATTTGTCATCCAAACTGACAGAATGGTGTTACGCAACTTTTTGCACCTGCAAATCAAGAAACATGTTTTATACACACTGATTGATTTACTGAACCTTTATGCAATAAAAAAATCACATTTCGCATTGATTTCGACATGTTTACAAGATGCCATGGCTTCCCAAAAACGACAAAGAGTTCAAGCTCTTGTGCTTCTTGCATCGGACATAAGTGTCATCAGTGTCAATTGCACAACACAATTATCAATCCACGACAGCGTTTTCCCAATCTGAAAGCATCAGAGATGGTGTACGCTCAGGCAGGTCAAAGGAAACAACTTCATGTTAAGGTCGGTACATGACGTCAATGCTTCTACGTAACAGGTTCAATACAGCATATCTAGACAAACCATTCTTAACCGTAATCTTCGGTGCTCTGGGCTCAACATCATTTACGTTTGACTCGTGCTGAAAGGTCAAGGATGTTGTTTAGTGACAAGTCCCATTTCAATCTTAGCATTGCGGATTGTAGGGTAAGCATTTTTTGTTGAGGTGAACATTTTTCTGATAATTGGTTGTTAAAGTAGAATTGATTTGGGGCAGCGAAGAAAAACTGATCTTGGAGGTACAGTCGAGAATTGTTGATTTGATTCATAGGAGAGGAGGACACAACTGGTATTGAACAAATTATAGAAATTCAAACACATTTCAAGTAAGCAAGTCAAGAAAATAATACAGACAATTGACAATTCTAAAATTGCGAATTTCAGTTTTGACCCCTATGTCAGTGTTTTTTTTTTTACTTTTAGGGGAAGGGGTTGGTGTCTCTAAACAGTTAACAGGTCAACATCCATGTTCTTTATTGTTTTAAACTGTTAAACTGGCATTAAACCCAGTGAAAAAAATTCCCCTTAAAAAAAATTAAAGTAAAACCAAGTGCACAGTTTCTTTTTTGTATCAGTATATGTCATATAGATCTACATAGTGAAAAATGAAACTTTTATTACAATATTTTATGCCTATCAGTATTGGCAATTATTGAAAAATATCTAAATATTTGCTATATTGGCAACACTAAATTGCATTGATTTTGCCCACTTAAAATCAATTTTTACTGTATAAGTTTCAGTAGGCAGATCTTCATTTAGCAATTGTTATAATTGAACAGGCCATAAAATTTATCATTTTTGCAGCTGTCCCATGGAGGCCCTTCTAGAAGATGACAATGGCATTGAACAGGAAGATCTACCAGCAACGCAAGTTTTGGATGATAGGATTCTTAAAAGTAAGACTATAAGAAACATTTTTTGTGATACAAACAATGTTTCATTTTCCTTGCACAAATCTGGCATCAGTTGCACAATTCTGAAAGATGTGCATCCGCTGGATGTAGAAAAATCATAGCCGATACAACCCCGATTATCTCTAATACGAAGATTTATTTCTATTCCCTATGCATTGCATTACTGGTGCACTGCTTTATAAACAATAGTGTGCATGCATCAACTCCCAGAGCTAATAGTCTACTGAGTAACGCATCACTTTCTCAACACTTGTGTGCAAGCATCAATGAAAGCGAGCATAGTTCATGCCATCAGACAGTTTTGAATTGTGGTTTCAGGTCACTTTGTGGCCCTCAAATAAGGGGACTTACCCTTTCAAATTATGTCTTGCAAATGCTTGTTCGATACCCACGCGTAATCCATTTCAATACTCTCCATTCATCACCTGTGGGAAGTTACCCTAGCTTTGGGCTGTTTCTACCAAGCCACAATGCAACTATATGATTGGTTCCTTCACAATTTCATGAAGGGAATGTTATCCAATAGCAACACGAGTTTCGTGCAAACACCATTTTGATAAGACGTTAACGTTAGCTGTTTTTTGTTCTGTTCTGTTAAATAAACTAGGGAATTTCAGTAATTCATTTTTATTCTACTAAAGATTGAGAGTGATTCTGTTCCCGGCTGGGCCTGGTTAGCTCGCTCCAGGGATCATTAGTTTGAGTCCCCATCTGGCGTTAGCCCCTGTGATGATTGGTATAGTCGAATATCGGCATATCTTTAATAAAGTAAAAAAACAAGAGAAACAATGTTTGTAATCATTTCAAGATAAGTTACACTATATACTGATAGAAACAGAAATAAAAATGTCTCATTCAACATGTTGTAATGTTTATAATGCAGTTCCATTTATATCGCAGTCCGGGGAACCATATATTGGGACTGGAGTGTATATATATATTTTAAAGTACTGTGAAATCATTAATTTTCGTGGGGTACTAATTTTCGTGGATTTCGTGGGAAGCCTAGACAACGAAATCAAATACCCACGAACTTAGTTTACGCAATAATGTAATGCTGTCAATATAAATTACTTTTTTCATATGCCTACATGCATCACATTGTGGTAAATAATCCATCCTTTATTTATATATTTTCTTTCCTCATATTGCATCAATATTTACTTGATGATTTTGTAAATAGTGTAAGAATTTTTATTACACATATCATCTTTAATTCATAGACGTGTTGTGTAGTGAGATGTGTTATAATATACTGTACTTCAATCAAATGTCAGAGTTGCTAAAAATAGACCGTCACCTTGCAGCAAAATGCTATCGAGTTGAAACAATGTGACGTATAGGCCTACGGTAAACATTGTAAAAAAAGTGTAAAACATTGTAAAAGGACAGTATGCGGGCGTACAAAGAAAACTAAAACACAAGTTTCAAGTGAAGTAATATCTTTTGTTAAGTGGTATTTATTTTATTCTATACTTGTTTCATTTTATAATTAAATGTATGGTGATACATTTTTAATGAATAAAAAACAAACAAATCTCTTAAAAGACGCAGCACATTAGATTACTGTCCATTTTCACAGTCACGTGACGTGACACTATTGTTATTTACACCGGGCCTGCATTCTGAAACCCTTTCTGGATTAGATGTCGTTCTTCTCCTTTCCTCGCCTGGTGTTTGCATAACAATTAGTTCTATATCGTACTTGTATATTAGGGTTCTTTTTGGCATGTGTCAACTCTTATTGGCACAGCGGGGTGCGATAAACCCTGACGCGCCACGTGTGAATTACAGCAAAGATTAACAACTAAAACGCACTATGCGATGTCGAAAGTGTAAAAAAAAAAAAAAAAAATTGAAATTTGTTTTCAACGAATTTAAGTCCCCAAGAATATGTCTTTGAAGTGGAAACCACGAAATTTGATACCCACGAAAATAAATGATTTCATAGTATATTATCGATACACTAGCCAAGGTATTGACTATTCATTCATAACTTTTCTGTTTTTAGATGTTGTGGCTTACGTAGAAGTGAGGTCAACCAACGACAATCGCAGTGATGCTGTGCGACGGGAACTGGAACAACTGGGGGCTGTTGTGGCTAAAAAGTTCACCAATGATGTCACCCATGTCATATTTAAAGAGGGCAGTAATAGGACCAAATCCAAGGCTCTCAAGAAAGGAATACATCTTGTCTCTGTCTTATGGGTGGATAAGTAAGTTTGAAACATTGATTTGTTGATTGTAGAATTGCTCAATTATGTCCACAGATGTCCGACTGACTGTTGTTTTGTCCACACCTTTTTGTCTGCATGCAGACCGCGGCGTGGTCTAGTGGTAGAGCGCCCGCCTCGCATGCGGAAGGTCGTGGGATCAATCCCCGGCCAGGTCATACCAAAGACTTTAAAAATGGTACTAGAAGCTTCTTGCTTGACGCTCAGCATTTAGAGGAGAGTTCTAGGTCTGGTCGGCCCAGTGTCAGTATAATGTGACTGGGTGGGGTATCATACCATGTGTCTGCGGCATGATACTCCAGTGTGACAGCGCTTAGAATACTGTCTCACGTAGACACCGTCGCGATATGACTGAAAAATTGTTGAAAGCGACGCTAAACACCACACAATATTGTTTGCATGCAGAAATGTATTTCCAATTAAATTCACAGAAGTGTTCAGCATAATATGATAATGACGTGTCACATGTAGAACTGAGATAGTTACCTCAAAAGTCGAGGTCACAAACTGGATTTAGGTATATGGAGGGTATTTCCATATAATGAATTGTTAGTCATATCTGCACTGTAATTTTGAAATGCATTGACTGATTTTCAAATAACAGAAGTGTTCAGCATAACTTGCAACAACTGGTTTGCCATCTCAAAGGGCAAGGTAATGTAAAGGAATCAGGCATATGAAAGATTTCGGTAGTGTGTACTTCCATATACTGCGGCAGTGCCCTGCTAGTCATGTTTGCCCTCTAACTTTCAAATGCGTGGACAGATTTTAAATCACTTCACAGAAGTGTCAACATAACAAAACAACATGTCTTGCGCAACACACGGGTAGATTCCGTAAAAGTAAGATACAGAACTGAGGCATATTGAGGCTATATATTTTCATTTACTGCATTGTCCAACCTGTAACTTTCAAAATTGATCGTTTTTCATTTAACTTAACAGAATTGTTCAGCATAACATGTCATAGCTTGACTTATTGAACGCAACACCTGTGTAAGTCACATGTATTTCTATATTCTGCACAGAAGTGTTGAGCACAACATGACAACAAAACCACCTATGAAGTAATTGTCAAGCATTACCTATCCGCATTGCCCATAACTGGTTTTTGAACAGTTTTTCCGTATGTAAAAAACTCTCAAAATACCGCCAGTAAAAGTATATTGTTTACTGCTTTCTTTGCTGGAGGTCTTTCGGACTTGTAATCATTGTGTTAATTGTAAACTTTCAACACATTTTAAATGAGATTGCTTAAACCTGAGATGTGTGTGTGAAGTTATATTACACATAAAAATAACTTCAATGCACAAGGAGTATAAAATGTACCTATACAACTGTTATTTGCCAGAACATATTTTTGGTAGTTCTACATTTATAAACGATGTTGTTGTTTTCACAGCTGTAAGCAAAACCAGGAGCATGTGTCTGAGAGAATGTATCCAGCTTTTGTCCCAAAATTGAAGGGTACACCATTGTTAATGACAAAATTGAAGGTATGTACAGTTTTGTTTGAAGATTTCAAATTTACATTGATGATTTGTGTGCATGTTAGATAAGAAAATCTTTTCAGAACATACACACATTTTCATTGAAATCTCGGGGGGAAACGAAAGGACAGTGTTTCTAATCCTTCATCAATTAAAATGGATGCCATTTATAACCTATAGAATTGGGGTTGTGGCTTGATTCCTGGGGCTGGCCAACTAAAAACATTTTAAACCGAGGATTTGTGTGATGGTGCTATAAACAAAGCATGCTAAAGAACCAGAAGAAACTTATGATGGGTTTCGTTTGTATCTTGCATTATTCCCCACAAACCTTAAAAGACTAACTCTTCTTGGGGGATATCGCCCATTTGGAAAACCAGTTGCGATTTAAGCTTAATTACAATGAAATGGCATTTAACACCTTGTTAAGCATCAAGAGTGATTTATTTCATATTCATATAAACACTGTAAACATAGATTCTTTCTATTTGGAGAATGTACTGATGCGCTAAACCATGCTGTCCTCTATAGAAAGTTGGAAAAAGACAACTGCAGTGAGAAATCGCTCCACATGCCCCGATAGGTGTATACATGATACATAATCAATATTCTAATTAGGTTAGTTTCACCTCTCATGTACGAAAATATGACAAGCTGTAACATTAAGTAAGGCATCTATAAAAACACAAGATGGTTAAACAGCATTGTTGCATTTATCTGTCTCCACCTTTCAGGGAAACAATGTTTTCGTGCCTATCGTTAAGGTATTAGATCTGTAATGGACAATGTTACAACCATGCCAAAACATGGTTTCTTAGTTATTATCATCCTTTGAGGGATGTATTTCTTAGATTTTAGAAGATTTTACAGTCTAGAATGGAAATTATTTACATTTTAAGTGTCCAATGCCTCTACATTGCAAAAAAAGAACAACTACAAAACACAATGCAATAGTTCTAATTTTCATATATATATATATATATATATATTTATAAATGATATATAAAAGGCATTTTACATCACACCTACATCGCTGAATAGAATAATACTAAAGAAACTAACTTATCTTCTCTCCTTTTTTTTTTTAAATCTTATAAAATCTTACCCTATCCCCACTTTTGAATTGTTATTTTTCACAAAATATTCTAAAACTTAACATTTTACAATGTTCTAGCACCATTACTATTATAATGAACCACTAATGTTGTATGCCAAAATTTTCCACATTGTTAGAAGTGAGAAATAAATAAAGATACACAACTTTTACCATCTTGTTTTCTCATTATATAGTATTTTATAAGTACATGTATAAAAATAAAAAGCAGCAAATTTGGTGACATAGTGTTTTTTCCACATATACTACCAGCAAACAGATAGTATGCACTTGTTAAATATTGTGTTCATGCAACTGTTTTATTGAAACAATATTGCTGGATGTAATGACACATATGAAACTATGTTTATATTCCATATATCTTAAATAGAATGTTTAATAAATTTAAAATATTACCCCACCCTCCAAAAATAATTACTTTTCTTTCAAAAAATATTACAAAAAATAACTTTTTTCTATTATTCTAGTCCCACCACTGTGACAAAACCCTTCTTATAATGTATATCAAACTATACTACATTATTAAAAGTAATAAATGCATGAGGAAAAAAAAGCATTTGTCATAATATTTGCCAAAGAGCGAAATATTTTATAAAAATTAAGATTTAAACCAGTAGTTAGGGACCTACATTTTCATCAAACACTGGACACTTTCTATAGAAAACTTTAATTGTTTAATGCAGATGATTGCTAATAGAAATATTTCATATAAACTTTGTCTTTTTATCTTTAGTAATTACTGTGTATTTATTGGTCACTTGGCAAATGATATACAAAACTAGAACTTGTAGCAAAAACAATAAAGTTTAGGTTTTGGAATTATTGTGTCTAAAAAATGTTTTGTGTTTATAACACACCTATATCTTTCACAGTTGACATTTGCTGAGCAAACCATCTCTGTAAACAAAAAAAACTGAGCGGTGGTGCAGACCGAACCCACGGCCTCTGGTTTGATACTCCAATGCACTTACCTCTAAAAAACTAGTCCACTACGTCTATTCAGCTACAATTTAAGACAATGTAAGAAATTATTATGCGTACAATGACATTACGGTTTTGTTTCGATCAATATCAAAATGACAAAAACAAATATTACATTCCGTTTTGGTGCAGGGATTCCCACCAATCTGTTTTCTTTTTATTTTGACGAACAACCTGCCTGATCACGACTTGTTTTAGCTCCCCGAGCCACGGTGGAAAATCCATTGTGATGTCACTGCACCTAAGAAAACACCTTGTCATGTGACAATTTTATTAAATTTAGCTACCATGAATGATTTTCTGGCTGGTGGATATTTGTTACGGAAGGTTACGAGTGATCATGCTGTTACTCGATTTCTACCAGGAGCATTACAGATCTTATACCTTAAAACTAGGTTATTCATTGTTAGGATGAAATGTAATTAAAGCGTTTAACACATAACTAGTATTAAAACTTTTTCAGACCAGATTATACATGTATATAATCACATTGAAAATACCATTTTCAGAAAGCAAAATCTATGCAACCACGTGATTTTGAAGAAGAATTGGCAAGCAGCGCAGAGAGAGTTGGTAGAAAGAAGAAACGTATAGATGCTAAAAACAGATGGCTCTCTACAGACTCTACGCCGACAAACTCACCAGTTCCTCTGGTGCTTGTACAAGACACGCAGCCAAGGTCACCAGTAAGTAGTCATGGAGTAACTTTATAGAACAATATTATTGTTACACGACCATTATACATCATGTGATAGCAAAATTTCATCACATATGTGTGATGTATCATGTTCGATTTCATTATGTAATCAAATATTTTCAATTTAAGTCTTTTTTTGGCACAATACATGAATTATAATATAAAAACAATTTCAAATCATGCAAACTTTTCTAAAAGGTATAAATATTAGAGATTATAAAACTATTAATGGTTTGTAAATATATCTCCACATTTCATTCATTTAATGTCAGAGCCTCCCTTTTTGATACGCAGGATATTTATTAACATCATTGTTATGAACAAAAGAATTTCTTTTTCTTGAAATGATTTTTCCAAAAAAATATCTTTAAACAAACTACTACGAAGTTTTACCGGTTATATAGTAGGCTTTTTTAAGCTCCCGCCATAAATGGGAGAGGGCATATAGAGTTAACCATTGTTACTTTTTAAGTTGGAATTTAATTAAACACAAAATAGACTCAAAACTGTTAGAATGAATTGGAAAAATAGTTGATTGTTTTTCTTGAATTCATCTTGCATCTTTAATGTTTATATGAACACATGTGTTAAAGACAGTATCATAGAAATGAAATGACATCTGTGAATGAAATTAAAGCGATCATACTAATCTATTAAGAAGTGAGGTGTTAAGGCAGTGGATAAAGTATTATTTGCTGATGTCAGCACTTGCGAGTTTGATACTAGACCTCTCAAAAAACACGACTCAGTTCTGGTTTTACCCTGTCAATGGCCTTGAGGGTGATTCATATTAGTTCTGAGCTTTCTTTGTAACCGAGTTCATATAAATCGGTATAAACAATTGAAAAGAATGTTGGTCCTTGTTAATGAAATGAGGTGTTTTTTAGGTTATAGTTTTTTTTAATGTAATGATTCCCTTTAAGTTTGATACTGAATTGTTGTTGGGGTCTTGCTTTAATTTTGAGAAAGGTGACCATTTCATTTATTTTAAGAGTGAACTTTATTTTAGTCTGACCTGGGTGTATAAACCAAGTAAGGAAATCCCCAATCTCATTAAAATCAGATCAACTTTTAAGTTTTTCAAACTCTACGCAAAATAGATCTGAGACATTGCATTAAAGGTCACCTCAGATTGACCTTTCAAATAATTAATATTCATAACAATTTAAACATTCAGATTAATTGTTACATTCGCAGTTTGCTGAGATTTACATGATGTTGATTGATACACTCTTACAAAATGCTGTTTCCTGGGCGTTGATTCGGCCATAGTGATCTTATATTGGTGTATAAATGAAGAAAAAAGTCCCTATATTGTCTATGATTTGAGCCATAATATGGAGTCCGGGAATTTGCGTAACATCACACAAATTCTACATAAATTAATATAAGCTGCAGAAGTATATAATAATAATTTAAAGTAATTTGCAGAATCTTTTAAAAACAAATAATTCTCTTAATTGTCACGTAGGGTACTTTTTTAACAACTTAAAACTTCCCTTAAATCATCATTTTGTTGTGTAATTTCTTGGTTTTGTGGTGCTAATTTGCGTGTGTGTTTGCACTAAACACGTATTACTCTAATTTTCTAAACCAAAACAGCTTGTGTTTTTTTTTGAAAATAAACTTCAGTTTCCTCTTATTTGAATTGATAAACTTCGGTTTTTTATTTGCAACGTAAATACCAGAATTTGATTGAATATTTTTCTGTAATGTTGCATAACCAATCGTGTCTTCAGAGTTATGTCATGACAAAATGTGTTGTAGCTTACAACGGTGACTTCGATGATCTCGTACACATGATGTTTTTTACGTGATCGACATTGCACTATGAAAATGACGTAAACATGGCATTCTAGAAACCACCACTTAAAAATGGCATACAGCCAACATATCGGTTACGAGAAACGTGTCCTCTTTTGTTACGTCACAGTATCTGAACATAATGGAAAATTACCAAGTAATTCGCGTGCGAAACCTTTTAACTTTGAGTGTGTTTATGACATCAATACCAGCCAGTTGTACGGCTGGCAGTGAGAAGGAAGGTTGAGGAATCAACTAGATATATGGCGATCAACAATGTACACGTGGTCAGTTTTTGGAAAAAGTTACGACTACAACGATGTTTTGATTCATCCTCCGGTCTCTTAAATGCATTTAAAATGCTTTTAAGCATTACCAAAATGGTATGTGATGTATGAAAGTACCATTATTAATAATTAATTCTATTTAACAAGGTTTTGTTCAGTTCTTCCTGACAGATGTAGTGTATCGTATTACGTCGGCAACAGGAATCTTATGGTTAACAGTGATTGACATGCTGTACCCGTGAAAATAAAATGGGTTTCAACAATAAAGATGTCTGAAAGTACGAGAGAACAAAATGAACTTTAGAATATATATTTAATGTATTATTTACTCTCAAATTGTTTGTGTGTAACAAGTGAAATCGGGACACAATTTTCATCGTGTCCATTGTTACACCTGTGCATTGAGTCTGCAATGGTGTAACTAAGTGTCTTTTATTGGGGTCTATATTGGTGTCCTGTTACGCAATTTCTGCAGTTTTGTGTTGTCCTGTTACACATTTTGCGTCCAGTTATATCGTACTTGGTGTCTCGTTACATCATACTTCCACTTGGCACTAATTGCTAAATATTAAACTAAATAACCAGTTTTACATTTGAAACAATTAAACTAAACCTGGTAATTCATTTAAGTAGACTTAGTAGTTGCAAGAAACTAATTTGACCATAATTAAATGAATTTATAGTATAGTGTCCAGTGTTTCTAACAGTGAAATTTAAAAATCACATTCCTTTATACATAAATCTAGAAACTGTTAATATTTTTTAACAATATAATAACATTAAATAGTGTAGTAACCTAATAAAGCATAAAATTTAACAAGTATTAGATATTAGAATAGAGGACACCCAAAGGGTTTGTGATGTAACACAAATTACCGGACTCCATATTATGGCTCATTTCTATAATTTCTATAATATGAAATTCATTTACATTTCACATGGGCGCAGCCATAATGTTTTCACTGCAACAATTATAATCGCCATGATATTACGATCCCAGCTAAATAGTTTAACATAGTATTTTTGCATGTTTGAATAGATATATGAATTTGACAGTATGTGAATATATAACATATGTAAATTTTAAGGCATATTTAAATAAATTACATTTTCTTTCATCCTGAAATATATTAAAAGAACAATATTTCAACAGGATTCATTTTAACTTCTTTCAGGAGGAGAGCTTCATTTTGACCCCAATACGACTAACAATACCTGAGACTCCGCCCAGCATGAGAGAGAAATTGAAACAGCTAAAGCTAGCAAAAGAAGGTACACACATACATGTATATAAATCTCAACTTGATAAAGTGCTCTCTCTATTGTAGGTCTAAAACAGAATTTTAGAGTTTTAGAGTTTATGTGACATCCAGTTTTATTGTTGGAGGAACACCTCAGAATGAATCTGAGTAGTAACATTGTCTTTCTGCAAGTAATTGCCAAACTTTCTCACATAAAGTTTTCTTTTGACAACCTCAGTAGTGAGAAGTAGGTGATCTTGAGACAAAAAACAACTCAGTCACAGGGAACCCACTTGTGCTTATGAAATATGAATCTGTGCTATTTGTGACGAGATCATAATTTGCCCCATATATCTTTCAGGAGGTGCTGGTTCTTACACAGCTGATGTGGACAGTGATATAGAGGCGCAGGAGGTGCGGCTTGCAGATATGCAGTCCTTACAAAGGAAATTGTTTAGTATGCATACTACACATAATAAAATAGAAATTTCTATGTTAAAGAGCCTTTATTTTTGTGTATATGTTGGTAATTTAACAGACAATCAATAGGCCAATAGGCTTGTATTTGCACTAAGTTCAACCATAACTTTATTTCAGAGTACTGTCAATCCAGGGGTCGTGAATCCCCACCCGGCTTCAGTTTCTGTGATGAGTGTGTCTCATTGGCAATCGTCCTCACTGCTGATTCATGTCGGAAATTTATCATTTTAAAACTTGCAGAGATGGCATCAAATTTAACTTATACTGTAGAGTCAGTCTGTGCTCTCCAGATTGTAGACAGTTCAACTATACTGATTGACGAGCATGGATTATGAAACTGGATATTCTTATGCAAATTTTACTCTCTAATGTTTAGCTGTTTTCTTCACTTTTTTTTTTTATCTCATTCTGTCATCTAGCTTTAAACAATGATTAAATGTTGATGTATGATCTATGGATTTTATGAATACATTTGTAAATGTTTGTTTTTAAAACATGCTTATAAAATTATGCTAATATTAATAGCAAGATTGTCATTTTACTTATACTCTTGTGATCTTACCTACAAATCTGATTTTATCTCTTCCTATTTTAAGGATCCTCAGCTTTTAATTGTGACTTCTCAAGTCCAGGAACTTCCGACACCAGCTCTGTGTTCCAGTCTGACATCCCTGAGGACGGGCATCAGAAGAAAGATACTAATGCAAGTGATACATCTGTCACTGATGATATTATCAACATAGCTAGAAACATTAATATCACATTGAACAATGAAAGTGAAAGGTTGAATTCTAAATGCTTTGGAGTTGATTCTGATGAGAATTTACTTAACTCCCAAGAAATCACAACAGTGGTGAATGGTTTAAGTAAAAATGACACGGATACTAAATGTGCCAGTACTGATAAATCTGAACTAAATACCGTGAGATTTCAAAATGATTGCAATGTAGAGGTTGATGACTGTAAAATAAACAATTGCTCTTCACAAGACAAGAAGCTAATTAAGAATAGACCGGTTGATGCTGAGAAGAACCGAAGGAGATCCTCCCGTTTATCTGTATATCAAGCAGTTGATGAGTTGGATAAATCTGTAAACGAAACTAAAGTTGATTTCATATATGAAGAGGAAGATCCCATACCTAAGTCAGTGCATGCAGTGGTTACAGAAAAGGTTCAAAATTTAAAACCACAAAGTATTCTTAATTCTAGTCAAGATAAAAGAATGGACCCTTTTCATTCAAACCAAGACAAAAACACTGTTGATGGTGTTGATGTATGTTCGGTCAATGAAAATATCAGTACAGTTAAATCCAAGAAAAATACAAAGGCATCCAACAAAAGAAGTTTGAATCCAGACAAAGAAGTAGCTCTGAAGGCAAAACCTGCAACTTCAAGGAGAAAATCTCTACCTGCAGTAGGCATCAGTATAAAGAAGAGCTCAACTATATCAAATGATATTGAAACCTCTGAAGAAAAAGTTCACACAACACAAAAATCTAAATCAAAAAAGACAATGAAAAAGAAACTGATGTCACTGACAGATTTAAATGACCAGCATTCAATTTTACTAGAACCAACAAAATGCTCTCAAGTTGAAAGGCCTTTGTTGGTTGAAAACAAAGGTAAGAAATCTAGAAAACAGGCTAGTGTAACTGAAGAACTAAATACAGAAAATAAAAATGCTAGTAAAAAGAATATTTCAGACAAAGATGAAAAGGTTGATGGTGAGATGATAACCAAAGGAAGGAAACGTAAAAATAACGCAAATGAAAAAACAATATTACAAAGTGAAAATAATAGAAGAAGTAGGATTTCTAAAAAAAACATAGCTAAAAAAGCAAAGGATGCCTTTGCTAATGATACTTTAGTGGAGGAAAATGGTGTTTGTCCATCCAGAAAAAGCACACAAGAACATGACCTGACCACACAACTGAATCTGACAAGGGACAATACTCTAGTGTGCTCAGTGAGGGAGACAACTCTATCATTATCCATGTCCACAGTATATACTGATGGTAATATGCCATCGTTTTTATTGCCAAATAATCGTAAAAGCATTGATGAATTCAACTCATCTCAACCACAAAGAAATAATAGAAAAATAAAAACTACCAACAGATCTGTCCTTACAGCACTGCAAGAAAATGAGAATTGTAATGGTAACATAATGACAACTGATAGAAATGTTAATGGAATGAAAAGTATGAAGAAAAGTTTGAGCGCTGGCAGTCTGAAGATACTTGAAACTTCAACTCACAGAAAGAACGTAAGACCATCCCTTGTTATGACAAGTCTCCATTCATAGTAAGTATAACTAAATGTGTTTGCAAAATTCAATAAATTTAATTGATTATGATCACAAAAAAATTGAATTCAGAATTCATATCTGTTTTTCATCTCATTGTTTTTTAACACTTCTTTTTCTTTAAAAAAAAAATGAAGAGCTATTGTCATGACCCTGGTGTCGTTATTGTCCAGTTAAAGTTTTATGTTTAGCCCAGTTTTTTATCTGTTTTTTTTTCAACAAACTACTTGGAGCTATAGTGACTAAACTTCATAAACACTTTCATATTATGTTAACAATATAAACAATATATATATATATCAGGCAAAGTTATCTAAATTTCCATACTTTGGGCTCTAAAACCTTAGATTAAAGTTTTTTGTTTAGCTTTTTTTATCTATTTTGTTTGACAGTAATGGCCATTATGGGTATAGGGTTCTGTTGACTGATCACCATCATGTTGACAAAGTTCATATCACTGGCCTACTTTATGATCATTAAAAAAGGATGAGTGACTGCACACACCTGTGGTGTTCTTGTTATGCCACTGGCCAATTATTCAAAGAATTCAGGAGTTTGCATTTCCTTCTGTCCGTTCATCTGAATAATGATGTTCCTCTAACTTGAGTTTAAACCTGATCTTTAGCAAAAAGGTCAGAATGCAAATTGGCGGAATGTCTAGGTCAAATTCAGTAACCTGCCTATTATTTAGCTTGTAATCTGGGCTCTGGAGTTCAACGCCACAGGTAGATCAGAATCTCAAAATTGGTGATTGCTCCTCTTTATACTCAAGTCAAATTAATCAAATCTTCACCAAACTTGGCCACAATATATATGTGCAAAATATTTCTGCCAAGTTCAATATCCATCTCCATAGCGAGATGTAACTCCGGAGTTATGGTCCCATGAGACTGAAGTGTTTAAATTTTGCAAAATTGGAAATGTCTCCTCGCTTGCTTGCAGTCATTTTAATTTTTAATCCACCAGTCTTCACCAACTTAGTCAAAATGTATAAAAGTAAAAATAAAGTGTTTGTTTATTATAGTGTCACACCTATTAAAAGGGCCAGCCACATTGGGCTTATGAGACACCTTTATGTTGTACACAGTTACTTCCCGAAAGCTTTCATTGCCAGGCGTCTGGCTGTTAGACATTCGGTACGCCTCAATTTAACTAGCTGCTGGATGAGCAACCTGCCACATCAGAAAAAATCCAAGTGCTTTTACCAGGATTCGAACCTTCAACCTCCCGCTTCTGAAGTGGATGCCTTAACCACTAGGCCACAGATAATGTTTATTGGCAAAATATCTCAGCCAAGTTATCTCGCAGCCGAGTATCTCTGGAGTGACTGCCCTTGGATTGTTTGAAAATTACAAAAATATTGTTTTTATATGTAATATTGGAGACATTTGTCTCATGATGGTGACATTTTCAGATATCAATGTAGTTGCTTCAAAGCAGTATTATAGATTTTGTATACAAATAGCTTATTATATTTTACTTCTGAAACAGCTACAAACACACAATTATGTACCACATGTTAATTTTCGTAAAATAATCTTTTGAAATTTTAGTGAACAGGACGTTGTCATCTCTGTCGTCAAGAAGCTTGGCGGCTTTGTTATTGCAGAGAATGTAAATGAGACTACAACACACGTGATCTGCGGTGAACCTCGTCGTACCCTCAACATTCTGCAATGTCTGTCCCGGGGGATATGGTTGGTCAGCAAGGAATGGGTCAGTTCCTGTTAAATACACATTTAATCACATATCCAAGGTCTTATATATTAAGTATTTTTTATTCAGTTTTTCGTAAAAAAGAACATTATCAATTTAAAAGTTATAAACTGTAACAATACAAAAGATTTACGTGTCAGACACCAATACAAAGGAAGATTCCAGACTCACTCTCCATGTATTAAAAAAACAAATTAACAGATTGAAAATAAAATGTCTGTAGAGTTCCAGCAAAGTCTTAACTAGAAAACTTGAGTTGATAAGTCATCTTTAACAGCATGCGTCAGTTGCAGTGATCCTATTCTCACCATAACACATGTAGTGCTCTGGAAATACACAATGCAAAACAGAGAGAAGACTTATTTGTATGCATATCATTATATATATTCTTTGCAAGGTTGATATATCTGAGTGCTATAAATGTTGTAAAAAATAAATTTATTTCTCAGATGGGTACAAAGCATCTCTCGCTATCATAAAAAAATACAATTTGAATGGTTTGGTCTCTCAAATCAACCAAAACTATTTAAATCACCATTTTAACAAAATGTGTTAATACTGTAGAAATTTGATAGCTGATGAAATCAAATTAAAATCAATTTATATTGCAATTATTAAAAAGTAAAGTGTGTCACATACAATTTTACCCTATACTTGTTAGAAATGCTAAGTTAAGTCTCATTGCACAAGTCACATTTAACAACACATTTACCTGAAGAAGAAACGACTGAGCAACTTAGTGAAGGACCCGGTAACGGGAGGGGATAACTAAGTCAGCCTCTTTGACTAATGCCGAGCAACTTGATGAAGGACCTGGTAAAACCGTAGTGTGATTATCATGCCATTCACATTCTCACGCACACCAAAAGCGAAATATAGCTATTTAAACATGTCTATATATGATGAAAAAAGGGTAAATAAAGTAATTATAGTGTAATACAATTAATTATATTTGAAAATTATCTTTGCTGGTATATTGGATTTTCCAAATAAACAAGAAATACGAAACATTTACTTTTAATGCACCTGTTCAAAGCGTGCACATGGGATTCAATAACACACTCAGAAACGTACTTGTACACCATGTACATATACAGTGATTGTTGTACCAGGCTTGACTCAAACTACCGCTGACTTTAACTATTTTGTCCAGTCCCATCCAGTGCAATCAAAGTTTTACTGTAGCTAATTTTAAAATTTTAAAAAATTTTGATGTATCCACTTTAAACTCTTTGTTATCCCTTTACTTCATATAGACGCCTTTGATCACCTAATATAGACGCCTTTGGACACCTAATATAAAAGCCTTTGGACACCTAATATAGACGCCTTTGGACACCACTAATATAGTTCTACGGCTTTTGAATTTTTTGGTGAATTATGTTTATATTAACTGACAGAGAGGAAAATAGTGCAGGAAGTGTTCAGATTGCTTGTTACGAGCAATTTTAACTCTTCCTGCACTGTTTTCAAAGGCCTTCTGTGATTGGTATCTATGGAGTAAAGGGGTTATATATGTATTGATTGTATTGCAGGTACTGAAATCACTTGAAGCAGAATGTTGGATATATGAAGGAGAATTTGAATCCTATGACAATTTCCCAACGTGTAGAGTAAGTTTTTTTTTACCTGTAACTTGCTTGATTAATGATTTCATTTCTCTAACCTGCCTTGAGGAATAAACAAGGAAAATTGAGACACATCAGATATGCAAATTGCAGCTCAAACAGTAATTGTGTTGTCAATGTTGTATTTTCAAAAAAATGTTTCCTCAAAATTTTTAAGCCTCCAAAGGGTGTCTGTCCACCAATTTGTCCGTCGAAATTTCTGATCAACAACTTGTCATATGTGAGGGGATTTTAGTAAAATGAAGCCTATATGACCATCATAAAATGGCAATATAGCTCTTGAAAGACTCAGGTTGGTAGTGCAAAAGTCAAGGTCACACTTAAGAAGTCAAGGGTCCTCCGTGGCCGAGTGGTCTAAGGCGCCGTCTCAAGATCATTTACCTCTCACCGCTATGGTCGTAGGTTCGAGTCCCGCTCGCTCCAAAAACTTTATGTGAGAAAGTTTCCAGTTACTTGCGGAAGGACGGTGGTTCTACTCAGTCTGACTCAGTCTGAGGTCTTCCTCCACCAGTAAAACTGGATATGCCATATATAACCTGAAATGTGTTGAAAATGGCGTTAAACCCCATTCAAAAAAAAAAAAAAAAAAAAATGAAAATGATGAGATGATGTCTTATTTATATAACTGTAACTTGGTAACTCATTGACTAGTGACATTTCTCGTTGTTGTTTGATAATGCTAGTTAATCAATGTACATGTAGTGGTCAAAGATGTATTTTGACAAATGATTAGAGCTTATATTGGAACTGTTAAAATAATATTGAAATGATCACTGTTAAAGTCTTCGGTTGTCTTTGATTCAGATTGCGCGTATAGAACGTGAGAAGTGCACTACGATATACAGACAATCTATATTTGCTGCTATGGGTCTGATGTATGTATCAGGACGGTCATCCCCACCAAGACCGCACCTCGTCCAACTTATCAAGCTGTGTGGAGGACAGGTATACTTTTGAATAGATAATGTAGTTTATACTTAAATACAATTTAACTCGATTGCAAACAAAGCTCAGAGCTTAAATGAACCGCTCTTGAGTCTGCTTCCTGGGTAGAACCTGTACTGAGTGTTGTCTGCTTCCTGGGTAGAACCAGTACTGAGCGTTGTCTGCTTCCTGGGTAGAACCAGTACTGAGCGTTGTCTGCTTCCTGGGTAGAACCAGTACTGAGTGTTGTCTGCTTCCTGGGTAGAACCAGTACTGAGTGCTGTCTGCTTCCTGGGCAGAACCAGTACTGAGTGTTGTCTGCTTCCTTGGCAGAACCAGTACTGAGCGTTGTCTGCTTCCTGGGCAGAACCAGTACTGAGCGTTGTCTGCTTCCTGGGTAGAACCAGTACTGAGTGTTGTCTGCTTCCTGGGTAGAACTAGTACTGAGCGTTGTTTTTTTAAGATGCATTGAGTCCAGCTTTGGATCAAACTTGCAACCTCTGGTATGTATAACAGTAAAATATGTTTGTTCCTACATCTTGCATGTATTATTGAGAAAACCAAAAGCTTATTGATAAATGTAATGGTAATAGAGAACATTTAGTGCCATGTTATGTTTACTTGATAACTCATTCTTACATCAAATGGAGGTATCCATAAAATGTGTTTGATGTTGTTTAAATAATTGTAATCTACAATCAGAGAAAAATTTATTAGTATATTTTTTGTGCAAATTGATGTTTTATTTTTGATTGAATGCCGTGAGGATATCACAAGTTAAAGGTTTAATTATGATATATACACAAAGTTGATCAGAACCATACAGTGTCCTCAAGTTAGCTGATGTCAGAGTCTGTTTTCTGGAAATTGGGAAGAGACCCAAGCTTTCGAGATTGCGAAAAAACTGCAAATGAAGGGAAATTGGGAATTATTGTTTAAGGTTTTAGTTAACTTGAAAATAAAGTCTAATACTGTTAAGATCATGTTCTAACAATTAATTTCAGATATTGCAATAATACTTCATATTCAGTTGGTTTTTTATCCCCTATTGTAAGGAAATTTAAAATTTTGGGAATTTATTTGGCCTTAGTTGGGGGGAAAAAAAGATTTTTGAATTGGGAAGCCACTGGATGTCGGCCTTTGTTTGATAAGGTAAAAAAGGCTCGAACTCCTGACCTCAGTGGTGAGAGGTAAATGAACTTGAGATAAAACCTTTGACCACTAAACCACAAAGGTCCTGTTACCCATATAATTATGCATTAATTCAATACATTTATATTCAAATTAAAAGATTTTTTTTACAGTCAATGTAAATTACAGAGAGTATTAATTTAACAAATACAAATACATTGTAATTTAAAAATATTATCATCTTGATGTTTTCAGGTGACAGGTTGTTTAGACAAGGCCAATGTTTATGTTGGTGCAGATTATCATCCGGGGCTCACTTGTGTCAAAACCAACTGGCTTCTGGGTATGTATACTGTAATGTTGACATGCAAACTAGCCAACTAGCCTAATCTAAGATGTAAGATGTATTACAAAAATTGCACTATACATGGCACCTACTGTCATCAAACTTGAACAGTAGTTACATGGCCACAATATCTTGGGGAGAAAAATCTGAGCTGGTCAAACCTGATTATAATCCCCTGCTACCTGGGGATATAGAAATGAACTGCGTCTGTCTGTGCGTGCATCTACAACATATCTCCTTCAGTTGTGATTGGAATTTTAAATAACTTGGCACAAATGTTCACTAAGACAAGATGATGTGTCGTGCGAATGACTTGGGTCTGTTTGTCAACGGTCTAGGTCATAAATCAAGGTCAAGTAATTGGAAATCCAATGTATACACTTTGTTTCTTCTTGTCCAGTCGTATGATCTTTGGTTGTGATTGGAATTTTAAATAACTTGGCACAAATTTTCACTAGGACAAGATGATGTGTCATGCAAATGACTTGGGTCTGTTTGTCAAAGGTCAAAGTCATAGCTCCGTCCGTCCGCTACTGTCCTGACCTCATCTTCTTTAGTTGTGATTGTAATTTTAAATAACTTAACACAAATGTTCACTAGGACAAGACGATGTGTCATGCCAATGACTTGGGTCTGTTCGTCAAAGGTCAAGGTCATAGCTCAAGGTCAAGTGTTTGAAAATCAAATGTATACACTGTGTTTTGTCCTGTCCGGACTGTATCTTCTTTAGTTGTGATTTCATTTTTAAATAACTTGGCACAAATGTTCACTATGACAAGACGATGTGTCATGCAACTGACTTGGGTCTGTTTTAAAAGGTCAAGGTCATAGCTCTGTCCATCCGTCATTCACTGCTGTCCGAACCTTATCTTTAGTTATTGGATTTTTAAATAACTCGGCACAAATGCTTAACTAGGACAATATGATGTGTCATGCGAATGACTTGGGTCTGTTCTTCAAAGGTCAAGGTCACAGCTCCATCTGTCTGTTAACTTCTGTTCAGACCGTATCTTCTTTAGTTGTGATTGGATTTTTAAATAAATTGGCACAAATGATAACCAGCCCAAGATGTTGTGTCATGCGAATGAGTTGGGTCTGTTCGTCAAAGATAATTGTCTCGCTGCAACAAAGGAGAGACAAGATTAACGTGTTGCTTTTCCGTCGACGACGGCATCAAACATTTATATTTAGCTCCAATGTTAAGTTTTGTTCGTTTTTACACTATTTCTCAACAAGTACAAGTCTTAGGACACTCATACTTGGATCATAGTTACAACTAACACCCTACATCACATTATATACTGCAGATGCTGAGTGTGACCTACATTTCATGGTCCCTTGACATTGTTGATGCTGAATTTTGCATTTACTTCCAACGTTAAGTTTTCTTTTTTACACTATATCTCAACAAGTACAAGTGCTAGGACACTCATGCTTGGATCATAGTTGCAACTTACACCCTGCATCACATTATATACTGCAGATGCTGAGTGTGACCTACATTTCATGGTCCCTTGACATTGTTTGATGCTGATTTTTGCATTTACCTCCAATGATGTTTTCATTTTTACACTATTTCTCAATAAGTACTAGTGCAAGGACACTCATACTTCAATCATAGTTACAACTAACACCCTGCATTATATAATGCAGATGCTGTGTACTATTCCTTTTTTTAATTTATCTAAAAAAAAAATTATTCTTTTTTTTAGATTTTTTTTTTAGATTTTTTAAATATATATATATATACATATTTTTTTTTTTTTTAAATGTTTTACTTAGAATTTTTTATTTTAATTTTTTTATATAAATATGTTTTACTTAGAAATACTGGTTAAAGTTTTTTTGTTTTTTTTTTAAATATGTTTAAATAAGAAATACTGGTTAAAGTTTTGTGTTCAACTATCATCAAGTTCATATCTCAAAAATCACTAAATGTATTTCACACAATACTTCCTACAATATTTCTTAGTCATTAAACCTACTACATTAACCAAGTTAGATAACTCTTGCATGAATATAATATTTTAATTTTTTTCTCTCCCATGTGTGACTGTTAGTCAAAGCCGACACTGTGAGACATATCATTCCACTGAATTCTTGTTTTTCTTTTGTTTTAGGGTTATAACTTACATATTTATGGTTTGATTTAGAACATCACACCAGTGCTCCCTGGGACAAGACAATGTGTCGTATAACAGTCAGCTACGTATTTCAGTTTGCGGCATTTACATGTGATTTATGTGCTTGGCGACTTTTTCATATTGCATAATTTAAATCCACTTCTCTGGATATGCCTTTAAGGGTTAAAGAGTTGGCGAGGGAAATGACCACGTTAGTAGCAACCTCTTGTTTATGTGGAAGTTATGGCCTTTGAGTTGACAAAAATATATTTGGTCTTATGTGTACTCCATTTGACATCCCCATTTTTTAATAGAACTTCACTAATCGGGCACAGTAGTTTAATAACCTAGATCATATACACATTTGTAAATTGGCCAAACCTTATTATTTATATCTGAGTTATGACCCTTCAATTATTTAGCTGGACTGTTCAGAAAACACCTCTTTGAATTGCTCTCAAGTTCATTTTCTGGATAAAACTGATTACAAATATTATTTAAGAGAGGTTATCAAGCCAAGCCTTGGATGAAACTCACAATCCCTGGCATAAGCGAATAACTCTATCCACTACATCACCGTTTCACTTATTATTAAAAATTGCTTAATTTGGCACAGATTTTTAAGTGATTTATTGCCATCGTGACCCTTTTATGTTGATTTAAATTTGTTTTTTGTCTGAGTATATCTTTATTGTCCCTTACATTTTGCAGACTGCATCACCGCCCATCAACTTTTACCTATGGATAGATACTTTCTGGACAGACCAAAACGTGAGAGCAGCCCAGTGTACTGAGATGTCTTTTTTAAAGATTCACATATAATCATTTTAGCAGAATGAAAATTGCATGTAAAGCATGAAATGTCTACCGTATGATTTTTAGAACTTGATATTATATTATAAAACTATTCTCTGTATTAACTGTTAATATAACTTATTAATTAATATATAAACAGTATACATTTTTGAGCTAAAGGAAGGCTACTACTATATCATCTCCATCTTCTCTCCCTTTGATATATTTTTCTTAAAATATGGTTAAAAAACCCAGCTGATCCTTATTTCCCCTCCTCATCTTTCCTCTCCATGTGTTCCTTTTATGCTTTATTCTGAGTCCTTATATCTATCTTAATAATTTGTTTCATTATGTTTCATACAATATAAATATGGTTATACCTTGTTGGTAATTTCATAATATGAAAATATCATTAATATTGTTGCCGATTGATTTGCATTTTCTCAATTTACTTATATATTTACTTTATACAGTTATAACTTATACCACTAAGAATTATACATTTTACACATTAATAAACCTATGTGTAAGCATGCAACAAAATGTAATTTATATGACTATGTTTATGTTGTGAATAACTTTATGAAATAAAATATTAAATCACAAAAAATAAATTATTAATTGATTGAAACTATCTACCTCTGACAGTATGTTTGTTAACTCTTTTTTTTAAAAAAAAACAAAAAACAACTATTGTTATGACCCTGGTGTTGGCGTCCTTTTTGATGTCGTTCACTGGTTAAAGTTTTATGTTTAGCTCAGCATTTTCTCTGTGTCTGAATAAACTACCTATGTTATAGTGACTAAACTTCATAAACACATTCATATTGTGTTATACAATTAGCGCATATAGCGAACTTACCTTAATTTCTATACTTTGGTCTCTAAAACCTTAGGTTTAAAGTTTTTTGTTTAGGTCAGGTTTGATTTGACAAATTTTTTTTTTTAATTCTATTTTATTTTTTCAGTGATAATATTGATTTTGTAAACTTATCACCATTGTGTTTAAAAAGTTTACATCACTGACTTCGACCTACTTAATAGATTTGGAAAAAAACGAGAATCTCCCTCGCTTGTGGTAATCTTGTTACTATGATTCTGGGTTTTGCAATAAGTTTTCATAAATTATGTATGAAACCAAAATTAAACTATTGCTTCTGAGTAAATGTTATAGAAGTCTCATCTTCAATATATTGTTTTTTTTCAAACATCATTATATTGTAGATAATAATACGTATTAAAGATAATTGACGATTTAAATGAGTTTGCAATGTAGAATTATCACAACTCTTTATAAATCTATCAAATGAAATCAAGTTGATGGATACAAATTGTATTTATTTGTTGATTCTAGTAATTGGAAATTAAACCCAAGATGGGTGGGTCAGGATTTCAGTCTCATATCAGCACCATGTGTTGTACCCTTGAACAATGCATTTTATTCACTTTTGATAATTAATTGTTCTACCCAGGATTGAATAAATGTTATTTCACGTAAAAATGTGTTTAACAATCTATGTAAAAATAAGTTTAATATTAAAAATAGAATAATTTGTATTACAAAATATTTTTTTTAATTAATGGACAGTATTTATTTTGATGAATGCATTATTTATTTTGATGAATGCATTATATTCAAATTTATTTTACAATCGATTTATTAAACTAAAGTGAGCAACTTTATAGTTTATTATTTAAGTAATTAATTATTGTATTGACTTAAAATAGTATATACATGAATTGTATTTAGCATTTTTATCGATGGACCTATGAAATATATTTTTACAAATTTGTTAATTTTATTCAGGTTTTTGTCAATATTTTCAGTAGATGTATATGTAGTTAAAAATGTGTGGTTCCCTGGTTCATTAACAATGGAAGAATGGGATCACAGGTATTTCTGTGTTGGGATGATGAATTGTATATTTATGAATTGAGTATTTACTACTCTGGTATAAAATATGATAAAACTCTGCATGTATGAAGATTCTAGGCTTTTTCTACATATTTGTTTATTGAAGTAATATACATTGTACTTTATTCTGTTTGTTATTTGTTTACTAGCAGTTTATATTGAGAATGACAGCATATCAACTACATTAATAGTTGTGAATACAAAATTTATTGAAAAGGGAGACAACTTGATGTTTCTGGGATAAGTGAAAACTATTAATTTATTTCCCTTGATATTACCCTGAAATATTCTTAAAAGCAACACATTTTCTATTTTATATTCAATACTTTACACTGATTTTATAAGCAAAATAAATTTTGTTTATTTTCAATGCCAGCACATTTTGTTTATTGTGGATAAATACAACTTAGGGACGATTGCTATAGTTTTTACATGCGTGCAAAGGGAAGCAATTTTGTCGAGACCTGCCAGAGTCGCTACATAACAGCTATATTACAACAGATCCTATTTCTGATGTCACAATCATTTACGGATATGTCTGAAATTGGTCTCTTATATTGTGTTCAATATATGAAATGTGCATACTGGTATAAAGTAATTGTTTATAGCAATTTAACCTTTATATGAAATATAATAGAAATCTTGATATTTATACAAATATGCTCAATAAGTATAAAAACGTTATTTTGCAACTGCTGTTTATTTAACTGTGGCATACTTTAAGAGCCATTTTTTCTCAAATTATGCGATTAAGTGTATATTTCATTTTGATTTTCATTAGAATAGGTATCAGATAGTATTTTGTGAGGATTTAAACAAAATGTATCCATACTATATAAAAATATTAAAGAAAACATTATATTTTTTGTTTCAAAATTGACTCTGCTGAAATGATTTTGTTTTTAAAAAGCCTAAACAGTTTAATTCAAGCTTCTAATTATCATTTCCATGAAAATTATTATTATATACATGCATATATGTAATAGTTTTATTTAAATACTAAATGTAAACAATTTTAAATATTTTTTTCACATTGCTTGTTAAATATTCAACTTTCATGGAAGGTTATGCATATAAGGAGGTTTTAACATAAAATCTGGATAGTAACATGTGGTTTTAATTTCTGATATTGCATGAGCATACATCAATCTTTAACACTGGGAAGATTCATAAAATTCTATCAATTTCTATTTCTCTACAACCCCATGTTGGAATTTTATGAAACCTGCTAAGATGCATTATTACCAAGTGCAGATGCGCATATTATCTGTGTGTTCCGGTTCAGTGATTTTTCACGGAGTTATGGCCTTTTGATTGAGTCTGTGACCAAATTATTGTCCGCGCTATTCTCTTCAACCCCATGTTGGAATTTTATGAAACATGCTGGGATGCATCATTACCAAGAGCAGATACGCATATTTTCTATGTGTACAGGTTCAATGTTTTTCACAGAGTTATGACCCTTTGTTTTAGTCTGTGACCAAATTATTGTCCGTGCTATTTCTATACAACCCTATGTTGGAATTTTATGAAACTTGCTAGGATGATTCATTACCAAGTGCAGATGCGCATATTATCTTTGTGTTCCGGTTTGATGATTTTTCAATGAGTTATGGCCCTTTGATTCTGTCTGTGACCAAATTATTGTAAGCGCTAATTCTTTACAACCTCAAGTTGGAATTTTATGAAACTTGCTTGGATGCATCATTACCAAGTGCAGAAGTGAATATTGTCTGTGTTCCGGTTCGATGATTTTTCATGGAGTTATGGCCCTTTGATTCAGTCTGTGACCAAATTCTTCTCTGCTCTATTTCTGTACAACCTGTTGTTGGAATTTTATGAAACTTGCTAGGATGCATCATTACCAAGTGGAGATGTGCATATTGTCGTCATGGCGCTATTTCGCTACAACCTCTGGTTTTAATTCTGTAAAACTAGCTAGGATCTGCGCATATTGTTATTTAGTTCCAATTCAATGATTTGCGAATGAGTTCTGTGAAGTGCAGAGCCACATATTGTTCCAGATATGCAGTTTGGTATTTTTCAACCAAGTAGCCAGTACAGAATCAAACACTCACTTGGGGAGCATCCATCAGTTCCACCAATATTTTCTTGTTTTTCTATGTAACTCTATTTCTGAAAATAATATATTGATTTGATGCAAATGTGAAATTTAGAAGACTGCCGTATGTATGCAAACCCTAATATTGTTTCTGTTTTGGAAATGGGCACAACTGTTATAAATATCTGAAAGGCATCATAATTTACATGACAAAAAGTGTATCAAATGTTTTATTTCCAAGTTTTTTTATGCTTGAACATAGATAAAATATGATTTCAGCTTTGTCATGTGTCCCAGTAAAACAGAAGACATTCTATGCATTAGATTAAATTATTTAGAAAGAATTATTACATTAATTAATATTTACACATTACTTCAAGATATTAAGATTTTGTTCGTGAACACTGGACTAAATATAACTTATCCGTCCTATTGGGACTAGGGATTCCTGAGATTATTCTGATTCTAAAAAATCAGATCTTGCATTATTTATTTGCTAATTCTTTGGATTGGTTTCACAATTTCTGTAATAAATGGAATGTGATAGATAGGTGTGAATGGCTTATTTTTTCTCTACCATTCCTTACATAGGCCCGCCTATAGACAACCTTTCATTGAGTTGTATGCCATAATGCAATGTCGGTCAATAACTGTACATAGCTAGTGTTTATTGTGTTATGTCTCATGCCGACTATAGATAAAACAATTGTATATTTTATCTTGCAAACATGCAAAAAGCCCCAGGATTCAGAGTAAAATTCACATTTATTAATGTCCTAGCCATTTGATGAATGGTTATAGGGCATTAAGTGTTCGTCTGACTATTAGTCTGTGCCTCCGTTGAAAATTGGTTTTAATCAGTATATTCTGAAAGGGTCTATATATGTATATAATGTTTTGTGAGTACCTGTAATTATGAGTACATACAGGTTAAGTTCCATATTTGTTAATGTATGTCAAATTATGGCCCGTTTTACTTCAATTTTTGGTACATCTAATAGTTGTGTTATGGGTTCAGATAGTACTATTAAAAACATGTAATAATTTGAAGAGTGACTTTGACCATGACCTCTGTAGATAATAAAGTTTTGCATTCCCAAACAGAGTCAAAATGCACATTCTTTTGTTTAGCTCCATTTCTTTGAAGCTGTTAATCCAGTCCTAAATTTTCTATAGTTGTATTATGGATTACATTCCTCCCAAAATCATGCATCATTTTTTTCAGAATAACAGTGACATCTACTGATATTAAATTTAATTTGCAAGATGTTAAAATTGTGTTCAGCTCCATCTGAAAATGGCTTATGACAAAAGTTAGACAAGTTTTGTCTGTGTTAGACTCGTCATTAACGCAAGTTGTCCTGGTTTTGAGTTGTATTTTTACCCACTGGCTGGAAATTTATGGATTTGACCGCTGATTGGCAAGTTTGTGTTAAAGGGATTATATTGGCAAGTAACACAAACACGCTGTTAATCCAGACTTTTCCTTTATTAGGTGTGCACAAAATAATGCTTATGTATTGACGTATAACCTTTATTTACTTGAAAGTTATCAAACAGTAACTGAATATTGGCCAAAACTTTAATACGTCCCACAATAAAGTATTGTGCAATGTTTTACATTGAACTCCTTTAACTTCCCGAACAAATCCTCGAAAACGAAATCAGGAACAAGTCTTCACAATGTTACAGGATGATTGATTGGAAACCCGAAAGCGGTTTGTTGAAAATGGCGAATGTAAACAAAAACAAAAACGTGGCTTCAGAAACCAGATGTTTGTAATACAGAGATTATGCAATTAGACACATCAGATGCGTATATCTCTAAGTTGTAAGAGTATCTTCATGCTGGGCATGTGTATTTAGGACAGGGAATTGACGGTAATATGCCAATATAATCCCTTTAAGCTTTGACCCAATCTTTGTTTATACTTATGTGACCAAGAGTTACTAAACTTTCTCCACATTTGTGTGACCTGGAGTTACCAAAAATTTGTCCACAGTTGTGTGACCAGGAGTTACCAAATTTTGTCCACAGTTGTGTGGCCAGTTACAAAACTTTGTCCACAGTTGTGTGACCAGTTACCAAACTTTGTCCACAGTTGTGTATTTGGTACTTCTACTTTATGAAGTATTTATCTCCTACGTATAATTAACTTTGCTTCTATGCACACATCTCCTTCATTTCAAATTATTAAAATAGTTTTTTTAACTTATATGAAAAAGAGTTCCGTGTACCAATAAAAAGATTTGATTCACTGGTTAAGTGATTTTCACTCGAGTAATAATATATAAAAACAAACAAAAATTATTTTGGAGATGATAGTCATTTTTGTGGAACATCTGACCAAAAAATACATATATGAACCACCCTGTCCAACATATATTTACTTATAGGCTACTACACTACATAATCGGCTATCAGTTAGCATGGTAACACGGCACTTCCTGTTGATTGTTTACACGTATTTGAACAGTTGGTTAAGAAAATTGCTACAGGAATATATTCCTGTTCAGAAACTCACCACCGATTGAAACTTAACTTGTACCAGCTATATAATTTTTTTGAATTCATGAAAATGATACGACACCCAAGCAGTTGTCTTACCTCACTGTTCTAACATGTGTTTGCAATCATCAAGAAGTGAGATCATGCGTACAGACTACAGATTATGCAATATAGTAGCCGCATTTGTAAAATATACATCGGACAGAATGCTATTACAAATCAGATAGGGACAAAAAAAAGTTAAGGACTCTTTTGTTGGAAAGTGTGTATTTGAAAATGTATGTTTTACTGTAAATTTCTCGAAACTGATTTTTATGGTGAAGGCAATTTCAATATGTTTTAGGTTTTGACAAATTGTGTGGTATGTCAAAGTCATATATTGAAGGTCAAATGTTTGTAAGTCACATAATGTGTCTTGGCTATGACTATAATACCATAGAAGGGAATTCTGTTAAATGGCACAGAAATAGCAAGGACAAAAGGAAGGTGTCACATGAGTAAAATTTAGGTTTATACATTCAAGGTCACATTTAAAGATGGAAGTTCAGAATACTGTAAACAAACCACTGAGGATGTGTTCACTGCAAATTTAGTCATGTATGTTCAAGGTCACTTTTAAAGGTCAAACTTTTTCTTTCGTGAGCTGGCATCTTAGTGGGGGCAAAGCTGTTTTTCAAATGCAATTTATGTTTAAATATCACTTACTTATATCTACATTTATGTAATGTGTGAGTTTTATATTTTAAAAAGAAATTCATACTACCAATATAATAATAAAAACAAAATATGAAATCTTTAGCTAAGCGCCTAATTTAATAATAATCAATCATTATTCACAGATATTTATGCCACGTTGAAGAATGATTCTGTATGTCTGCCACATGCATGTGCAATGCCTTTTGACAGATGTTCCCCATCGGTTGGAGTTAGTGAACCTGTGTCCAGCAGACCCAGGAGTTTCAACTGAAATATTAATGCAAATGTATACAAATGTTCTTCATTAAAATTTTGTTAAATCATACATAAAAATGTCTATGTTACTCTGGCATACATTTCAGTGCCAAAATGTCCACAGATCATAGACTTAAGATATCTTTAAATTGTACATTTCGGTATTAAAAATTTTTCAAACAAACTTTATTGTCAAAAAATGTTTTTTATATTATACCAGTACATTTTAATGTCCAAATATCTGAAATGTACAACTTCAGTATCAAAATGTTTTTAAATTGTACAACTTCAGTTTTAGAACATTTTGGGAGCTATTGAACTTACCCGGGCGTCTGCATCTTTTTTTGAAAGAAAATGAATTGTAGCATGCTCCTATCTCGGTAACCGCTACCCATACATCAATGAAACTTCATTACTCTCTTAGGGGATCAACAGGACAAGTAAGACAACCATCTTTTAATTTTAATCTGAAGATCACCCGTTTTATACATAGAAACTATGCCATACTCAGTTTTAGGCAAAATAAATGCCCCTTTTAAATTTGATTAAAGATTTTAGAAAGTTTATACCTCACAAAATACCGGCAATTGTATTCAACTATTAATTGGTGTGCTCAGTATTGAAACAGTCACCATAACCTTCACTTGTATTTTGCTACAGTTGAGGCTCTTTTCAACTTTCAACTTTCAACTTTGTTTTTATATAGCATGCTTCATATTATTGTCAAGTTTTTATATCATTGCCGATCTCTGTAGAGGGGTAGGAATTCTCCGAATGGGTGTCATGTTCATTTTTTGTCATGTTCACTATTGTGGTTCATTTAACAACCCCTTTGTGGTTCCGGGGAGCCATGAGTGATGGCAAGAATAGGATCACTGTGGCTTATGCATGTCATAAGAGCGACAAATTGAGTAATATAATAAAATTTGCTGAAACTCTGCAGTTCTGCATGTATCAAGGTTCTAGGTTCATTCTGCATATTCATTTGTTGATGTATTTTTTTTAATCTGTATGTTAATTTGTTGTTTTTGTACATGTAGAGTGAAACTGGAAGCTTTTTACCTGTTGGGGTCGAATAACCTAAAATGTCTTGGTACGCCGAAAAACCCTATTCAACTATCATTGGTGTGTTCAGTATTGAAACAGTCACCATAACCTTCACTTGTATTTTGCTACAGTTAAGGTTCTTTTCAACTTTCAACTTTGTTTTTATATAGCATACTTCATATTATTGTCCAGTTTTTATAAGTCTGAAAGCTGCTGTTCTGAGAAAAGTTTCCAAATGTTGAGTGAGCTGACCCTGAAATGCTCTTTTGTAATAGTGGTGTGATACTAGTTTGGAAAATAAAAATAAAATCATCTGTTAACCTACACTTGGTAATACCTTGTATCTTTTTCTGAAAAATTACCAATCTACTTGAATACCTCCAGCATTGAATGATTGCCAGTGAATAATATCATACTAGGGGACTCTTATGAAGAGATCAAGAATATTAAACAAAACAGGACAGTTACCTCCAGTGATCTAATTCCTACGTCTGTGTGTACGGACACACGCTCAGAATCTGTAAGGATGAATATATAGCACGTCTTTCCATCCAACAGTATCATGTTATGCTGAAAACAAAATGAAATGAAACACTCGTTTTGAGTTGTATATCATATTTATTATAAAATTTATCTATGATGGGCCAAAAGTTGCAATATTGTATAACACTTTTTTTCTTGTTCAAACTTACAATTTGTGTTGTTAAATTGTACATATATATGTGTTAAATTTTATATCAATGTTGTTCGTTTAACATCCTTATTGATAATCTACGAACATAACTATAAAAGTTTACAGCAGACATATGAAATTAATGAACACAAATTAAATTAAAAAAGAAAAAAATAAAAATATGAAAATAAATAACTGCAAACACAATGGTACAACTTTACACCAAGACTGTAAAATAACAACACAAATGTTCAATTTGAACAAGAAAAAGTGAAAAATTATTGCAAAAAAACCCAAAAAAACATTCATTAAAATTTTATCCTATGACCTTCCATCCACTAAGCAAAAACAATCAATGTATACATTTGTACATGTATTCAGTGACTTGTTATTAAGCCAGTGGTGTATCTATAACCCTGGTTTTGTACATGTATTCAGTGACTTGTTATTAAGCCAGTGGTGTATCTATAACCCTGGTTTTGTACATGTACTCAGTGACTTGTTATTAAGCCAGTGGTGTATCTATAACCCTGGTTTTGTACATGTATTCAGTGACTTGTTATTAAGCCAGTGGTGTATCTATAACCCTGGTTTTGTATATGTATTCAGTGACTTGTTATTAAGCCCTTGGTGTATCTATAACCCTGGTTTTGTACATGTATCCAGTGACTTGTTATTAAGCCAGTTGTGTATCTATAACCCTGGTTTTGTACATGTATTCAGTGACTTGTTATTAAGCCAGTGGTGTATCTATAACCCTGGTTTTGTACATGTATCCAGTGACTTGTTATTAAGCCAGTGGTGTATCTATAACCCTGGTTTTGTACATGTATTCAGTGACTTGTTATTAAGCCAGTGGTGTATCTATAACCCTGGTTTTGTATATGTATTCAGTGACTTGTTATTAAGCCCTTGGTGTATCTATAACCCTGGTTTTGTACATGTATTCAGTGACTTGTTATTAAGCCAGTGGTGTATCTATAACCCTGGTTTTGTATATGTATTCAGTGACTTGTTATTAAGCCAGTGGTGTATCTATAACCCTGGTTTTGTACATGTATCCAGTGACTTGTTATTAAGCCAGTGGTGTATCTATAACCCTGGTTTTGTACATGTATTCAGTGACTTGTTATTAAGCCAGTGGTGTATCTATAACCCTGGTTTTGTACATGTATTCAGTGACTTGTTATTAAGCCCTTGGTGTATCTATAACCCTGGTTTTGTACATGTATTCAGTGACTTGTTATTAAGCCAGTGGTGTATCTATAACCCTGGTTTTGTATATGTATTCAGTGACTTGTTATTAAGCCAGTGCTGTATCTATAACCCTGGTTTTGTACATGTATTCAGTGACTTGTTATTAAGCCAGTGGTGTATCTATAACCCTGGCTTTGTACATGTATCCAGTGACTTGTTATTAAGCCAGTGCTGTATCTATAACCCTGGTTTTAGTGACTTGTAATTAAGCCAGTGGTGTATCTATAACCCTGGTTTTAGTGACTTGTAATTAAGCCAGTGGTGTATCTATAACCCTGGGTTTAGTGACTTGTAATTAAGCCAGTGGTGTATCTATAACCCTGGTTTTAGTGACTTGTTATTAAGCCAGTGGTGTGTCTATAACCCTGGTTTTAGTGACTTGTAATTAAGCCAGTGGTGTATCTATAACCCTGGATTTAGTGACTTTTAATTAAGCCAGTGGTGTATCTATAACCCTGGTTTTAGTGACTTGTTATTAAGCCAGTGGTGTATCTATAACCCTGGTTTTAGTGACTTGTAATTAAGCCAGTGGTGTATCTATAACCCTGGTTTTAGTGACTTGTAATTAAGCCAGTGGTGTATCTATAACCCTGGTTTTAGTGACTTGTTATTAAGTCAGTGGTGTATCTATAACCCTGGTTTTAGTGACTTGTAATTAAGCCAGTGGTGTATCTATAACCCTGGTTTTAGTGACTTTTAATTAAGCCAGTGGTGTATCTATAACCCTGGTTTTAGTGACTTGTAATTAAGCCAGTGGTGTATCTATAACCCTGGTTTTAGTGACTTGTTATTAAGCCAGTGGTGTATTTATAACCCTGATTTTGTATATGTATTCAGTGACATGTTATTAAGCCAGTGGTGTAACTTTAACCCTGGTTTTGTACATGTATTCAGTGACTTGTTATTAAGCCAGTGGTGTATCTATAACCCTGGTTTTGTACATGTATTCAGTGACTTGTTATTAAGCTAGTGGTGTATCTATAACCCTGGTTTTGTACATGTATTCAGTGACTTGTTATTAAGCTAGTGGTGTATCTATAACCCTGGTTTTGTACATGTACTCAGTGACTTGTTATTAAGCCAGTGGTGTATCTATAACCCTGGTTTTGTACATGTATTCAGTGACTTGTTATTAAGCCAGTGGTGTATCTATAACCCTGGTTTTAGAAAGAAACGTTACACATATTCATATGAAGCTAACATACTCATTGCTCATATTGTCTGTTTTTTTGTTGTTGTTTTTTTGCCAGATAGAGGGGTTATCCTAACACAGACACTGTCGGTTATGGTAATGTATAAATATTTGTTACGCCCTGTTTTCGGGATGTTGCACTGGACATCACATTCACTGCAAATCACATTCACTATTAAACACTGAAATGTGTAGCACTGGACATCATATTCACTTCAAAACACTGAAATGTATTGCTCTTGGCATCACATTCACTACAAGACACTGAATTGTCAGTTATGGTAATGTATAAACGTTTGTTACGCACTGTTTCTGGGATGTTGCAATGGACATCACATTCACTGCAAAACACACTGCTACAAAACACTGAGCTGTAAAGCACTGGACATCACATTCACTACAAAACACTGAAATGTGTTGCACTTGACATCACATTCACTACAAAACACTGAACTGTGTAGCACTGGACATCACATTTAATACAAAACACTGAACTGTGTAGCCTGGACATTACATTCTCTACAAAACACTGAACTGTGTTGCACTGGACATCACATTCACTACAAAACATTGAACTGTGTTGCACATGGCATCACATTCACTACAAAACACTGAACTGTGTAGCACTGGACATCTCATTCAGTACAAAACACTGAATTGTGTTGCCCTGGACATCACATTTACTACAAAACACTGAACTGTGTAGCACTGGACATTAAATTTACTACAAAATACTGAACTGTGTAGCACTAGACATCACATTTACTACAAAACACTGAACTGTGAAGCACTAAACATCACATTTACTACAAAACACTGAACTGTGCAGCACTGGACATAATATTCACTACAAAACACTGATCTGTGTAGCACTGGACATCACATTTACTACAAAACACTGAACTGTGTAGCACTAGACATCACATTTACTACAAAACACTGATCTGTGTAGCACTGGACATCACATTTACTACAAAACACTGAACTGTGTAGCACTGGACATCACATTTACTACAAAACACTGAACTGTGTAGCACACAGCATCACATTCACTACAAAACACTGAACTGTGTTGCACTGGACATTACATTCACTACAAAACACTGAACTGTGTTACACCGGACATCACATTTACTACAAAACATTGAACTGTGTTGCACACGGCATCCCATTCACTACAAAACACTGAACTGTGCAGCACTAGGAATCACATTCACTACAAAACACTGAACTGTGTAATACTGGACATCACATTCACTACAAAACACTGAACTGTGTAGCACTGGACATTACATTCACTACAAAACACTGAATCGTGTTACACCGGACATCACATTCACTACAACACATTAAACTGTGTTGCACACGGCATCACATTCACTACAAAATACTAAACTATGTAGCACTGGAAATCACATTCACTACAAAACACTAAACTGTGTAGTACTGGACATCACATTCGCTACAAAACACTGAACTGTAGCACTGGACATCACATTCACTACAAAAGACTGATCTGTGTTGCCCTTGACATCACATTCACTACAAAACACTGAACTGTGTAGCACTTGACATCACATTCACTACAAAACACTGAACTGTGTAGCACTGGACGTCACATTCACTACAAAACACTGAACTGTGTAACACTGGGCATCACAATCACTACAATACATTGAACTGTGTTGCCCTTGACATCACATTCACTACAAAACACTGAACTGTGTAGCACTTGACATTACATTCACTACAAAACAGTGACTGTGTAGCACTTGACATCACATTCACTACAAAACACTGAACTGTGTAGCACTGGACATCACATTCACTACAATACATTGAACTGTGTTGCACACGGCATCAGTCGGTAGAGATGTCGTTATTAATGTGCTAGGCGCTGACGCCGCAGGGGCCGTGGGTTCGAATGTTCAAAGTGGCAAAAAAAATATTCCGAAATTGTCCCTGGTCAGGTGAATAAGACATGTGCCACTCCTCTCCATTGAGTCATTTAAATTAAGAATACTACAAAATATTGAATGTAAAATAGTATATGTCTATAGTATCTCAGCTGACTAGCTTTAAAATGGCATCTCAAAAATCTCCTTCTTTGGCATTGTCTCCTCTGCCACAAGTGAACAGATTATGGCCAACATTTTTTATGGTCAATGATTTTAAAAAATCATTCACTTAAAGTCATTTATGGAAACAAATCTCAATTACAATTAATTCACACATTTTCAATCCGAAGAATGCTAGTAATAAACACAGAAGACAATACCAGTGTTTGGATTACCCCTATATCTGGTCCCAAAACCGGGCAAAAAATCCCTCACTCACTAAGTGAAAATAACCAATGCATACATTTGTACATGTATCCAGTGACTTAATAACATGTTATTAAGTCACTGATGTATCTATAACCATACCAAATGTTTTTAGAAAGAAAAAAAATACACATTTTCATATGAAGCTAACGTACTCGTTGATCATTTTGTCTGCTTTAGGAGCCAGGTATAGCGGTTATCCAAACACCGACACTGTCGGTTATGGTCATGTTTATACTTCTTTGTTACACACCGTATTTGGGATGTAGGAGAACCGGAAGCTGTCGTTCTCATTCGGCTCCTTTGTCGCGTTGGAGTGGTGGTGCGTGTGGTGGGCGTGGTGTGTCGTCGGTGGATATGTCGTGTACGCCTGGATATATATATATACATATATACTTGAAAATATATACATAAATAAGCAATAGCGGTGTTCCATTGCAAGTTGACAAACATAGTTAAATTAAATTTACTGAAAAAAAACGGTGCTGCTATTGCCGGCGCATTCTCCCATAAAACATCATGATATATATTACATTCCCCTAAAACCTTATAAATGCCACGTTTCCCTATCCCATGATTAATTGCCAACAATTTACGCCCCATCCCCTCTCCTCGCAGTTTGACCGGGTCTACATTGGTTAACGTGCAGTCGGTAAATTATCATGAAAAAACATAGTAATGGTAATGTAATGTACAAGAAGAAGCAACAAGGAAAATTATATTAGGCCTTAATAAATTAATTGCTAGACTATCATTAAATCAACAAAAAATAAAAAATACAAACAATAAATACCCCACCCCCACACCTCCCGCACCCCCACCATTTTAAGAAAAAAATGGATGATAATCTAGCAATTATTTTATAATAACATTATAAACGTTGAGGAAGACTTTGTATATTGTTTAAACCCTCATTACTTCTTAAAATTTATTATAATTATTATTCATGCGACCTTGTGGTTCTCCGTGGTCAAGTGGTCAAGGCGCTGTCCCAAGATCACTTACCTCACGCCACCGAGGTTATATGGGCTTGTGCCCTGCTTGGTCCAAATATTTTTTGCAAAAAGTTAGCCAGTTACTTGCATATGGACGTTGGTTCGCTCTGAGGTCTTCCTCCGCCAATAAAACTGGATACGCCATAAGATTGCCCCATGTAATGTGTTGTAAATGACGTTAAACTGATTGCAAATATACGATTTCTTTAAATTGTAGCCGTCTGTAGATGTCATCTACGGAGAAATTAAATAAAGACCATTCTTGTCTAATGAAACAAAGCAGACGGATTATAACTGACAAGAGTAGAAACGAAGCGGGTGTTAAACGGTACTTAATTATGAAAACTATAAAAATCACCTTCACATAGATTACTCCAACCAAGCATAAAATCAAAACACGGATCATCTTATGAAACTATTGTCTTCCAGGGCACTAACTTACTCAGAAATAGTTTGTCACTGAGGTGTCTGAAATGGACATGTGGCACTACAGGGTGACTCGAAAGTATTTTACAGGGCGTGTTGGAATTTAATAGAAATTATCAGTATTTCATATCTCAAATTAATTACTTATGGAATGGATATGTTTGATCGAATTAATAAGGAAGGTTGTAGGTTATATCCTCGGCCGGGTTGAACCAACGATTTGAAAAATGGTTCTGAGTTCTAGGTCTAGTTGGCAGGATAGACTCCTAGATATGACTGATTCTTTTAAAAGCGCCGCTAGACACTACAAAATGCAATTTAATTTACTAAATTAACAGTCAAGTGAATATATTACGTTTTGAGCGTATAGGTGTACATGTGGACAATTGTTTGTACTGTGACTGTTTATTATTAGCCCTCTATTCGCTGACATCTCAACCACATTGTCCATGATGAACCCAGAGATATTTTTCTCCTGATCGTTAAGCTCTGAATCCTGCTCGTAAATAACACAAACACATATAAAGAAAAGGATTGGGCCACAACAAGTTTTGTCAACATAAATTACAGCCCGTCCCTAGTGTCAATATTTCAGTACTATAACACAAGATGTCCAGTTATATCATCACAAAATACTTTGCCACAGCCCCTGTACATTTGAACTCAAAAGTGCACACACGATAAGATATGTCTTATCTATCTTTAGTGAAATGTGGTCTTAGTTTCTAGAACATGTGCTATACATATATATACACACTGGCACACAAGTGTTAAGATATAAGTGATGCACTTAAATATTCCCAAATATATATAGCAAATCGTGTTCTGTTTATCACATTGTTCTTTTTCTACGTCGCAAAAGAATAGATTTGGCTAACCCTGAATTTGATTTTACTCCTTTCCACGAATAAATTCAATCTTCAGGCCGTTGAACATATAAACCATATGAAGATATCAATTTTATTATTATTATTTTTTTATTTATTTTATTACATTGATTGATTGATTGAATTTTTAGCGTCATTTGTATGCCATCGAAAGCTAATAGACGATCAGTTAACCTAACCACTGTTACATGGGATTAACCAGTACTCAAGCGCATCCCATCTCCGCATGTAACTGATCACTTTTCCACTTGAATCAGCGGCGAGAGACGAATGCTAATGAGACACAAAGTCGTATATCAATCATCAAGGAGACTGTTATTTTACTAGTATTACAAATTGAAACTTTATAGGTAAAAAACATTTCTTAGACATTTAAACCTGTGCAAGTGGTCATCGCTATTAAGAAACCATCTGTCTTAAGCACTTACATAAGCTGTTTCACATTTCTATGCGTTCAGAGGAAATTAACCTGTATTAAGCTACAACCTGTCTTTAAAGGCCATTTTGCTCCATCCATTGGCTGTCTTCTTAAGACAGGTTTGACTTTATAGCTAATGGAGTCACGCCAGTTTTGAAAAAAAAATAGGGTAAAAACCTAAAAAGTACAACAATGGATTTTGTTTTCAATCATACCGACAAATATGATTATTTAAAATACGTTTTACTTTTTTTCAGCCACAGATGACCACACAGGAGGCATTTTCCAGAGTTGTGCCCCTTTCCAAAATGTAGACGAAATTAAAGGTCTGCATACATACTGGGATATCTATTTTCAAATAAGCATCATGTATAAAAAAAGTATGTATTGCATAATTGTGTAATTTTCAGAAACAGTGTGAAACGCCAATTATTCACTCACAATTGTGCGTGTCCCTTTAAAGAATAATTGCAATATGATTATTTAAGTGAAATTACGAAAAATGGAAGAGAAGTAGAAAAATCCACTATATTCCTTCGTAAAAGAATAGGATTAGATAAAACGTAGCATTAAACACTGTTCAGACCGATTTCAACCACAGCTCTCGTAGCAAGTAATATTCTCACAGCCAGGAAACTGTTAAATAATACATTTGTGTAGTGCGAAAAAAACAACAACAAAAAACAACAGTTGTGTTAAATTCAGGACGATTCAGAGCCCATCAACACGATTGATGTCACAAAGGGCATGCGATGATGAAACATGAAGCTCTATTGACATCTATACTAATGTGTTTATACCTAATATTATCTTCAAGGCTCCCAGGAAAAAGTCATTATGTTAACTGATCGCTTGTGAGCCCTCAATGGCATAAAATGACGCTTAATATTCAAACAAACAAACTTTTATACGTAAAACAAGATCCAAGCTTTGTATGTCTTGCCACAAACAGAACTCGTGCGCACAATGCAACAAATAATATATTCTCAAAAGTCATGGGGCGTATACAATACCCACATCACAGAGCGTTACAATATCTCTTCTTTTAATAAAGAAGAAATTTAATCTCCTGAGTTCTCTTTTCAGATGAGATTATATCATTTCTAAAGGGCGGATGTGTGTTGTGTTTTGTGTATGTGACATGCATTTTACATTTTTATTCTATCAGCAGATAGTCAGCTTGTTTGACAACCGAGCTAAAGCTGTGCTAAAATAAATTAGTAAAAACTAAACGTGATTTAAAATATTAGTTGTAACCCCAACGTCTCTGATATTATATCAATGAACTGTAAAAAAAAAAACAGACAGTAATATGCTTAAGTCTTATAATGACAAAATATCTAGAGAAGTTGTCTTACAGCTCGTATTTTGGTGTTATTCTATGTCGTATAGTTTATGTCAAGTCGGTGTCGTGTCGTGTAATATCGTGTCCGTGTCGTGCAATATCTAGAGAAGTTGTCTTACAGCTCGTATTTTGGTGTTATTCTATGTCGTATAGTTTATGTCACATCGGTGTCGTGTCGTGCAATATCGTGTCCGTGTCGTGCAAGATCTCGTCGGTGTCGTGTCGTGTAATATCATGTCCGTGTCGTGCAATATCTAGAGAAGTTGTCTTACAGCTCGTATTTTGGTGTTATTTTATGTCGTATAATTTATGTCGCGTCGGTATCGTGTCGTGTAATATCGTGTCCGTGTCGTGCATATCTCGTCGGGGTCGTGTCATGTAATATCGCGTCTGTGCCGTGTCGTGTAATATCAAGTCCGTGTCGTGTAGTGTCGTGCAATACCTCGTCGGTGTCGTGTCGTGTAATATAGCGCCAATGTCGTGTCGTGTAATATCGTGCCGGTGTCACGTTAGATTCGCACGCACTCTCGATAGTCCACGCGTGTGGATCTGTCGTGGGGTCATGAGTTTCACACGCAGAAAAATCACACGCATTTGTTACTGTTTTGGATCGAATAATTATTTGCTTAAAGGTTATTAATCAGTCTTCGAGAATGAGACATTCAATTTAAACAAGTCAAGTCAAGTCAAAATTATATTAGCAAAAACATATACATGTTCATCGCCATATGTATGGCTATCATGATAGTACAATAATAAACATAAAATATCTTCTAAAATGTTTTCTGTTATAGTTGTAACATATGACACCATAATTTGATGTTTTTAAATTGATATATCTCAAAACAAATTATTTCTTATAGGAAAAACATATGTAAACCTATAGAGCTAGTTGCATATAATTGCCATTTAACCCTTTACTTCATATGAACACCTCTTACATAGAAGGCTTTTGAAAACAGTGTAGAACCAGTTCTGATTGCTCGTAACGAGCAATCAGAACAGGTTCTGCACTGTTTTCTGCTCTATCAGAATAAATAGGTAAAATGTATCTATTCATGGAAATTGACTATGTGTGGCTTTTGAGTTTGGAAGAGTCCTGTAAAAATGCACAATGGAGTTAAGAGTTAAAAAATAACATTTTTGTAAATGCTTTTAACGTTTTGTAAATAGAAATTGTATTGGAAAATAAAAATAAAATTTAAAGAAACAAAAAAAAAAACCCTCAACATTTCGTCGATGTTCAGTTTTGTTGTTATCGGTTTCTTGTTAAATTGTATAAACGTATGCCGTTTCTTTATGATATCATTGTTCGCATTTCTTTCGCAATTATGAATAAAAAGCAGGTATGTATGGTCGATGGATATTAATTGTCGATCCTTATACAGATAGTGCCTGTTTAATGACGCTGCTATTGAAGAAAAATGGACTAATTGGTTAAACAACGATATAATCTTCAATTCAAACAACCTTACATACAATGAAATTGGTTTATAATGTCCTTAGTGGACTATCTGTTTCACGAAAAAAATATATCTTATATACATTTAACACGCAATGTACTTATAGCTAACTTACAAGCTTGCAAAAATCATTCACGTTGAGTAATGAGTAATATGTTTAGTTAAAGCTGTTTTGCTATTGGCTTATTTAAATGAAAATATTGACTATTGACAGTCTTTATTTCAATAATGTTAACTAGCGATATTTGTGAATTTTTTTTTAATAAAGTTCTTATATTGAACGAAATAGCTAACCAGCAGCCTGACATTTTATGTATCTGGAATTTTACGTATTTTCACAAAAAAATATCAGAGCATTTTCCTTGGAATTTGCACTTGAATAAGAGAGATCGTTTAGGATACGTAAAATCAATACATACGAATATGTTAAAGTCGTACTATATACATTTTAATACCGCTTCTCAATATTTTGACGAATATATTGTAAATACAAAAGTGGCGGGTAAGCTGTTCCGTTCAAATTAGTTAATAGTTTTAGTATGGACTACATGCGTGAGCGCTCTATTACCACAAGCACTGGGAATTGAGCGGCGATTTTTTTTTCATTTTAAAACTTTTTATCTTAACATAAGATTGTCTGTAAAATAACATTTTCGTTAATTTTTAAAAATGTCATGTTGAATAAATTTATGCATAATTCGAAATAGATGCCTGTTGTAGACATCTCTAATTGGAGAGAAAAAAAGCATAAAAGAGGGAGAACAATAAAAACGTCGTTAACAATAATAAGGTTGTCAAGCCATTTAGATGTTTTTAAGATAACACACTTTTTGAAAATAATTTATTGAAGAAAGCTGAACACGACCGACATGCACATATTTCTTAACACAACTGCTCAAAATAACGGGCCGCGTCCGATTAGCTCAGTCGATTACGCGTCTGACTATCAATCCAGGGGTCGTGAGTTCGAATCCCCCTCCCGGCAACAGTCTCCGTGATGATTGATATATGACATTGTGTCTCATTATCATTCGTCTATCACCACTGATCCAAGTGGGAAAGTTATCAGTTACTTGCGGAGATGGGGAGTGCTCGAGTACTGGTTAATCCCAGGAAACAGTGGTTAGGTTAACTAATCGTATGTTAGCCCTCGATGGCATAAAACGACGCTAAATATTCAATCAATCAATAAAATCAAAATTAAGGCTATACGCACGACATTATAAACGCCGGTTTCCGTCAACCTTGTCTATTTCAGGTTATATTTTATGGATTATTGCAACTAAAACTTAGTCAATGAACTCTTAACTAAAACTTTGTCATTGTAAAACGGAAATTGCGGATTTAGGGTTCGATCCCCGACCGAATTTTGGGTTCGATCTCCGACCGTGTCATAACAAAATACTTGAAAAACGACACAAGAAGTTCAACAATTAGACGGCATTTCTATGTAGATCCGGGGTCGTATTCACCAACTATTCTTGAGAACATTCTTGAGACTTGAGCTTGAACATCCAAATTTTAACCTTAGATATATGGTTTAACATAACAGGATATCTATAAATATGAGAGTTCATGTGACTATACATTAGGTGTCTCTACATGCTTTTAAATTTTAGTCTAAAAAATGGTCTCTAAGTGTGCTTTGCAAAATTCATTCTTGAGTTCAAGTCTAAGAAAATTCTTAAGAATCCCGATGCGGCTGGGTGGTATGGTTGTTACAAGATACAAACACGTGATTATATGTCCCAATTCCATATATCTCTCAAATCCTGTCTGTTTGGCCCAAGGAAAAATCAGGGAATTCTGTGCCTGTCCCACAATTTGTAGCTACGTGGCGCTTGCCGAATGTGACGTCATTCAACTTACCCCGAAGCAACTGACCAACTCTCTTTGCTGTGTGGCGGACCCAAGCGGGAGGTCTGGTTCCCGTCATGTAATATGAATAAATATAAACAACTAAAATAGCCAGCCATAACATTACATCATAATAGCCGCCGGTAAGTGTTTAAATAAAACAACACCATGACAAAACCATGACATAACGTAGCTGTCAACAAGAGATACAATCTAATTAATTCTTATAAGAAATGTATGAACATCTAGAAATATACAAACAAAGACGTCGGTAATGGTAATACAATTGTAGATAACAACTTGAAGACGTAAGTAATGGACTGGGTGGCTTTTTTTCAAATATGTACATAACAGAACAAAAATCTTCTGCACCTAATACATGTATATTTTTAATGATTTAAAAAGAGATAGACATGTAAATTAGGCAACCTACACAGGTTCGGGCGAACGATTAAGTGTAAAATAAAACCAATTGTAACTAGCACGTGCACATTCGACAAAATAAACAATTTCCACGTGTACGCACGGACCAGCATGTTACGTGTTTCACAAATCAAATGTTAAGTATGATTTTATAGATCATGCTGTCAGTGAAAAAATATGTTGATGAACATTAACATTTTTCTATTTTCCCAGTTTTATTATACCAAATATTACAAAAACAATCTTCAACGTGCCAACAGAAACGTCGGCAACTGTGATTTTTGTTTTCTACCCCTACCACACTTAATCAACACTCATTTTCCCCGAAGCAGTAGAGTCACAATATTTTTCATGCAAATGTACCTTAGAATACATACTTTGTTCCCATATTTCGACATACATAGTGAAAGTTTCTTTTTTTGTTGTTCTGCATATGCTAGTCACTATTTTTATTTAAGTGTCGTCAAAGCCGCGTCTTTTAAAATACAAGGTCAGTATTGTTGTTTTTTTGCGAGTTATGTGTGGTTTTACATTGGGTCTGGGGTCAGCAGTGTTCTCCGGTTCGCGTCGTCTAACTGCTGGCAAGTACGATTAAACTGACGGAACACTCGGCGCTATAGGACGTTCGCACTCTCCCACACCCGCATTAAACAGCGTGAGATACTGAATCCGCCACTGGCTGGAATAGGACAAACTATAACAAATAACAGGCATAACATTGTGTCAAAACCTGGGACTACAAAATTAAAAAAACAAAACAATAATTAATTAAACAGTTTTATTACAAATACACAACGATATATTACATCTGGAACTGACGTGCTCCTTTCACACCGAGGCGAAGAGAGTAATTCAAGAGTCATGTGACGCGTGTGTGAGAGGAGACAATACACATTGTACCTTGTATACGTAATTGTGAACAGAAGAGTCATGTGACGCGTGTGTGAGAGGAGACAATACACATTGTACCTTGCATAAATAATTGTGAACAGAAGAGTCATGTGACGCGTGTGTGAGAGGAGACAATACACATTGTGCCTTGCATACGTAATTGTGAACAGAAGAGTCATGTGACCCATGTGTGAGAGGAGACAATACACATTGTACCTTGCATAAGTAATTGTGAACAGAAGAACGCGTGTGTGAGAGGAGACAATACACATTGTACCTTGCATACGTAACTGTGAACAGAAGAGTCATGTGACCCGTGTGTGAGAGGAGACAATACACATTGTACCTTGCATAAGTAATTGTGAACAGAAGAACGCGTGTGTAAGAGGAGACAATACACATTGTACCTTGCATACGTAACTGTGAACAGAAGAGTCATGTGACCCGTGTGTGAGAGGAGACCATACACATTGTACCTTGCATAAGTAATTGTGAACAGAAGAGTCATGTGACGCGTGTGTGAGAGGAGACAATACACATTGTACCTTGCATACGTAACTGTGAACAGAAGAGTCATGTGACGCGTGTGTGAGAGGAGACAATACACATTGTACCTTGCATAAGTTATTGTGAACAGAAGAACGCGTGTGTGAGAGGAGACAATACACATTGTACCTTGCATACGTAATTGTGAACAGAAGAGTCATGTGACGCGTATGTGAGAGGAGACAATACACATTGTACCTTGCATACGTAATTGTGAACAGAAGAGTCATGTGACGCGTGTGTGAGAGGAGACAATACACATTGTACCGTACATAAGTTATTGGGAACAGAAGAGTCATGTGACGCGTGTGTGAGAGGAGGCAATACACATTGTACCTTGCATAAGTAATTGGGAACAGAAGAGTCATGTGACGCGTGTGTGAGAGGAGACAATACACATTGTACTTGCATAAGTAACTGTGAACAGAAGAGTCATGTGATGCGTGTGTGAGAGGAGACAATACACATTGTACATTGCATAAGTAATTGTGAACAGAAGAGTCACGTGACGCTTGTGTGAGAGGAGACAATACACATTGTACCTTGCATAAGTAATCGTGAACAGAAGAGTCACGTGACGCGTGTGTGAGAGGAGACAATACACATTGTACATTGCATAAGTAATTGGGAACAGAAGAGTCAGGTGACGCGTGTGTGAGAGGAGGCAATACACATTGTACCTTGCATAAGTAATTGTGAACAGAAGAGTCACGTGATGCGTGTGTGAGAGGAGACAATACACATTGTACCTTGCATAAGTAATTGTGAACAAAAGAGTCATGTGACGCGTGTGTGAGAGGAGACAATACACATTGTACATTGCATAAGTAATTGTGAACAAAGGAGTCATGTGACGCGTGTGTGAGAGGAGACAATACACATTGTACCGTGCATAAGTAATTGTGAACAGAAGAGTCACGTGACGCGTGTGTGAGAGGAGACAATACACATTGTACCTTGCATAAGTAATTGGGAACAGAAGAGTCATGTGACGCGTGTGTGAGAGGAGAAAATACACATTGTACCTTGCATAAGTAATTGGGAACAGAAGAATAAAGTGTTTATTACCTTGAAATAATATATTTAAATACATGAGAAACCACATCATATAGAGTTATCATGTTTATAATTTATATACGGCACTTATTAGTATAATAACAGAATGAGAAAGAGAGAGAGAGAGAGAGAGAGAGAGAGAGAGAGACGGACAGACGGACGGACTTTACCGACCTTAGGTTTGGCCAAAATACTAAAACACACAGCATTTTATACTTTACTAAATATAGAGGAATTATTACAATATGTGTATTCGTTTTTCTCATGGATGAGAGAAAATTTCGTTCAAAACCGAATACCATATGTAAGGTATCCCAATCATACGGTGTAAGGTATCCCAATCATACGGTGTAAGGTATCCCAATCATACGGTGTAAGGTATCCCAATCATACGGTGTAAGGTATCCCAATCATAGTGATGGCATTTCAGGAACTTTATTTGTCGAACTGACACGAATGGTTCATTTTAGAACATGATTTTAACAAATATAACACTTATCTACAATAACAACAGCAACAGTAGCAACAACAGCAACAACAACAACAACAACAAAAACAACAGCAGCAGCAGCAGCAGCAGCAGCAACAACAACAACAACAACAACAACAACAACAAAACAACAACAACAACAGCAACAGCAACAGCAGCAGTGGCAGAAGAAGCAGCAACAATATCAATAGTAGCAGCAGCAACAATAACAACAACAGTAGCAGAAGCAGCAGCAACAACAACAACAACAACAACAACAACAACAACAACAACAACACTAATAGCAGCAGCAGAAGAAGCAACAACAACAAAAATAACAGCAATTACTTTTCATGCTACACAAAGGTAACATAATAGCGTGTGATGACCGAGTTCTTGATTTAATTGTACACATTTTTTTAAATAAAAATATTTTCTATTACAAATATTGAAAACTGCGATTTTAACTTCGGATGTTTTTGTGTCAAATAGGCTAGTATGTATATGTAAACATATTTTCTGCTATATTTTTCTGTTACAAATATTGAACATTGTCATTATCTTCTTTGATTATTGTATGTCAAATTGGCCTAGGATTTGGGCAAAAAGTATTTTCTGTTATATTTCCTGTTACAAATATTGAACATTGCGATTATCTTCTTTAATTATTGTATGTCAAATTGGCCTAGGATATGGGCAAAAAATATTTTCTGTTATATTTTCTGTTACAAATATTGAAAAAAAATCCCAATAATATTTATGTCAAATAGGCTTAGACATCTATATAGGTAAAAATGGGAAAGGAATAAAACATATTTTTGTCATTCTTGTGTGGTTTCTGTATTGTTTTAATGGATTAATCATAAGTACTTGTTATTGTTCATTATCGTTTAAATGCTTTTATCAGACGCCCACAACTTAACAATTTAAAAGGAATTATTAAAACTATCTGGGTCAGACCCAATATTTGACAAGTTTAAGAATTAAAAATAACACCTCAAAAGCAAAAATGATTAAAGATCAGATTATGTGGGAAGTAAATACAGTAAATCTTTTGTCAAAACAAATTCACAAAGAGTTTACACTGTTGAGAATGAAAAGTATGTAAATGAGTCAGAAAAAGCCGATATAACTGCGCCTACGTTGTTTTGGTGTCTCAACGAAGAAAACCGAAGCAGCTCCAATGAAGCGTGTCCGGTATTTCGTTTCCGCTGGAGTAAAACTTGTCCAACGGGTATTCAAATTAGCAGACGACAAATATCGACGGACAGGTAAATACACACCGGTGATATTATGGTATATAGCGTAGACGCTTTAAATGTTATGCATTTGTGAGCGCTCAAACGTGACAGTTCATGCTAAAATGGAGTAACAAAATTATATTGTGTTATATACAGTCATTTGTGTTTTGAACATTATATTTTGCGTAAAATGGCATCTACTAAAGACAACCGTCTTCCTCAGCCTACCTGGGACACGGAACCAGTGAATCTTAAGGATTTTTTGATGAAACACGAGGTTCCAACAGTGGCAAGAGTTGTAAAAGGACACTTTATGAACATTGGAACGTCAAAATTCAATCCATTGAAAAAACTTCATCAGGATGTGTTAGTGCATTCAATTAAAACTGGATTAAAGATTCTTGGGCATAACGTGATGAGAGTAGACACCAGGGATGGACGGAAGACCAGGCTGGTGCCGATGGAACAGCGCCTATCTATACCGCTGACATACAAAGGTTGGTTTGAGTTACTTTCTGAGGATGGCCGGTCAGTAAGACCCATTGAAAGTGTCCAGCAACTATCCAAACTGTATCCACAAGTAAACTATGTTCTAGTCCGACAAAATGTCAAGGCGTATCTTGTTAATGAGAGTGATGGTAAAATGACTTTTGACAAAACTAGGGTGGTTATCGCTGGTGAACAGTTGAAACTAACAGGTGATCTCCCTCTACAGCTACCGGCTGGTTTTGAAGGAAAGATCAAACTTCTGAAATGTACTGACTCAAAGGGTGAAAATCTGTATCTAAGTTTTGATCAAAAGGGACTGTTTACGCCTATTGCCAGTTCAACAGACGTAATGGGAGTATTCCTGATAAAAGATGTGATCCATAGATTCCGCTTGCCGTTGACAGTAAAACTTGTACAGGGCGTGTGGCCGAAAGTAGACTCTAATCGCTTTACAGGGATTATTCGTCTTGACTGGGCGTACACAGACGAAGTAGCTTTCGTCTGTCCCCTAGACCGAAGTGCGCCAAGAATTTATCCGATACCTACAGACGTCAATTTACGTCTTGCTGTGGCTACAAATAATATCGAACTGAAACAAAATGAAGCGTTCACAAACGTGATGGTGAAATGCAATAGGCTGGTTTCAAATTATCACAACACAATCCATCTGATAGTGGCAGTGCCGGAGAGTGCAGTTAAGGCCAATAGTCACACGTTAGCGAACATTTACTCAACTGCCACATCTCCAAACACTACACAACAATCACAGCCTGCGAGCAGTTCGAGCCAAATGAAAAAATCAAGAAGCAAGGAAAATATTTTACTGGACGAACTTGACGATCTTTATGGCTACTTGCGTGAAGGAAAGCAACCCCCTGCAGAGAAATATGCCCGCGACTCAGATGAGGAGACGTATTACGAGGAACCCGAGTTCGAACCCATGACCAAGTTCAAATCTCGCTTAGCAATGCTTGAAAATGGAAATGTGAAAGAAAGCCAGAAAAATACGAATTACAATTTTGTCGATCCGAGAGCGAAATTTGACGCTAATCATAACATGCTGCCAAGTTCAAATGTACAGGGATCGAGAAGGATTTCTGACTTACCCCCAGACCTACCCCCGCGACTTTACCAGCGGACTGGTTCCGCTCCGCAGATACACTATAGTGTGAGTGCCAGCGGTAGTGCCGGGGTAGGATCGGGCCAGGCTAAACTTGTTACATATATCCAGACGGATAAAACATTGCAAAGACGAACTTCTAAGGAAAGTTTGAGTAAGACATCTAAGGAAAGTAGAAGTAGCGGAAGTGCAGAAAACAGAGTAGATACAGACTCTAAAGGAAACAGAAGTTCCAGGTCAGGGTCATCAAAGGAACTGAAATCTAGAAAATCAATGCCGTTATTATATTTGTAGTTGCTATGAGTTGCAGTATTTGAAATATAAGGTATATTAAAAGCTACAGTGATTGTATAACAGTTAAACTAATGAATACTGAAACACACAAAATGTATGTATACACGTATAAATGTATCTACGACTAACATCTATACAGAAAGGATATAGGAAACGCCGGGTTAATTTCAGAGCCAATTATCAAACTGTGGTACGCGATATTTGCATGTAAAGGGATTGCAGTAATTATCTGTCGATATTATCATTATTGTTTACAAAATCATTACTGAAATACCTGCACATTCATACTCTTAAACCGTAAATATCGCTTACAATAGCTTGAAATTGTGGATGTGAAATTCACCCGGCGTTTCTTTATCCTTTCAGTATATACCGGTGTACTTATAATTGACGTGTACTTATAATTAACTTACAAGAACAATAATTATATTGTTACAATCATATTTAGTATCTGTCAAATTTGTATACCACAAAAAGAAAAATAACATTATCACGTTTTCATATGTCAAATTTTTATACCACAAAAAGAAGAATAACATCACATTTTCATCTGTCAAATTTTTATACCAGAAAAAGAAAGATAACATTATCACGTTTTCATCTGTCAAATTTTTAAACCACAAAAAGAAGAATAACATCACATTTTCATCTGTCAAATTTTTATACCAGAAAAAGAAAGATAACATTATCACGTTTTCATGTCAAATTTTTATACCACAAAAAGAAAAGTAACATCACATTTTCATCTGTCAAATTTTTATACCAGAAAAGAAAGATAACATTATCATGTTTTCATCTGTCAAATTTTTATACCACAAACAACAACAATAACAACAACAACAACAACAACAACAACAAACAAACATTATCACGTTGTTATCTGTAAAAAAACTAAACTAAAAAAAGACAAACAGCGTCATAACGTTTTTAAGCGCCATATTTCTAAAACACATATAGCAATGCACGTTATCACGTTTTAAGTGTTTTCATTATAATATAATGTTATTCCGCTGTAAGTGTCAAATTTCCAAAATATAAAAAAATAACTACAAGCAACGTTTTCACTAAATCAAAGTGTCAAATTTCTTCTACAAAAAGGCATACAAAGTTATAGCGTTTTTTTAAGTGTCAAATTTCTTTAATATAAAAAATCACAAAATCAAAAAGCGGATCACGTTTTTGAATGTCAATGTTTTACAATGTTTACATACATCTATAACTTCTGACGCATTTCAATCCGTTTTGGAAGATTAGCACTAACGTCTATTCAGATGAATTGATCATCTAGTAATTTATGGTCCTACCGGTAAATGACAACGTTTTGGTTGGTGTACACATAGGAATACCGTATTCTGATAAACCACTCCAGTACATTTTGTCTAGTGTATTATCTAAAGATACTTAATTGCGGTGCTCTGACCCAGTATTTTTCATGTGGGTAGGTAGGAAGCTAAAAAATGTTTACCAAATGTTGATTTTGCATTTTTTAAAAGAAAAATGGACAGACATCATGAAAAAAGATTAATGCTTTGAAAGTCAATAAAAAGGTTTGGGAAGTGGCAATTATGAGTGAGTAGGCAGGAGCACGTCAAACAATTTATTTTTTAAGGATGGTATTACGGATAAATTTAAATATCAAATTATTCATTTAGCTAATTTTTAAATAGTTAATTAGATTTGATGTCAGTCATATAAGTCACTATTGTCCATATCGTAACGATCAATCGAGGTTTAATTTCTAAGATATATGTATGTGTATATGTGTGTGTATGCATGTGTTTGTGTAAATATGTGAATGTCATATGCCAATATTCTTCCATACATGTTGTATATAGTGTAAAAAATAGAGTGTGCGAATGACTTTGTGGGCGTGAAATGTCTAAATGAGTTCGATAAGATATTTAATAATGTATATTAAGCCGGTGTTCTTCGTGAAAACTGCCATGCATTTTGAAAACGAATTATCGACGTCTGTTTTGTTACATGCTTATTGAATAACATTTATAGATTTTAAGTTTCAATATTGTGAAGTTTCAAAATAATGAATTTTTAACATGTTAATGTTATGTATGACAGTACAAAATACATATGAATGGTCACATGTTAACTGCTGTTGGTTCTGTTTGTCCGTATTCTACAAATGGATGGTAAGGCAGCGGATAGATGTTGCTCACGTCTGGTGTCGAGAGTTTGATTGCAGGCTGGACGATTTGGTCCCTCTAAACAATGAATTAATGGATGTCAGGCTAATAATAATTTGCTGTTAAATATGCAAAAAGAGCATGGCTTGCATGTCAGAAATATTTACTGGTTATGTTGTTAACATGTAATGGCAGCACACACTGGTCAATACTGTTTCTATCCACCGATCTGCGAACAATTCATACAAGTCAAAAGCTTGCTTTACAATCAAGCTAAAATAAATTTAGTATAACTTAATAATTGTAGCGATTTAGTAATGATAAAGATAGCCATTTGTAAAAGAGCAGATCGATTATTTAATTACGATTCTAAGATATGCACGTGACTTGAAGCATGGCCGATTAATAGTTTATCAGATGGTTATCTTGTCTTTTATTAATTATTTAATTAACTATTTACTGAAAGAATGCAGATGTTCTCTTGTTTAAGAAGAAAGGTATCTATCTCTACTGAACAACTTTTCTGACCCACACTTGTTTTTGTTGTTGTTATCTCTGTCAATTGTTGACAGATGTTAACTGTGGAATAGTATTATATGTTTCTATTTTCTTTACATCAATACCATACGTTTTATTTGTACTGCAGTCATTGGGACACAGAACGGCAACACTCGGTAAAGCTGCATTCATTATGTGACTTTCGATTTTAGGGTTACCTTATTGTAACTGTTTTGGCGCAATGAAATTTCTTCCGATTGTTATCGTTGTTATGGTTTGTTAAAATCAAATGACCATTTAACATTGAGTCCAAATTTCAGTGAAATATGTCAATATTTGACAGAGATAACAAAAAAACACAACAAATGTGGAGTTAGAAAAGTTTACATACAACAACCACCAGAATGTTTCTTGCAACCAAACCAACATTCTTTTACCATCAACCACTAGTACACCTTATGCTATTTTGTTGTGACATAATTTACAACAGTACAGTTAGTCTAAATATCTGTTATCTTTAAACTTAAAAACTCAATCAAGTCGTTTAATTAAAAATGAAGCATTTTTTTCCTAAAACATGGAATATACCTTTTATCATTCTTATGTAGCAATGGGTTGTTTAAAGAAGGTCATTCAAATAGGACGTGTTTGAAAATATCATATTGTGTTTGGAGTGCTACACGTCTATTTTAGTTTATGTTATTTGGTCCAAGGCGCCGTCTCAAGGTCACTTACCTCTCACCATTGAGGTCATGAGTTCGAGCTAAACTTGGCGACACAAACAATGTTTGCCAGTTACTTGCTAAAGGACAATTGATCTACTTTGATTAAAATTATCATTAGGTATTCAGTCAACAATGAAACCGGTGGCCATATATGACCTATCATTTTTTCAAAAAAGCATTAAACTCCATTTCATGATTAGGTTAAATGAAATTAAAGCATATTTTTATTATCGGCACACAGGGACACGCGGTAATTTGATACACTTTTACCGTCCACTATTAGTGAAACTTAAGTAGGGTCTACCTACATACTGCAATAATCCAAGTATTTTTAATAAATCCTGAATTTAAAGGGGCGTAACTCAAGTTTTATCGTTGAACTATTTTTTATTAGTTAAACGAGTTTCAACTTTATCGTCTGTCCCTTTAAGGATTGCGTGGTAGGGAGTAAAAAGAAAACGTGCAGGTAATTGTGTTTACCTAAAATGAATAACATTAAACTATCCAACGTTAGAAAAACTGTGTCTGCATTAATGTCATTTGAGATTAATGTTCGGAACGCTTCAATAAGCAGACCAACTTATTTTTCACACACGTGTGTGCACACGAATAACATTTCGTACTCGCTGTTTTATTTTTGATTTTTTAATGAAAATAATGGGCTCATTCATGACGTTAACAATCAAATCTCCATTTATTTGGTCAAATTGCTGTAATTTAAAGTTGACATTAGTCCTAAAAAATCACATGCACTTATATCATAACTTACCTTATTGTAAAGTTATTTATGCATATAAAATAGTAATAAACCCGACAAACCATTTACCCACAGAGCGTTGCGTTAGTGCCACCTGGTGGTAACTATTTATGGGGTACCCAAGGACATTATAGTGCACGCACTTGTTCACTTTTAATCTTAAAGAACCCAGCCACGTAGTTTACCGATCGATCGCTTGATTGATATATATATTGATTACGAGAAACGGGGCGTTTGTAACGTTACTAGGAAAATAAAATAACGTTAAAGGCGCTAATCGTTATTTATCAGATGGCACAAATATGAAGTGTCAGGATGGGAGGCGATAGACGATGTCTTAAGACCATTTACACATCGGGTCGATGAAGCCTTGGGTTCGAGCCCAGCTCGGTCCAAACAGTTGATGTGGGAAATTTTACCTGTTTCTTTCGGAAGAACGATGGTTCTACTCAGATTCAGTCTGAGGTTTTATTCCATATTTTATGCTCTTGATTTATGGGTATTTTTTTCTGGAATAATATAAGACAATGTGTAAGATCTCCAAACGTATCCTTTATTGTATGTAGGTAGAAATGGTATGATCTTTGAAAATCATCGTCTTGTATTTTATACCGAAAACCAAGTTCAGGTGTGATAACCATTATGACAACAAGAATTTACTTAATTATAAATTGTATTGATAGCGTCTGCTTAACAGAAATTTCGATCTCACGTTAGCTGTGACACCTCCTTGCAGCCTGACTTGGCCAAACAATTAACTTTCCAAAAGTAAAATAGTTTAAGGTGACAAATATTATGAACAGAACAGAACAGAACATATATTTTATTTTGACTTAAGCATATACAGCTCATCATCGTACAATTATGTGACAGTGGACATCTGTGATTAAGTATGTTTTCAGAAATTAATTGAAGAATGTTACATGGATAGTTTAGACAAACAATGTTTTACTTCAACCAAATACCCCTGCTTGCCTGCTATATGTTAAGTTTTTACAGTCAGTAATCAATTAATACAACTCCTCAATCAAATTGTTATTAGAGTTATTAAGTTTGAAAAAAAAAACATTAAAGAAGATAACAGAAGAGACCAATATATTCTCTAAAACCCAAAACTTATAGACATCACAAATAAATATATTGTAACTAATATATTGTTATGTATCTATATTTATATTTTTATATATTATATTATATAATATAATTACGTAATATAATATAAAATGATGTAGCTGAAATGTAGTGCATTATACATATATTAAACTGGATGTCATATATATCAACAAAGACGTTTGAACCCCGTTCATTTATTTTCAATGAAACACAAAGTCGCTGTTCAAGTATTTTGAGTGCCGTTTTCATTGATATGCCAATAGCCAAATTCTAAATTAGCATATAAAATGTATGTTCTAATACTGAACATATATATTTTTGTTCAATTCTAAATACTTGCACCGTTAAACATAAGTGTGGTTTGTTGATTTAGAGATGAAAAATCGAATTGATTAACAAAACCTGAACTGCTTTCTTTACATTAAATAGCACGCAGCTATTATGGCATGAATTCATTATATTACTGAATAGTTTAAAAGACATAAATAATGCAAAGCGTGACAATTCGTAAACTGTTTGGTTTTATTTGCACTATGGATCGGTTTATTTTCATATTCACGGAAATCTATGAAACTTGGATTAGTTTTATGTCAGATTAATGTGTTCTCCCGGCGACTTAATTGTCAACATCCACAAGAGTGGGTTAGAAACAGTATTGATCAATGCATCGATGTTAATAGAATTTCTTTTTATTAACATTGTTCTGTTTTCTTTCTTTCTTTTTTCGTTCTTTCTTTCTTTTTTTCGTTATTTCTTTCTTTCTTTCTTTCTTTCTTTCTTTCTTTCTTTCTTCTTCTTCTTCTTCTTCTTCTTCTTCTTCTTCTCCATCTCTCTATTTCTTCTTATTCCAGCATCATCTATATCTTCGTTTCATTGTTTTCATTTTTTGAATAGAATTGAAAATCTTCAATATTTACTGAGGGAATCCCTTACCCAATAAATAAAAATAATCATCTTACTGGATACGTAATTTAATGACTATTTGTGTTGACGTGCCGTTATATCGAAATATTTCACGTATGTGTATTTTTGACATTTGAAAAAATGTGTACACTATGACTAATGGCCGCATGGATACTATAAATTATTAATTATGTGCTACAACGCACTTAGAATGCAATATTTACAATCTATTTGTGCATCTTGTTTCGGCAATGTAACTAGATGTATATTTGTGTAATATGAGTTGACAGCTACCTATAAAATTTGATTCTGAACAAAGAGCAGTAGATTTGTTGTTTTGATTGCTTGCACATTTAAGATAAAATAGATCTACAATTGCATTTTTCAAGTAGCCAAGGCTATATTTTCTTTTATGTTAAACATGGGAAAAATGTAAAATTTCATGTTGAGATATGTTTTTTTAAATAGAAGTCACGTGACTTTATGGTATCGCCACATCATTTTACAACTCGATTCCGCTTAGAAAAATTGTGTTGAAGTTGTCACCAAAACGACAAGTATATACGTATTTATATATATTTAATCTTTATATTTTTATAACTATGGGCCATGGTAGATTTTTAGATACATGCAATTTGCCATTTCAAAATCAACACAAATGTTTCAAAGCTGATTGCAAAACATGTCTACAAAGCGACAAAAAAAAAAAAAAACAGTCACCTGACTTATGGTCGATATTCCCGCCGTGTTTTATGTGCTACGTAAAAATATGTCGATATATTTTGCTATATATTTCTGTGAACATATTTTTTGGTGATAATACATTGTATATTGCTGATGGATGCATTACTTTTAATACTAAATACATTACTATATTTTTAATTAAATATACACATATACCTAGATATCGGGTAATACAGCTGTATGTTATTTATTCATCTGTTGTGGGTGGGGGTGATGAAGTCTCAGACTCGGGCTAATTAAACACATTTTCAAAGAGGTTGTCTTGTTCCAACAGTAGGAATAACATCTAAGTTAACTTCACCAGTATGCGAGTCTATTCAAATATCAAATTATCCCAGCCTTTTCGCTTGAGCACCGTGACGATGATTGGTCACTTTAATTCAGGGAAAGTTAAATGACGTCACAGTTTGGTAAGCGTTAAAGTTCTATGAATTGTGGGCAAGGCGGAATTCCCCGTTTTTCGCTGGGGTGTAACAGACCTGAGTCGGGAGATGTCAGGGACTGGGATAGACTACGTGTATTGGGGGTTTCGTTGATGTCTTATTTCCCGGGGTTTCCCCCACACCTTATCTCGGTGAGGGAAAACATTAACCTATATATTTTATACACATACATAACTTTGGTGTATGGAAGTATATTGAAACAACACCAAACACACAACCAAAACATAAATATTCATTCTAATATTTGCTGTATATAAACTCGCCTACGTTTAAATATAACACAAATAAATCATATCAGGTATACCATTATTGACATGATCTCAAGTTTCGTTTCTACAACACAAATACAAATGTACATTATAGCGTTTAAAATATATACTCAACACCTTTAAAAGCGCATGTATGGGTATTGTATCAAATCTTGATATGGTATCAATGATACACAGCTCTTTTCAATTTCATTCCAACCATTTCACCACTTTAAAATACATATTTAACAAAATAATTGCAGTCGACACATATTAACAGATGAAAATGATAGCAGATCTACAGGATAAAAAAACACTTTATTCTATATTCAAAAACATGCGTTTTAAAAGGCATTAAGTATACAGTCCTTCATTGTAATTTGAATTGTTTTTGTGTATTTTTGTTGAATTTGTTTTTCATCCAAAGATGACATATTTGTGTTCTGTATAGTAGTTTTGTATCCATGGGGATATACTAATAGCTAATTATTGTATACCGCGTTATTGCCCTCGGCTTATTTTCATTTTTACGTGTTAAGTCAAGTGATAGATTGTCCACACCTTTGAACGTTTTGTACGTTATTGAAACTATTTATATATAATATATGAACCAAAGTAAAAAAATTAAAGAATGATTAAACGTTTTGTGATCTGTAACCCCTTAGTAGTGTCGTGTAGATATTGTTTTTGTGCAGTAACACATAGTTACTAAGGCATGCTGGCAATTTTTATTTGCTTAATGAAAATGTACTTGAACTGCATTGAAGTAACATAACCTTTTAACCTTTCATACGATTATACAATGAACATTACAGACCGCCAGCCATGGCCTGTATGGAATTTACATGCACATTACTTCAGAGATATGACATGTTGCTGAGTCACTTGTTCCAAATGGTCGAGTGGCATTGACAGTCATTTTGCCTGTCCGTCCGTCTACTTTTCGTGCCAGGATCGCCATGAATGTATGAACCGTGATTGAAATCTGGCCGAAACTAAAACATTCCCCATAACATGATATGGAGATCCATCCTTTATCCTTTTTAGCTCGCCGGGAAGAAGTCCAAGGAGAGTTATTGCTATGACCCCGGCGTCGTCGTCGTCGTCTGTGGACACCCAGGTTAATCTTTTGCGTTTGTTTAAGTTTAAAATATCTTTACAACCACTTATTGAATGTGAATGAAACTTTGCATGTGTGTTCACCATAATCAATGGAACACACACAGACAAGAACACACATAGACAAGAACCATAACTCTGGGTTGCATTTTGGCACAGTTATGGCCCTTTTTCGACTTAATATTTCATATCAGGTAAGATATCTATGCAACCACTCATTGTATATGAATGAAACTTCGCATGTGTGTTCACCATCATCAATGGATCACACAGAGACAAGAACCATAACTTTTGGTTGTATTTTTTTTGTAGTTATTACCCTTTTGGACTTAATTTTTCGTCTGTAGACACCCAGGTTAAACTTTTGCGTTTGGTTTTGGTGTTTGCCTCCAATCTCTATCTTTGCATGGGTGGTGAGTTTTATCCCATCCGCGAGCTTTGTTGTCTTCTGACAACTCTTGTTTGTGTTTTTCTTGCTGTTGCTGTTGTTGTTGATGTTGTTGTTCTTCTTCTTCTGCCATGTAGAGTGAACCTGGAATCATCCTTCCTGTTGGCGTCAAATAACCTATAATGTGTTGGTACGCCATAAAACCCTATTCATATTCATATTCTTCTTCTTCTTTACAATTTTCTTTTCTTTTCTTCTTCTTTTTCTTCTTCTTCTTCTTCTTCTTCTTCTTCTTCTTCTTTTTCTTCTTCTTCTTCTTCTTCTTCACATTATTTTTTTCTTTTCTTCTTGTTATTCTTCTTCTCCGCCTTCTTCACATTATTCTTTTATTTTCTTCTCTTCTTTTTTCTTTTTTTTTCGTTTTAACTTTTCTTCTTCTACTTCTTCTTCTTCTTCTTTTTCTTCTTCTTATTTTTTCTTCTGTTTCTTCTTTTAATCCACCAAACGACAATATGGCACGGAACGAGGGACAAGGAACATAAATTGTAGCGACTCGATGTTTTGTACATCCGGTGAACCTCGTGAACTGTTTTAGCTTTCCATGCGATAAATGTTGATAGCTTGTGACATATTAACGTTAAAACTCGTAACACCGGCTTTTTCAAAGACACCACAAAACTATAAAACATGTTTATTTTCCGCTCGACTGCATTCTGAAGTTAACAGCATGTTTGCTGTATAACTCATTCAAACATAAACATGGGTTTTATAACGTTTTTTTCATATTGATTAAATATAACGGCAGTGTTAAACTTATTTATTTTACATCGATTGTGAAACAAATTCTTACAATTTAGACAAATCACGCTCATAATGTTTCCAGGTAGAACCAGAACTAAGCATATGCGGATAAAGTGTTTGCCCAATGACACGACAAATAGCCGGGGTGGAGGATCAAACTCACGACCTCCTGATCTCGGAATTAGTGACTACGCGCTTCTCAGTAAGGTCACAGTTAATTTTTACATTCCTCGGTTGAATCCCCACCAGAGGCATTAACACGTATTAAATCATATAGGGAAAACGTGTTAAGCCTATAGGGACACTGTGACGTGCTAAATCATATAGGGAACACGTATTGAATCAATTAGGGAACACGTATTAAATCATATAAGAAACACGTATTAAATCATATAGGGAGCACTCGTAACCTATCTAGAAACTGAAAATTATGATATTTGGAAGACATGCGAACATGACAGGAATAAATTGATTGATTGAATGATTGATAGAATATGAAGCATTATTTTTATACCATCGATAGCTAATAGACGATCAGTTAACATAATCACTGTTTCCTGGGATCCTGCAACGTTAACTAGTGATCAACCACACCCCATTTTCCGCAAGTAAATTATACATTTACCACTTGATCCGGCGGTGAGAGACGAACGATAATGAGACGCAATGTCGTATATCAACCATCACGGAGATTGTTACTGTGACTGTGAATTTTCCATCGCCAAAATTTTCACATTTTATGTTTTCACGTTTAACGAGCATTAACCCGCCAATTTTCTCTGGAAAAATTAATACGTGACTTTTTCATAAACAAAACTCTAATTTGTATTGTAAGAATATTGCATGGGCATACGGATGAGATAAAGATCCAATGTGAAATTTGTATCTATCCCGCACTATGTACGGGATGGTGCCTTCAGGACTCTCATACAAACGCAGACCACAAATAACCTCGGGCTGGGGTAAATCGATTTGTAGGGTCGATGTTATACCGTTGAGAAGTCATCAGACACAAAAGGTGGACGTTACCTGATATCTATGTCGATAACAAATGACGATAAACACCTTTCTATCATGTATATAGAATGAAATTTTAGACTAAAATTGCAAAAATTGATCGCAAAGTGCCTAGAGACGAATGTAATTTTGAAAAGTGCGATATTTTCTCATTACTGTAACAAATTTACCTGTCACATTTTGACAGCAGATTCTAAACGATGCTCTGTCACTTGTCAACGGTCAATCTTGCTATAATGGGATACTAAATTTAGGTCTGGTTAAAATAAATAAATAGAAAAAAAATATGTGCATGTTCCCAGTATGCATTGTAGTGTAATGTTTTTACTGCTTGAATTATGCCATGTATTTACTGTTTGAATTATGTCACGTATTAACTGTTTGAATTATGTCACGTATTAACTGTTTGAAATATGCCACGTATTTACTGTTTGAATTAAGCCATGTATTCGTTGTTTGAATTATGCCAAATATTTACAGTTTTAATTATGCTATGTATTAACTGTTTGAATAATGCCATGTATTTACTGTTTGAATTATGCCACGTATTTACTGTTTGAATTATGTCATGTATTAACTGTTTGATTAATGCCAAGTATTTACTGTATTATGAAGTCAAGTATTTACTGTTTGATTTATGCCAAGTATTTACTGTTTGAATTATGCTATGTATTTACTGTTTGAATTATGTCATGTATTTACTCTTTGAATTATGCCATGTTTTTACTGTTTGAAGTATGCCACGTATTTACTGCTTGAATAATGCCATGTGTTTACAGTTTTAATTATGCCATGTATTAACTGTTTGAATAATGCCATGTTTCTACTGCTTGAATTATGCCAAGTTTTACTGTTTGAATTATGCCATGTTTTTACTGTTTTAAGAGTGCCATGTTTTTACTGTTTGAATTATGCCATGTATTTACTGTTTATATTATGCCATGCATTTACTGTTTGAATTATGCCATGTATTAATGCTATATTTTAACTGTTTGAATTTTGCCATGTATTTGCTTTTTTAATTGTGCCATGTATTTACTGTTTGAAATGTGTCATGTATTTACTGTTTTAATTCTGTTTGAATAATACCATGCTTTACTGTTTTAATGATGCCTGTCATGTGTTTACTGTTTGGATTATGCCAAATATTTACTGTTTGGATTATGCCAAATATTTGCTGTTTGAATTATGCCATGTATTTACTGTTTAAATAATGCCATTTTTTATGTTTGAATTATGCCACGTATTCACTGTTTAAATAATGCCATGTATTTACTATTTGAATAATGCCATATATTTACTTTTTGAATAATGCCATGTATTTACTGTTTGAATCATGCCATGTATTTACTGTTTGAATTGTGCATGTATTTACTGTTTGAAATGTGTCATGTATTTACTGTTCGAATTGTGCCATGTATTTACTGTTTGAATTGTGCATGTATTTACTGTTCGAATTATAACATATATTAACTGTTAAAATTAAACAATGTTATAACTGTTTGAATAATGCCATGTATTTTCTGATTGAATAATGCCATGTATTTACTGTTTGAATTGTGCCATGTATTTACTGTTTGAATTGTGTCATGTATGTACTGTTCGAATTGTGCCATGTATTTTCTGTTTGAATTATGCCATGTATTTTCTGTTTGAATTTTGTCGTGTATATTTCATACGATATTTCATACGATTCGCGGCTTGCCATTGAACACACACATGTTTGTATCATTGTTTTTATGTTTTCTGTTTGCTCATGGTCATTTTGTTACTAATGCATAGATTTATGAAACTTTGTACGGTTAATTTGGGATACCCTCGACCACCTTTGACCTATGACGAGGAAATAAAATCTACTTCTTCTTCTTCTAGCTAACGTTTTTCTTAAAGGGACACAAAAAATGTTTTATACATTTTCACTTGATAAGTTTTTCTAATCAAAGTACTTAAGTACTATTAGCCGGACTTAAATCAATATTCATACGCCGTCCTTATTTGATATAATTGTTGCGTTTGGCTTATTGTATGCAATAAAAACACATATATGTCCATAATATATGTTAATTGTTAGATTTGTTACATGTAGAAAATACATGAAAAATGAAATTCGATGACTAAAACGTAGCCCCCGTCTGGCGGTGATCAAGACTGCAAATATTGATTGCGCCGACAAAAGCAGGGCTATGTTTTTGGCATAAAGCCCGGATAAAAATCATACATATCCATGATGCAAATATAAAAAACTCTGATACGCAGACTTGCCCTTATTTTTGGATTTTTTTTTCTTTTGAAAACTGACTGGATGGTAAATTGTTAAATACTACCTATTTTGTTAGATCTTTAGTCATTCATGACAAAATGTGCTTAACTTAGTTTTATATAAGATTTTATCGGTATATAATGGGGGGAAAAACGAAAAAGAAATACAGCAATTAAATAGTGTTTATTTACATTTTCAAAGCTAGCGACTGAATCGTTTCCAACAGTGTCTCGTGTCCTTTAAAGAGACTGGGTTCGGACCACAGTTTGCATGTCTGCGTCGTACTCATAAACAGGCAGACATATCTTCGTTCGCCTTATAATTGTGACTTCTACAGTTTTAACCCCACCCTACCTTAAAATGATTTAAATCAATTTAGTTTATTTCGATTGTGAAACAAATTACAACTTAGACAAATCACACATAAAGTATTCCTGGGTAGAACCAGTACAAAGTACTAAGCATATACGGATAAAGTGTCTTGCTCAAGGACACCACACATAGCCGTGGGTCCAATGCTCTAACACTGGACCATAAACTCCGTAACTAATTATGTATTCTCTGTTCGAAATAGGCGGAAATGGCCGAGCTGTTCGAAATAGGCGGAAATGGCCGAGCGATGCTACGATTACAGTGCTGCCGACGATAACGGCCAAAGGCGATCACTGGCGCAAGAATAGGTTACTTTGTAGACTTCCTGTATTGTTTGCATTGTCTATCTCTAAGTTTTTGTCGAGCCCCGACTAAAAAATGTTAATTATCGACATATACTGCAAAAATGTATAAAAAAATAATCTTTGTTACTATATATTATTACTTTCAAACTTATTTAATGTATTTTGTACCATCCCATATTTGTTTATAAATTATACCTGACTATCTGCGAGAAGTTTTATATTAAAATATAAGAAAGAGGGTAAACGAAAAAGAAATCTGAGCAAATAAACAGTGACGTAAAAAGGGTTTATATCTATAAAAAGACTGATATTGGTGGCACGCCTCTGTTGACTCTCAAACTATATAAAGGATCAAAGGCATTTGATGATGTACGTATCAATGTGTAGTAATGTTCAAGACTTTTTTACGGTCTACTTGCGTGTGTTTCCCCAAATGACGTCACTAGCACTGATTAAACGCCATCTAGTGTTAACACAATGCTGACAACTATAATGGCAGTAACAATCGTAAGCCACGAGAGACTTTATTTAAAATTGATGTGTACTGATGTTTTGACTTCTTCGAAGACTACTGAAGAGGTTGTTCAAATGATACACCCGATGTCATGGATATACCCGATGTCATGGATACACCCGATGTAATGAATACACCCGATGTCATGGATACACCCGATGCCATGGATACACCCGATGTCATGAATACACCCGATGTAATGAAAACACCCGATTACCCAATGTCATGGATACACCCAATGTCATGGATACGCCCGATGTCATGGATACACCCGATGCCATGAATACACCCGATGTCATGGATACCGCCGATGTCATGAACATACCCGATGTCATGGATACACCCGATGTTATGAATACACCCGATGTCATGGATACACTCGATGTTATGGATACACCCGATGTCATTGATACCGCCGATGTCATGAATATACCCGATGTCATGGATACACCCGATGGCATGGATACCACCAATGTTATGAATACACCAGATGTCATGAATACACCCGATGTCATGGACACCGCCGATGTCATGAATATACCCGATATCATGGATACACCCGATGTTATGAAAACACTCGATGTCATGAATACACCCGATTTCATGAATACTGCAGAAAACCCGATGTCATGAATACTGCCTATGTTATGAATATACCCGATGTCACGAACACACATGATGACATACCTTAAAGAGGCATACGTCCTTTACCACTCGGTCACGTACGGACTGCTTAAATACTCACTCGTGATCAAATGCTATTATCCTATCAGGCAGAAAGCAATGGCTTTCATAAAATTTTGTCAGCTAACCCGAACAAGTCAGATGTGGTCAGCTAACCATAACAACTGCCAAATGAAGTAAGCTAACCATAACAAATTCAAAATATGATAAGCTAACCCGAAAAACTGTCAAATGTAGTCAGCTTACCATTAAAACTGTCACATGTGATCAGCTAACTATCACAACTGCCAAATGTGATCAGCTACCCCCCCCCCCCCCCCCCCCACCCCCCACCTCCATCCCCCGCCCTCAAGAAAGCCAAAGGTGATCAGCTTACCATAACAACTGCCAAATGTAGTAACAATTTTCAAATATGATTAGCTAACCCGAAGAACTACCAGTATGCCAGCTAACCATACTAATTGCCAAATTTGGTCAGCTTATCATAACAACTGCCAAATGTGATCAGCTAACCATAACAATTGTCCAATATGGTCAGCTAACCATAACAACTACAAAATGTAGTAAGCTAACCAGATAAACGGCCAGATATGGAACAACTGTCCAAATGTAGTCAGCGGATCATTACAACTGTCAAGTATTTTCAGCTAACCCGAACAACTTCCAAATATGGTCAACTAACTGGAACAACTATTAAAAACATTTAACCAAAAATTGCTGACGTATCCATTATCTTCCCACACAGTCTGAGATCATGAAACCTGAAATATTAAACACTAATCCCTAAATCGTAATAATCTACTTAATCATGAACTTAGACGGATTACAAGTTTACAACTTAAAGGGACACTTTGCAATTATTATAAATTTTCCTAATTTTTTTTTTTTTTTAATTATATATTTTCATCATGACAATTTTAAACTAAAACGCCCCAAATATGCAGACGGACATTCCTTTTATGAAAGGTGCCATCTAAGAAAAATAATCAGGGAAAGGGGTCATATTAACAATAGTTACGGTCCTCTATGATAATAAGATATAAAATATTGAAACGTTATTACATGTAGTTGTTATCGGTATTATATGGAAAAACTTAACCAAAGATTGTTCTTAAAAATGTTTTATTCATACTTTCAAAACAAGAATGGCATCACCAGTGTATTATAAAAAAACACTCGGTTGTTTCATACTGAGATATCTGTAATACGTACAGGTGTAAAATTGATTAGACATATTAACTGAACTTAAGAAACAACAACAACAACAACAACAACAACAACAACAACAACAACAACAACAACAACAACAACAACAACAACAACAACAACAACAACAACAACAACAACAACAACAACAACAACAACAACAACAACAGCAACAGCAACAGCAACAGCAACAGCAACAGCAACAGCAACAGCAACAATTACAACAACAACAACAAAAACAACAACAACAACAACAGCAGCAACAACAACTGCAGCAACAGCAACAGCAACAGCAACAGCAACAGCAACAGCAACAGCATTAGCAACAATTACAACAACAAAAACAACAACAACAACAACAACAGCAGCAACAACAACTGCAGCAACAGCAACAACAGCAACAACAGCAACAATAACAACAACAGTAACAACAACCGCAGCAGCAACAACAACAATAACTTGATAGTAATCAACACGTGGGCTTAGTCTTCGCTACGGCATAGTGAAATAAGTTCGAGATTCGAGTTTTGTATTTCAATATTAAACTTGCACCTAAACGATGACCTTATTTGTCTCCAATATTGAAAAGTTACACACTTAATATCGAAAGATGAAAAATGGAACATCAAACTAAACTCTATCTGCTTTTCTGTTCATATGCTTTTTATCTCTCTTTTTCGTCCTGACGGAATCTGGCACCATACTATTTTCATTATTGTCAATACTAGTAGGTTCGTCCCAATTGCTATTCAACCTTCTATATCAATGTTTACCTCTCTGTGTTAATTTTAATTTTTTTTTTAAATAGAATCTAGGTTTAAATAACAGGAAATTGTCGCCTTGTGTCAAATATTGATACATTTAGAATTGTTCCAAGCGTTTTCCACTTTTTTTCTTTGTGGTGTCGAATATAGTTCTCTTTATAAGAAGCTTTATTTATGGCCATGTATAACAAAAACCACTAGCTCAATGAGCATTCGACAAGTTAGTTCCAAACATTTTCTTTCTTTTTTTGTGTGTGTGTGCTTGGTGTTTCTTGTAAAAAAAAAACAACATCTTAGCAACATTTATACTGCATCTTAACCTAACAAGGGTATCGGTAGAATCGGTGGATGTTCCCCGAACAAGTGCTTGATCAAGCAGTAATGCTTCCTTCAATACTGTTGTAGACCGAATAAGAAAAAATAACCGATAAAATTTCATAAAGGGAAATAATTATGACAGTATTCCTGATAGAGTTATGGCGCATTGTCCTCTTATCAATTATTTAAGTCGTGTTGGATTCATTTCCATATTTTGACAGATATACTCCGGACAAGCAAATATAACTGAAAATAAAGTACAAAAGGGGCGATACTTCTGTTATTGTTCAAGACATAGCTATGTATTATCCACACAGTGCCTTATTTCCATGTTATGAGTTATCTGTCCCCCACCCCCACCCCCCCCCACCCCCCCCACCCCCCCCCCCCTCTGCACTTCCACACAGTGCATGTAAAACAGTGTCTGATATTAAAATACAAAAAAGTAAAATAAGTGAAACACATAGAAAGACGTACATGCTTTTTTTTTGGAATGGGGTTTTACGCTTTCTTTAACACGTGTTATATATGGCATATCCAGTTTTCACTGGTGACAGAACACCTCAGAATGAATCTGAGTAGAACCACCGTCCTTATCCATGTAGGCCTTACTGACAAACCTTCTGACATAGCAGGACTCAAACCCACATCCTCAGTGATGAGAAGTTAGTGGTCATTAGACGTCATGGACTTAGACGGACCAATTAATAATTCAATCTTATCACATCAAATGTTTAAAAACAGACAGCTACATAAAGTAACACGCGCATTTGACATTTTCTTACTTCATCTTGATTGATTAAAAAGTAAAATAAAATGTTGTTGTTTTTTTCAAATATAAAAATGAATCAAATTAATTTCAGGTGTACTTTCTCAAAATTTACTAAAAAAATACAGACTGATAATTTAAAACGCTGAGAAATATCAAACCGCTACAGAATTAAAAAGTACATACGAACAGTATAAAACAAGCGAAAAAAAGTATACTAAAATGATAATAATGTTTGACAATGTCATCATAAATATTTTTTTACAAGTTTATAAGGTGCTGAAAATAACATAAAACACATTTGAACTATATAAAGAAGCACAGCTGTAATGGCTAACAGTAAAATCGAATACGAGCCTATCCGAGGTACAAACACGAAGCATGCTGAAATACTTGTTAAGTCGATTATTTTAAATGCATTACAAGGCAAACCTAGAATTTCAGTTTTTTGGAGTTGATATAAATTTATTTTAGCTTGGTTGTGCAGATAGCTCGGAGCTTATATGAACCGCTCTCGAGGTCATTTTCTTTGTAGAACAAGTACTTAGGATGTTGATTAGAGACATCCGGTCGAGCTGGGGATCGAACCCGCATCCTCTTGCGTAAGTGACCAACACTCAATCCACTTCATTACCGCCCGCATTTTGTTTGAGCATGAGTTTGTTTTTCCCATCCATATAACAAGAACCATTTTTTAAAAGTTATGCATTATTATAAATCTAGTGGCGTCTATGACATTTATTGTAATGATTTTGTAAAAACTTCCAATTATATACCATATAGTGTTTTTATAATTTCAAAAATCCCTAGAAAACAAATGGTTTATTCTCGTGTGAGTAAAGCGAATTGGAAAATAAAGAAAACTAGTAAGTAGTAAAATTCACACTGTAGTAAACATGCCTGCACGTCTTTAATAAAATACGGATAATAAAACACGACTAATTATTTCCATTTTTTTTAATCGGATTAACCATACTTTACAGGATTAAACAGTATACACAGCTCCCTGAATATGAAGACACATATGTACCACGAAACTAAAATATACAGTTCCACAACGGATAAATGCTCTCAATCATAAACACATTAGGTAGGGTGATCAAGACGATCTCGAAAATTACGAGCATCCCTTTGTACGATAAGACCAAGGACCGCGGCGGTGTATACTACATTTCTAATCAAACAATCTGATGTTGTCTTATTAAGTGGCCCATTACAACTCCAGGCCACTCTTTGTAAATGCATTTGCCACACTTGTTCGGTTATATAGGGTTGAGATTACTTACTCGTCGGGGTTTTGTAAATAAGCGTAATCTCTATAACAAAGGCGGATCTAGACGGGGTGTAACAGACGTATGTTTAGCCCTTAATAATTTATAAATTGTAATAATCTACCCCAACCCCAGGCCGGAAGTTTGTCAAAGGTATAAGTGGATGGCATACTGTCATAAATTGACACCCACGTATTGATAATATGCCCCATCTGACATAAAATTTGCCACAGAACCAAAACCAACACATCCCATCCCACACACATAAATATTATCGAGACTTTATCCAAAATCTAAAATCTCCACACCCATCCCAAATACATAAACATTTTTTGAGATTTTGAGCAAAATCTCAAGTCTACGCCCCCATCCCACACAAATTTAATGATTGAGAATTTGTCCGATATCTACTCACACAAAATTATTGAGACATTGCACCAAGAATATGTGTCCGTCCCTGTATACTATAAATGTACAATGTATTGTAAATATAACATGAGTAACATTAATGGCTAACACGGATGTAGTTGCTGATATTCGGTATCATGTACTCAATAATGATTTAGATGGTTTGGTCGCGTAGTAATATTAACAGATAAGAGGTTCAATAGTTCAAAATCAGTGAAATGTAGTGTTCTACCGCAGACGACATAGTAGGCCATCCGAAAAGCAAAATGACCCTTATTTTAACTTTGATAGCAATTTTTAGTAGAATTGTTTTAGTACCATAACACAATTCCCAATATGTATAGCATTGTGTGATGATGGATACCACTCATAAAATTGCATTTTAAGGTCACAGTTGAGGTCAAAGGTCAATCTGATGCAAAAATTAATAAAACGATATTGTATATAAACTATTGTCACTAATGTTACAATTATAGTGTTTTATATATTTTTTCTGTGATGATATGTTGTTAATAGTCTAATAGACAATAAAGACAAATATACAATATTTTATTTGAGTAATGTAGGCCTCCGGCCCATAATACATTTTTAAACAAAATGGTAAACGTGGAATCTAACAAATAAACATTCATAATACGAACATTATAATTTCAATACAGTTTTGATAAAATTAATGCAATATATTTATTTATATATTTTGTTTTTTTTAACATATTGACTGCTCTGTTGTTTTGCTTGTGATCAATGTTTGTGTCTATCTTATTTCAAATATTGAAAAAAAGAAAAAAGTAATACACAATTTTGAGATTCAATTCAAGTCATTATGTTTAAAGTCATATACTTTTGTTATGGCAATATTTTATTGATAAGTTACATGATACATTTATGAAGCAAACCTTTCATTATAATAATGTCATTTGACTACTATAAACCTGTTAATCTTCAGCCAATCAACAGTTAAAGTAGCGTATGCAATTTAATTAAAACTACACTATTAAGTATCTATCTATCACACTATCTATCACGATATCTATCACAATAGAATATTCCTCTGTGAATGTTATCAGAACCATTTGAATATGTTAATGGACGAGAATATTGCCAGTCACCTCGTAGATCATGGCTATACCGAAAATGTTTGTCTTTTTTAATTAAAACGTAAACATTTGTTTGTTGAGCATCTTCCCTAATTTATAATACAACATAAACTTGTGTTTTGTTACTAATTTTTACACAAAGAATACAGCTTTTACTATGTATCGACTTCAAACTCTGACAAACATGGTCCTTTTTTATATTGTGTACCTGGTCAAAATTAATGACTAGAAACTATTCGTAATAATCTTAATTTAAGAGTTATAATTATAGTTATAATATAGAGTTTATAATATCTGCCTTGGGGTGCTCGTAACCTCTGTGTGTACAACCACAGACTTACTGCATAGCAAAGGTATAAGAAAATGAAAATATTGGTAATGTTGTAAATGATGCAAAATTAGCCAAATAAAACGTTGAATGTGAACATGACTTAGAAATCCGTAATAACCAACAAGAGACATGGCATTCAAAGGAGTAATCCAATTGCTACTTGTCATAAATAAATGATACTTCATACCTTTGCGTTTTTATCGTCTCATTTGGTTTCAGTAACTTTCTGATGTCGTTCAAATCCCCCGGCTTTACTTCCCGATCTTCATCAGGTATATCTATATCAATTATTTCGTCACAGCTTCTTTCGCAATAATCATTTTTCCGAGTCGAAGTATCTTTAGTATGTTTGTTGTTAAAATGTTCTACAAATTTGCTTTCGGGGGAAATCACGAGTGTACTGAGTTTTTTTTCAACAGCCAAACTGTCTTGAATACACTTGTTAGGCTGGAATTTATATAATCTAATCTTATTATCACGTTCTAACTTAGTCAGGCTGTCGCGCATAGCTGTCATTTTATTGCGTACTTCACCAAATGCAGTAAACAGTTTTATATTTTGTTGAGTGCTGTGTACAGTTTCTATTTCACTTTTCATATCTTTAACTTCGTTTCCGACAGAATCACACGAACGCAAAATACCTTCCACAACCTTAATATCGTCATCTCTTACCTTTTCAATTTCACTCTTCATTTCGTTTACCATTTTGTCGAAGTAGTTATTGATATCAATCCGAAATTTATTCAAATCTTTGATAGCCTCAGAACAATACGTTTTGATATTGGCAGAGATCCACGCAGCTTGCTCTTTATTATTACCTGCCTGCGAGTCTATTTCAACAAGAGAGGTTTTGAACTTTGAAAATTCTTTTTCTATATCGCTGACATCCTTGCAAAACCTATGACCTATGGCGATGCAGGTTCCACAGCCAAAATGATCATGTGACCTACAGTGAAATTTAATTATTTCACCTGCGTGTTGCCAGCATTTATCAATATCGATTCCAGCTCCTGGAATGTGGTGCTTAATGTTTTTCGGCATTAATGCTGTATCTTGCAGCACGTGTTTCCCTTACAAGGATGGCAACACAAATCCATCACTTCATCGGATTCTTCAGCTGTCTCGGTGGTGAAAATAGCAAGAACACTAGCAGGTGCCGGAGCCTTCCTCCCAGGCACCTCCATGGCTTCACGTAAATACCGTATGACTGACTACTTGAATAAAGGTGGTCACATGTAAGTTTTGTAAACTTTGCCCCTTTCGTTCTCAAAAACGACCCGAATGTTATTTACACGTGAGAAATAACCCATTGTGAAAATATTACGGATAGTGTAACTAGAGTATAGTGTCATCCACGAGGGCCTTAAAAGGTGTTGTCGTTATAGTAAGAATTCTAAAGAAGAGCAGTATGTACAGGTAGACTATGTATTTCAAAAATGCATAGATGGATTTAAGTGAAGCATTTATACTTGCGATAAAACAACGGAATCCCATTAGTGACAGCTGGGCCCGATTAGCTAAGTCGGTAACGCATCTAACTATCAAGTTAGTGGTCGTGAGTTCGAATCCCCGCCCAGCAACAGTCTCCGTGATGACTGATATGACATTGTGTATCATTATCATTCGTCTCCACCGCTGATTCAAGTGAGAAAGTTATCAGTTACTTGCGACAATGGGGTGTGCTCGAGTACTCATTAACCATTCAGGATCCCAGGAAACATTGGTTAGGTTAACTGATCGTCTGTTAGCCCTCGATGGCATAAAAATGACGCTTAATATTCAATTAATTAATCAATCCTATTAGTGACAAAATATTTTGCATGACCCTGGTATTTGTGACGACCACAGTTGCGTTTATGTGTATATATAATATTATGTTTAGATAGTGATACATGTATAAATAATATGTATATGTTTATATCTGAGTTTAGACCGTTTGTATGTATAATGTAGTATTGTGTTTTGTGTGTTTAGATAGTGTCCCTCTATACATATATAGATAAGTTGTATATGTTTATATCTGAGTTTATACTGTTTGTATGTATAATGTAGTATTGTGTTTTGTGTGTTTAGATAGTGTCCCTCTATACATATATAAATAAGATGTATATGTTTATATCTGAGTTTAGACCGTTTGTATGTATAATGTAGTATTGTGTTTTGTGTGTTTAGATAGTGTCCCTCTATACATATATAGATAAGTTGTATATGTTTATATCTGAGTTTATACTGTTTGTATGTATAATGTAGTATTGTGTTTTGTGTGTTTAGATAGTGTCCCTCTATACATATATAAATAAGATGTATATGTTTATATCTGAGTTTATACTGTTTGTATGTATAATGTATTATTGTGTTTTGTGTGTTTAGAAAGTGTCCCTCTATACATATATAAATAAGATGTATATGTTTATATCTGAGTTTATACTGTTTGTATGTATAATGTATTATTGTGTTTTGTGTGTTTAGAAAGTGTCCCTCTATACATATATAAATAAGATGTATATATTTATATCTGAGTTTATACTGTTTGTATGTATAATGTAGTATTGTGTTTTGTGTGTTTAGATAGTGTCCCTCTATACATATATAAATAAGATGTATATGTTTATATCTGAGTTTATTCTGTTTGTATGTATAATATAGTATTGTGTTTTGTGTGTTTAGATAGTGTCCCTCTATACATATATAAATAAGATGTATATGTTTATATCTGAGTTTATACTGTTTGTATGTATAATATAGTATTGTGTTTTGTGTGTTTAGATAGTGTCCCTCTATACATATATAAATAAGATGTATATGTTTATATCTGAGTTTATACTGTTTGTATGTATAATATAGTATTGTGTTTTGTGTGTTTAGATAGTGTCCCTCTATACATATATAAATAAGATGTATATGTTTATATCTGAGTTTATACTGTTTGTATGTATAATATAGTATTGTGTTTTGTGTGTTTAGATAGTGTCCCTCTATACATATATAAATAAGATGTATATGTTTATATCTGAGTTTATACTGTTTGTATGTATAATGTAGTATTGTGTTTTGTGTGTTTAGATAGTGTCCCTCTATACATATATAAATAAGATGTATATGTTTATATCTGAGTTTATACTGTTTGTATGTATAATGTAGTATTGTGTTTTGTGTGTTTAGATAGTGTCCCTCTATACATATATAAATAAGATGTATATGTTTATATCTGAGTTTATACTGTTTGTATGTATAATGTAGTATTGTGTTTTGTGTGTTTAGATAGTGTCCCTCTATACATATATAAATAAGATGTATATGTTTATATCTGAGTTTATACTGTTTGTATGTATAATGTAGTATTGTGTTTTGAGTGTTTAGATAGTGTCCCTCTATACATATATAAATAAGATGTATATATTTATATCCGAGTTTCCTGGAGTTCCTTTGTGACCGTATGGTATACGGTACTGGCGTTCTCTAGATCCCATATCATTTACCGTTGTGGTCAAGGATTCGAGCCCAGTTCGGCCCAAACTCTTTTTGCGAGAATGATTTTTGTTGTTCCTACTAATAGTCATGTATATGTGTCTGAAGCCTTATGTCATATAAAGTGTTTAATATTCTGAGAAATTAGTTTCATATGGTTATAATTACAATATGAATACATTCAAAATCAGTCGCATATATTTTGGTATTTTATCATACTTAGGACAACTCTTAAAACAAGAGTTGTCAGAAGAGAACAAAGCTGGCCTATTGGAGGCAAACACCAAAACTTAAACGCAACTAAACGCAAAAGTTTAACCTGGGTGTCTACAGACGACGCCGACGACGCCGGAGTCTCGGCAATAATTGAGTCATTGTTTGAAATCTCATGCTAAACAGTAATTGCCACTTGTTGTAAAGCAGTTTGTTTTTTTTAAATAAAATTAGTTTTGGTTTAATTTTCTCTCAAATTCACTTCTGCAAGAAAATTAAATACCATATAAAAAAATGTTACCGATGGTGCATGCACTAAGACCGTATTCGGAATCAAACTGGTATTTATTTAAATTCTGATTGTTGCCGTTTGAAATACAGTTTAAAGTTAGAGCATTCGTGGCTGGATACCCTCGTTGCTTTTAAAGTCTACTACGCAATTTTATTTTCCTTACCTAGCTTATTTCTTGTAACTGTGTTTACTCCACAAACTATTATGAACTCTCCGACAGCAGTCTGTAGAATGGATTCAACTCTCCCGATTGGGTCCATTAAATAGCAATGTCGGGAAAGTCACATTTGAGCACGTTGATTGGTCAGTTGAAGCTGGGTCAGTTGCTTCAACTGAAAGTTTGAATGACGTCACAGTTTAGTAAGCGTTCAATTGCTATGTATTGTGGGACTGGCATAGAATTTTCTGATGTTTCCATTGTGTTTAATAGACAAAAAAACTTACGACAAAAATCATCGTAAACGTAAACCAACAATGAATCAAAAATTGCTAAAACCATGTAGAAAATTATAGATTTTCTTGAAATTTAATTACTTTAATGTAGATAAAAAAATAATCAAACAAGATGTTTTTGTCAAATTGACATACGAAGATTTTTATCGTAAGTTTTTTTTTTTGTGAAACGCAGCCCTGATTTGGGAAATATCACGTTCTGGGATGGATTATTTGCGTAATCGATAGAGAAAGGACGATGATAATTTCTGTTGCGCTGTTACTCCAAGTCAGTAGACCAATTTTAATTTTTACTATTTAGTCTTGTGAATAATATATATTACTACTAAAAATTAAGTGATTTGATATTGATCCAATCATTGGCCCCAGAGCATGTTTTTTTCATATTGGACTAAGACAATAGACCGATGTATAACATGTGAACTAAAATCTGAACACATTTCAATGGCGGATTTACTCTATACTCTATAGCCCCATCCTACCTAATCTCCCATATTTTATTAAAATTCACTATATTTCTACTGACTAATATATGTGCCCAATCATATTTTGTGTTGCGCCCCCTCTAAACTAAAATCCTAGATCCGTCCCAAACTTATATAAAGACAATTTTATGTATTCAATAAACATATATTTATATATAAACACTTCTAGAACACGTTTTGAAAGACAGAACGCGAATGCCAGTTATACGATTCTTTAGATATTGAAGATAGATATCATTTTATGTCCAACATACACCTATATAAGGAAAAAAAGAATTTCTAATTATTGTACCAGACGTCCAGCATGTTTAAATTTAACTGTTTACGGTAAAATAAAACTCCGTTTTGAACAACACATTTCAGGTAACATATGGCATATCCAGATTTACTGGTGGAGGAAGACCTTAGAATCAATCTAAGTAGAACCATCGTTCTTCCGCAAGTAACTGGCAAACTTTCTCACATACAGTATTTTTCGAGCGAGCGGAACTTTAACCTGCGCCCTCAACGATGAGAAAGAAGTGATCTTGAGATGGCATGGCGCCTTGGACCACTCAACCACGGATGACCCTTTCAGTTATTCTTATTCTTGAAACTTTTTCAATAAGATCGAATGTTTTAAAAAATTTTGCTCAGTAGTCCATTATGTTTTTTTATATGTGCTTATATTTAATGCCACGTAAAGAAATTTCAATATCTTTATCTATATAAAATAGCAAGAAGTGAAAATATGTACTAAATGTGCTTTCTCTCATTATAAAGTTTAAATATTTAAACAAGAGCTGTCAGAAGACAACAAAGCTCGCCTCTGGGTGTCTAAGTCCAAAAAGGGCCATAAATGTGGCAAAATGCAATTCAGAGTTATGGTTCTTGTCTCTGTATGTTCCATTGATGATGGTGAACACACATGGGAAGTTTCACTTACATCCAATAAGTGGTTGCATAGATATCTTAAACTTAAACGCAACTAAACGCAAGTTTAACCTTGGTGTCCAAGTCGAAAAAGGGCCATCACTGTGCCAAAATGCAATCCAGAGTTATG